>CM046868.1:26674351-27173001 GCA_025617745.1 Heliocidaris erythrogramma
TTACAGGCTCTATTCATATATTTTTATTCCTCCCCCATCCTCTTCACACGTCCTCCTTCCCTCTCTCCACGGACTCTCTCGTCTACCCAAACTTAACTTTTCGCATACTCTCCCTACAGCTACAATACAACTACTTACTAGAACATCCTCGATAAAGTTCACGCTCCACTTCATTGACTTCCTACATCTAAAAATAATTTATTAAAAGAAATCCCCTGTGACCTTAAAGCCGTCTAAACGATAATCAAGACCGCAAGAGAAAAGCAATACTGGTTAAAGTTTGCCCATTAATGTTGAGAAGCCTCCGTCAGAAATGCATTTCAATTTCTTGCACTTGTCAATTTCGCACACAGCTAGAATTTTCGACGATTCAAGACAACCACCAAAACTGTTTCCATCTTAAGAATGACTTCCTCCGCGAGACAAAAATGTCCACCTGCTATTCCCATGCCTTTTCAATAAACTCACTGACATTAACCCTCGCAATGCATTTCCTCTTTTTATCATCATCATCATGACGATAGTTATCACTAACTTGGTAAGATTTGTTTTCACCTCCGCTCAATCATTGGATTTCTCCTGGAAGCGTTTCCACCGATCCTACCTTTACATAAGTCTTTTCTCCCATATCTCATGTCGGCTCATTACCTCTGGCCCAGCCAATCGGAGGTGTGTGTTACCTGCCCGTTAATGGAAGATGCTACCACTGATGTTCTTCTTGTTATTTCCTCCTCCTTTTACCCTCCTGCTATCCTCCATCTTCATCATCTTCATCGGATGAGGGCAAAGCTATGTTCCATACCGACTGCTCAAGGATTATTTCCTGAGCTTCGTCATCAAAAGTAATCCAATCCAATTTTTTACCGATATCGGTCGCCCCATCCATCTTCATCAAATTATCGGCCATCATTTAGCGCTGTTACACTTTTCTTTAATCTGCCTCCCTCCCTTCGTTGCCATATGTCAGACCTGTAATCTAGACGTTTTCCTTTTCTCCCATGCTATCTTATAACTTATTATAATATTTGTAGCTTTATTAGATCGCTTCATGATTTCTTTATACCTCGTCTTCTCATTCGTCTTCTCATTGTCAACATGTTACCACCCCACCATCCGTTCATTTACGTGTTGTGTTTATCAGTATTGTGTTCATTCAAATTTGTAAAATTAATATATCGATTCATTAACTTGTTTATTCTTATTATATCACGTTTTACAAAAATATATGGTTTTCAGCATCTTCATAATGATCTTCCCAAAGGATGGTTCTGTAGCAGCAGCAGCTGCTACTGCTGATGCTCTACTACACTACTACTACTATACTACTATTACTACTACGACGACTGCTGCTACTACTATAACAATAGTACTGATTATACTACTAAGCTACTTCTAATCGTGCTTCCGCTTCACACTTCCCCTGTTTTCGTTATTCAATTATAAGACTTTATTCTCTAATATTGCTCATAGTAACACACCCATTTATTTGCATGCAATGTAATGCTCGGATTTGGTATCAGTAAATTGTAAGAAACTGTTGATCTTTGGAATGTGCGGAGATCCTCTTTTCTGGTAAATCAACCTGTACAGATAGAGGACATACGCTATTGGAAATTGGATTCAGCATGGTGGAGCGGTTTTCGAACCCTAAGCTTCTTAACCACACAGACACACACACACAAAAAAAAATCCCCTCTCCAAAAGAAACCATTGAGCATCATCAGCGATGGTTGAGATTGATTTTGATGCCATTTGATTCCATGCCTGCCTGCAGAATTACATGACAGGGAACATGAATGATGTATTATGGCCGCCAGGACTTGGTGTCGACAGCTGGAGCAACAGCATCGTCTTCGCGTAATTCTTTTCTCCTCCCGAAAACTCTCACCTCCTTGAGTTCCCCCTATCTCCATCTCCACATCCCACACATGCGAATGAAAACTAATGTATCTATGCTAATTAAGGGAACACCGTCATCACTATTAGCCTGATTTCGTGCAGATGCTGTTTAGGCTAGAAGTGCAACTGACCGACGCAAAGTCTTCGTCCTAATATATCGTCCAGCTGCATGATGGCGCCTCAGACCAAAACAAGCACGCTGTCTGCTCTTTCAATAAATGCACATTTTCCTCTTGATTTTACACAGTCTTGTAGATAAGCATGCAATTTTATTAATCATGAAGTTAAAAACCCGTTCTTAAAGAATTACAGAAGGAAGTTCTCACTTAAAATGCTTACCCGTAATGAAAATGCCCTTCTTTAAAAACGATATTTTTCAACAATGTATAATTTTTTATACCTATGGCCCTGTGATGACCATATCTATTATCATTTCAATTTGTCTTCTGAGATCAGGAAAAATATTGTGGTATCAGATATGATTTAATTTCCCTTTTTATTACATCTGTCGAGCATATGCAAATTGAAAGAATGGCTTTGAATAAGGCATACTGAAGCCTTCCATCTTTCACTCATCAGAGACATCAGCAAGAAGAATGAACGGAAAGCCAAAATCAACAACAGGCACAAAAGGAAGGAAAGCGCGCGCAAACTGTTACACAATATGTTTCCTAGCCGCCATACATCCAAGAGAAAAAGAAAAAGATCACACCTTACTCCCCGTTACAGGAATTTCATTAAAAAAGAAAGGAATGTACTTGCATCGATGATGCCTAAAATAAACTTAAGCAAAAACTCCTAAGCCTCAAAACACTTGAGAGAACAAACCATGCACTCAGCCAAGCCGCCACAGAGTTTTCAATCGCCCTGATGGCGGTCTCCAAATGAGGAGGAAGAAAAGGTCATAAACTACCGCATGAATCTATTACACTTAATATCAGGTTAAACATAAACAAGAGTAGGAACTGGATGTATCTTATGGTTAAAAGCTCGGATCTATTAGCCCCGGCGTCAACAACACGAACATCAAGAAAGGTGGCTGTGCTTACCTTATCTTTTGATGTGTCCTTGCGCGTTGAGGAAGACAGTTTTATGCCAAGGAGGGATGCACCTGTACAGAAAAATAGAGAAATGAAATGGATAAAGGACCAAACATGTTATCATCATATCGCGATACAGAAGAACAAAATTATACAATCGTATAACTTTTGAGATACATGTAACTGGGGGAAAATGTTCGGCTTTGGAAGAAGCAAAATTTAGAAAGCCTCAATGTCATGTTTTTAAACACACTTGCTATGAAAATAATAAAAATTGATAAGAAAGTTCCAAAGTTTTTGAAGAATTGTTAAGAATAAACAATTCCATTCTTTCATGTTGACGTACACTATTGATTAAACAAACAATAAATAGCACAAGAATACAATAGTACAAATATCAAGTTGACAAACTTTCCATGTTTTATTGTTTATCAAAGCATAATAGGTTTTATATATAGTTCCGTGATGATGCACCCATTGTTTTGATAAATAGAAGAATAAGAAATTACAAAGGTAAACAATTGCCTGTCCACTCTAAATTTAGTCGGCCTAAAAGCATGGACCACGGCAAGACGGAATCAAAATCTCACATGAGTTTACACCGATGCTTTAAATATTTCTACTATTCTCTACCTATAGCATGTGAATATTGATATTGAGAAATCGAGCTATATTCAGCTAAAATTATATCATTGACACAGTCACAGTATGATGCCTTTTCTTAGGAATGATAGAGAAAGTTCGAAGGAAATAAGGAATCATATTACAAATTAACCTCCCATGCAGTGAAAATATATATTATATTCAAACATGTGTATTTTTAGAAGTCGAAACGTCGGGCGAAAAATTATTTGTACAACTTACGATCGGTGTGTGTGTCCTTGGGAAAATATTGCTTTACATAAAATAACACACGTGGATGTAATGTGAAAAGTAATGGACTATCCATATTCAAAGTGGTTGGGCTTTTGCCAAAGACGAAAACAGCGAAAAAAAAACTATGTTCTTGTTGTGAAGTGTTGTTAGCAGGTGCCAAATTTCCGAGCCTGCTACTCGTGCGATACTGAAAATTCACGCATTATTTACATTCAGTATAGTGCGTGTGAAGGCAGTGAATTGCAGTGATGCAACGCGAGTGATGCGAAGACTGAAAAGCAATAAATGACGAGGTTTTCCCCCATTTCTGTTATCCAGCATGAAAAGCACGGAGGGAGGCATATTCTAACGCAGGGGACTTATGCAACAAAAAATATCGACGAGAATTCCCAGCTCTTCCATATTCATACACCGATCTTTTTTTTCTTCTCTCCCACCTTGAAGCTTGGAAGAAAATGTTTTTGTGCCTATCCATTTCATTACGATCTTCAAGTGGTATTGAATCGTAGAAGTAAGATAGAAATGAACAGAGCTATATAAAAGAGTGAGAGGGGCAAGGTGGTGAGAGAAAGAGCAACAAAAACAGGAAAGGCTAATGAAAAGGGAAAAATTAAAACAGCAAAGTCGAAAAGTGTAAATAGATAGAGAGGGAGAAAGAGAGATAGAGAGAGAGAGAGAGAGAGAAAGATTTGAAAACGAAGATGGTTAATTTAAATTCTGTTTTCATTTAATTTGTGGCTTGTTTTTAGTAATCTGACTTTGCCTATCAAAAGTGTTCTTCTCTTTGCTGACATCGTCGTATGATGCCAAGGAGCATTGTGCCAGTGGCATCATTGAGCCAAAGGAGGTAAGTCAATCGCTGGCGTCCACGTGCCCTCCTTCCTTTAACAGCACCAGTAAGGACAATTCTTGAGCAGTATATGTGGCCCAAAAGCGGAATTGACCGGTTACCATGGTTAAAATAATTTGAAGTACCGGATGATTTGGCTCTTTCTAGGACGTCTACACCACTCCATGATATTCTGATCATCCTGCGTAAAAAACACACATCAACAGCTTCGAGGCGCTGTTTCTACACACAATCCTTTTGACGTTTCAAAAATATCATGTTAAAAGACAATCTTGTAGAAAATAAAATAATCAAGTGTTCAAAATGGTGCCCAAAATTTATTAGGTAATTTAACCACGTTTGTTTATCACATTAAACAAATCTGTTTGAGAAATATATTAGATATGACTCATCGCAAGCATAACGACATATTGATTGTGCCTTGTTCATTGAATATGAATTATCTCCGCTCTAATAGTTTTATGAAGGTCAGGAAGACAACATATGTGTAATTTGATATGACAAATGTATGCACTGCTTTCTATAATTAATTACTTTAAGGTACAATTAAGTCTTTTACAAATGAAAAATTGAATTGTTATTCCCGATTCATTTATTCCACTTTTACGCAAAGTTAAAGATCAACTTGAATGTTTGTATTTTTGTGAAAGATATATTATATATATTTCAGTGGCATATGAAAGCAATCGGCGTGAATGGAATTATAATTATAGTTAATACTTTGTATTCCTACTTTCAGAAGAATGAGTTCATTCATAAACGGTATGGACGAAAGATTTCTGTGATTTCTTTCGCTTCCTGTGATGCTTTATTTTGTTCACAGAAATAAATAAGTGGCCAATTTACGGATCACCTTGTCACCTTGTCACATCTAAATTGGGATCCTTAATCGCTCCGTAAATATCACGCATGAAAAATAAGAGCGGATAATACTCGACTAATTCGTCATTGCGCTAAGTGTATTTGCCCAGCTGAGTCCGAGTATCAAGGTATCGATTTTCCATTTTGTTTTGTCTTGCAATTAAGCTTGGCAATAATGATCTATATGAACCAAGGTCATGAATAGTGGGGTTAAAGTCCTTCTTTATATTTATAAATGGTGTGAACGCAATACGCAGTGTAAACATAACGGTGGTCAAGTTTGGTTTGCAACATTAAGTTTTTAAGTATCAGGAGACGTTTTTAAATGTAATCAAACAGCCTCACTTTTAGGCCGATGAGTTCACGAAGATGTGAAAAAGTCTAAGAGGGATAGAATGGGTAGAATAACATTGAAATGGTAAAAAAGTATATATACCTCGGAATTACATGGGAATAATATTATACGACATCAAAATGACAAAGAATAACGATTACAAAAAAGATTATCGGAAAAACTTTCTTTGACTCTTTCTTTCTTTCTTTCTCTCTTTCTCTATTTCTCTCTCTGTCTTTAGCTGATAGCGTTAGGACGGCAAACTTCGTATAAAATAATATCTGTTAGTGCCTTCTGAATCAAATTATAAGGAAGATGCTAATGCATTAGGTAAAGTGCGTCTCGAGAAATGAGAGTAAGATATCAAATAGACCTCAAGTATTAGATTTCTGTTATTTGATCACCGGATGCTGTGGTGACATCTAGGGGAACAAATTTCAACGAAACGTAAGCGTGACAATTGAGTAAACTGGTACCAAAACGACAATTGTAGGGATTGTACGATCAAAGACGTTGCGTGATAAGATGATGAATGCCTTGTTTTCTTCCAATTTGTAGCAGCAAAGCAGCAACAACGAACACAATAGGTTTATTTAGTACAGATTACCAAGATCTAGCTCTGATAGAATCATCACAGACTTGTGTACATCAAATATTACTAGAGATGAAAACATCATATCAAAATGGTACGAAAAATGTGTAGTGAGTATAGTTACGTTTCAACGTATGTAATATTTTATTTGTGAATGTTTGCTTCACTACGTTTATGGGAATGTTGACGAAGAAAGAATCGAATTAGTTACGTACCCGGGACCTTTCAGTAGATGCAGTCACAAGACTTGTAAAACTTGTTATCAATAACAACTGCCCCATTTCTATGACAAATTTGCTCTCAGCCAATCAGATTCAAGGACTTCAGTAGCTCATAACTATTATAGTAACTTGTTATTGATAACAAGGTTTATGAAATAGGGTCCAGCACTTTACCACAGAGCCATCACGCTTCCCTGATTTCTTGCCCTCTAAATGAATGTTCGTTGCATCTGTTTTGAAGACCATTTTCCTGTTATCAAAAGTGATATGCATGTATTTCATGTAATTCTGAAACCATGTTCTGAGCACTTGGCAAGCTATCAAATGTTCAGTACAATGTCAACAAGGAGTTACTCCTTGAATTCACTTACATCATAAATATATGTACAACTGACTGGAGGCAAGTGCAAAAACTGAGCTGAACCCTAGCTGAGTCTACCTGCTGTAATCCAATGTAGCCTACTTAGTCAGGCGAATGAAGACAGCGCTTTTACGAAAATCAACTTTTGACCCAGATTCTAATCAGTGATGTTGTTGTAATCAAATATGGCTATTTTACCAAAGGAGGATGATAGTTTCACACTAAGTGCCCGGATTGCACGATTTAGAAGAACTGGGTTAAGGAATATGGTATCAGTATAGGCTGCATGCCGAAGGCTGTGAGGAGGATTTCCAACTTTGTTCAGTAAGTCCTTCATAAAATTATTAGAAAAGGGAAGCATTCATGACCTATGACCTGCATTCTGTTTGCAATGCATCTGTGTGTATGAGATAAAAGTTATTGATTAGGGTTCAACTGAATACACTGACGGAATGAGTGATGATAATTTTGGAGATTTCTGCGACCGGGTGACAGCCTCTCTTATTCATTTGTTCTTTACTCTTTGTAGATAGGTTTAAAGAGATGGTGGAGTTCTGGGACAGGTGAAAATAATTTGTCAGCTTTCAGTTTTATTTCAGTTTGTAAGAACATCATATTAGAAATGTCCCCTGAAAAGGATTGCTCCTCAAATTCCCTCATATTCGAAATATGACAAGAATAGCTTGAAGTGTTCGGGGCAAACATTCAAGCCCCGTGTGTGTGTGTGTTTGCAATCCCATATACCCATTTCTTGTGCAGTGCATGTGCTTTTCACCGATATTGTGTCATTTAAAAAAAAAAATCATGTTGATGATTCCAAACCTCACAATTTACGCCAATCGTAACGTAGACATGATCAACCTTTCCCAATTGCTTTTAGACAGTTTCTTCCACAATGTAACTGCATGAACAGAACTCAACTATACCTTCAACTCTTTATGTGCTACTCAATTAACATGCCTATACCACAGTGTATTTCTCAAGGGGTAGTTTTACCAATGTCTTCAGGTTTATTTAACAATTTCCAGTATGAGATTAGTACATACACGGCATTAAGGGATTATTGGGTAGCCATTTCAGACTGGAAGCGGGTTATTATACAAAGCTTTTTGAATGCACAGTGCAAAAATCATATCGTTAAGTGGTTCCTACTATTGTGTCGATTTGCACGTTTTTCCATGCCTGCGATTAGGCCAACCTTGCACTCATGACCCATGAAAGGTTGATAATTATACTTTCCATTCAAATATAATTCTTTGTTACTGAACTTATTCTTCGTTTATAGTTGTGACAGAACTTGTGGTCTTACGAAATAGGTAACACTACCTTTAAGCAGAATTCATCAGTATGAAATTAGTATGCAGATATATACTGATATAGAGTTTTATGACCTGCCTAAGATAGACAGGTTTATTGTCTTTGAAAGTATGGAACAAATATGGATCCTTACATAACTGATAAGCAAAAGTGACATCATTATCCTCCTACATGGATACTCTGTGGATATATTGAATGGCAAGGCCGATTTTAAATCTAGAACCGATAAAAATAGGCGATGCCATGAGGAAGTTCAGACCGTGAAAACAAAATTTCGAAAGATAAAAAAAAGTAGAGGTAACTTTATTCTTCCCAAGCACAGGATGCATGGGTACTGGTCCACCTTCCTTCAACTTTTTTAAGATTCTGGAGTTCTCGGCGCCAAGACTAGGTGACGATAGAATATGAATCTCATCCAAATCGGTCACCAGATATATTGGTTCTCGTCGCTGAGGGCCATCTCCCAAACTCCGACTATAAACGTCCCGAGCGCCACTGATCTAATATAGCAGCTCTAAGTAATTAAAATAGGAACATACCGCGGGCGGACAGGTGTTTTTAAAACCATGCCAATTAAAATGAAACGGATAACGCTATCCCTGTTTCGGATGGTGGAGTCTTTATCTTGGAAATTTGCGCCGCGCCCAATATTATGCAGGGATAATGACCCCTTGTCCAAAATATGATGGACTGTCTGACCTATGGGTAGGAGGTGCACTTTTGGTGGAAAATCCTCTAATTCGGGTACGAAATGACTTGTACAAGTTGGAATGGATGCGTCAGTCTACCTTTCAGAAGTCTAGACTATTCGACACCCTTCTTAAGACTGATCTCGACGTATTTTATGGGATCCATTTTTTAAAGCTGAGATGTCTGAGCGGAATCGCCGTCTTTCAGTTACAAATGAGCCACCGTAAATGCACTTGGCTCAGGTCTAAAACCCCGGGGGCTCGAGGAAATGAATGAGAGCTCGGGTAGAAATTCCCCATATGTTTTCCTAAATGTGGAATACTGTCATTGAATTATTAGTTCACTTTTCGCACGATGGATGGATGAGAGATATAAAACAAGCAATCTGTTTAGAAAAGCTGAACTTGTTGAAGTGCAACATGCATACCTGCCGACGGCTAGCCCTCCGGTCTCTACATAATGGTGCTATCGACCTGTGGAACTTTTCCTTTTGTAATCATGGTGATAAAAATAATCTTACTCGTTTGAGTCAGTCGTTGAACCACTCATGCTTTCTTATGTTGCACTTTCACTGATCACTCATGGCTTATCATTTAAGAGTGGTTTTACATCCTTATGGATGATATCTGCAAACTGAATTTTTTATTGAAATATAAAGCGACATGTTTTTTTCTTCTTAAAAGCTGTACGATAAAACACATTGTAACTGTCAGGAAATGAATCATTTTGAAGTTCAGAAGAATACAATTGACTCAAAAAATAATCCGGACGGTTTTCGTGGTTGGTGCGATGTTCTTATGGTACAGTTTTGTTTGAATAGATTTATTCATAATTCATAATATAAAATAACAAACTTTCCATGCATTACTGTTTTCAGAATAGCACCCAAGACTTCGTCCCATGATTTATGTGGTGTTAATAATTTTGACCCTATAAACGACACTCGATTTCTTCCAGTTGTTTTAACTTCATATTCCTTGAAGACATCATTCAGTGTTGCAGCTTAAATGAAAAGTCATGATGCCCTTAACATCGTTTTACTTTACGGACAGAGGAACAGAAATACCCTCTGCTGACTCATAATGGAAGTATGCACTTGGACTTAAATTGAATAAACATTAATGGTACCCCTCATACCTGGTAGTGAGTTAGAAAACCCTCCCAACTGCAATCTCCATCAACCTACCCACCCCTATAGAGTACATAAAGTCATAACGTGATTTACATCACCAAAGGATTAATGCAGTGTTGGTCAAGGTGGGGGGGGGGGGGGGGGGGGGGGGGGGGGGACTTAGTGGAAATGTGTTTTTCTCGAGTCATCTACTTGGTATAAGTCAACTAATTATCTATTTTCTTCAAATTGCATCGGAAGCCTTAGCGGGACAACATAAGTCATGGTTACCTGTCCTGTCGGATACCTCTGTGTTTCCCTGAAGTACAATGTACTAAAACGCTTCTTTATTTCGATATATATATATATATATATATATATATATATATCAACGTGAATGGTACTTTATATATGAATTCTATTTTCAGAAAATCTTTTTTTTTTCCTCTGACTTTTTTTTTACACTCGCTTCCCAAACTCTAATTTTCCATCTCCGTTCCATAAAGTTACTAGTCTATACTTTTAATCTACGTCGTGTATATGTTTAACATTTGAATCTTTCTTCTTTCGTTCTTTTAAGTTTACATTTTAACTTATTCTCGTTCACCTATTTATTTCCCTCCTACACATACATGTAGGCGTGTGGGCCGAAGGGGCTGCCCACACTCTTTAAAAAATGTCTATCGCCAGACCACTCCCCCGGTCACCAGTGAGGTTTGCAATGCTGGCAGGATTTTTAAAATTTAGATTCCTTCTGAGGAATTGATCATTTCGGAGACCTCCTCTTCATGAAAATCATGGATATGTCCTAAACTCACATCCCACCTTGATTCACAGTCCATGCTACGTCATGCCCTCTACCTTATGTTGAATAACATACACAACACATTCCAGCCAGTAAGGACGTTACCGAGAAAGGGGTTATCATCCAACCTTGATAGCCAATAAATGACTGTTGGATTGCTGATTGATAACACCATCGGTATAGGCCACCTCCAAAGTGATTACGTAATCATGAGCATATAACGTCGCTAATGTAATAATGAAAGTCTTTCCACACTCTTGACTGAAAGCATGCATCCACACATAATTATCTTGTCCTCCCTTTTTTTGCGACTGTGGGAACACACACACTCTTGCAAAACAAATACCATATACGTATTTCCTCACACCCAAATTCTAGTTCTATCTGCATGTTGCTCTCTCTCTCTCTCTTTCCCCCTCTCTTACTAATTTACCCTCTAAGTATATACACATAAATTCCCTCTCATGGTTTCATTTTGTCGATCATTTCCCAGCATCCTTTAGCATAATTACAACAGAGGTGCACTTTTCAGAACACATTATTGCAGAGAGAATGGGGTATAATGACCCTTTATACTTATCACATCGACAAAGCTCGAGGGAGTCGGCAGTGTGGTATAATCACGAGGAAAGCTACAATTCTCTCTATTAAACACAGAATATTGCATGTAGTGCGCTATGTCTGACCAAGGAGTTATCACAGTTCTGGGATAACTCCTTGGTCTCACGCCACGATAGATCTATCGAGAAATCATGAAGTGACCACACACATGCCTTACATTAGTAGCAGATTGGACTGCAACAGAAGAATCGAGCCAACTCTCGAGAATGGTAATTGACTTTTAATCATTTGAAGATTCGCCGTTGATTAAAACAAAAAGTCAGCCATCCGCACCACCACCATGACCATCACGGACTGGATGCGCTCGCATTGTCGTATACAGGACAATATGAGCCGAGGAAGATGCAAAAGTGCAGTGCATTGACCGAAATCAGTTTATCCTACCCATTACCTCTGTAGAGTAATTAACCTGTACGCTAGAGTTGAGGTGCCTCCGCCCTTTCTGCTCACTCTTAGATACAAAATATACATTTGGGTGAGACTAAATTGAAAACATACGTACAGTTTCCGTGCATGGGCCGACACTTCCTATATACCCGGCAATTCGATAATATGTGACCTGTTTGTATATGGCATTTTTGTATGACATACATGCAGGGTTCAGGATGGATAAAAGGCCAGCTGTGTGGTATTGTTAGTCAGGCATTCCTACTTAGTTGACATTGACGACTTTATATATCTGTCAATTATGGGTGTATATAGAGGACATTCGGAGTTGTCCTCAACATAATATGCTTGGTAAATTGAATGACGGCAATGATCATTGCATTGCATTCCGCAGAATCCACTGAATGATGAGGGATGGGTTCGTTTGTAGGGGACGAATGGGATTCTGGAACACGGTTCCATTATACTGAAAGATATCTCGATATCAAAATAGCATCCCATTCAAAATATTAAAGCTTGAAAGACATCTGGCACCCAAATGTTAGTTCTTGCTAATACCATGCGTCATGGCAACTGTTCGGTGAGATATAAAAGTTGAACCGTTTATTTTTTTTACAAACAAACAACGAATGAACTTGTTTGTAAGTTATGCGACTGTATAATGTAACTAACAGGGGGGAACTTTTCATAAAAAACAAAGTCTTGCTAGCGTTATTACGAATAAAGACATCGAATGGAAGTTGTATATCTCATATACGTTTATCTGCATGTAAAGCAGCTAATCAAAGCAAATTTTACTGTTTTCATTCTTTTGTTTTGGCAATGGTCTGTCACTGCTGAAAAAAATAATGAACGAATAATGGAGCCGAAAAATACCTTGATATTAGCAGCAGAAAACAATATGTTCCGTATAAACTAAAGCATTAATCCGTACAATATAAACAACAAACTTAGTGTATTAATCTTTTGTGAACACTATGATTAAAAGAGTCATCCACGGTGGCTTAAACACATTAATATATTTTGATACTCTCGAACTCACCTCGTAATTTGGTGGCACCTATTTATAATTTAATTCCAATTTTGCGGCATAACGTTATCTACGGAAGATGTCAAACTAGCGTCCTCTGTCAAATGATCGTCTATTCGCACCACGGAGAAGCTCAAAGACGCCCAAAAATAACGTAGCGACCAAACTTGCTGAGAGAGATAGAGAAAGTGAAACTTGGGTGCGTGCACGAAATGTGCGTTCACGCGGGTGTGCTCGGAGCTGTGTATGTGTGTATGTGAGGGATATAAGGAACTGTCGAACGCCACCATTGGTATCCGCACAACGTGTAAATAAACAGCTGGTTTGGCACCGAGTGCAGACAGCTGTTCAAAAATCAAAATTCTTGCTCCTGATTTAAACGAGGAGCGCTCGAATCGCTCACAGAAAGTGAAAGAGAGAGAGAGAAGGAGAGAGAAAAAGCAGGCAACATTTTCTCGTGAAAGAGTGTGTTTATGAATTTAGCTCATTTTTCAGGGTTGCACTCGCGCCCGCGCGTTAGAGCAGCAAGCGTGTGTGTACAGATAGTGGCCTCGGCAGATTGTCTGGCTGAAGATTCGCCGATCCGCATAGCTCATCGAATGCTCAATGGATCACGTTTGAACTATTAACGCTAATTCATGGAAGCAGAGACGTCGGGATGCATTGGAAGGGCAGGCACCATTGAATCGACACGACCTTCTATGACGGCCAAGAGGACAACAAACATTGCTTTACGTGATGGAATCAAAACAGCTCCGAACATCTGCTGTCCTGGAGGACTATAAATCAGAAGAAGGACGGCCACCGAAATAACATCCAAGCAAATATTATTCCTGATCTTCATGTCATATCCATTACACAATATTCCAATTCGGTAAATAAGGCAAACTTCTCACTGCGATTCAAGGACCTGCCTTTTCATTGCACCATCCTGTCCATATTGGCAAAATAAGTCTCACCCCCTCTCTCTCTATCCCTCTCGCATGATCCACTTTCACTAGGCTTTCAAACCATCATGGAGGATAATTACCCAGGTTCCAACTTAATACCAGAGCACATTACTGCCAATTTTGATGGCTCAGTACTCATGGTACTACATTTCCTATTCAGGATGAGTTCGCCTGCCGAACTTTTCATGTAAAATCATTACGTATTTCGTACTCTTAATCACTCCAAAAAGTGCCGAAACGTTTATAAAGAGTAGCCGAAGTGGAGTATTTGTTCCATATATTCCCTTCCCAAAAATAGTCTATAATAGTACTCACCTCTTAACAGTATGGCTCTCACGGAATTAATGACAGAATACATCACATTAATTTTCCTATAATCAATGTTCCATTTTCTTAGCAGCGATAAACCTCACATTGCTCGGCTACTGTAATCCATATTAAGCATATGCATGTCTAATAGGTAATTTCGATCCCCACTTAAAATGGTCGGACTACACCTTAACAGCTTTCTCCCCCAGAATAACAATGTCCAATGAGGTATCGTATTTTAAAAGGACAACAGCTGAAAGTCACTCCATGCGCATTCGTTTGCCTATACCAATTACACACAACGCTTTGACCTACATTGTCACTGAATAGCTATCGCGTAAATGGGCAGCTTTAATGGACCACATTAATTACTAAATTAAAATTGAAAACACAAGCTCACCTGACGCATCGTCCGAATGCTTGGATCATAACGAGGTATATGGGACCCTTAATCAACAAAGTAGGCTTTCGGTTCGCGCGAGTTTGAATGAAGTGATCCATAGGTTGGTTGAAAAGAGGGTTGATACAATATTGGTGATTTAGGCTGCACTCCGTGCGTTATTATTTATAGTCCAAGCTTTTATGAAAACGAGTGCCTTTTAGCATGCTAAGGGTGGATTTGGATCCAGCGCACGGAAAAACTAGGCCATTAAGGGCTGACTCGGCTCAGTATCATCATCACGATTTCATACTTTGCATTATGAAATTAAGAAAAAAACCCAGACCGGTGGAAACGATTATAAAATAGAATATCAAATTTCGAGACGTTGTGGTCCACCTTTGCTTCAGTCATATTACTGTGCGATTAGCGTGACGAATTCAAATGAAGAGAGATACTATACTTACTGTTTCCATACACAAACCATTAAGAACAAAATAAAAGTTTGGCGTTGCTAAATGATCTTTCTGCAGAAATGCCGTGGTCGTGTTGTGGCCGGGGGAATATGTTACCGAAATGTGGACCGAATCTCTATTTTCCTTTTCTATACTAGCTTCACCAACGACATCACTTAAGATGTTGGGACGACACTCTGCGCCCATGGGAGAGTGGGAGCTCTGTCACACATGTACATCATTCCTGTGTACACGTAGAAGGATGGTGCGAACGTTGCGTATGTCCATGCATAAGATGACCGAGTTGGCTATATTAAAGCACTTGGAGACTTCAACATCAACTACGCTATAAATCCAGAGTATCCATACTATTCTTAATTGGCGTCACCTTCTCCAGTACTCTTTGTAATTATTATTGTAATTTTATTTATCTAGGGAAGCCTCATCAGTATCAATACTGTTCTTCCTGAGGGCCCTGCCAATTACCATTATCCGAGCACTGCTAGGTACCCATCTAATACATCTGGG
The DNA here is from genome assembly GCA_025617745.1 of Heliocidaris erythrogramma. Lineage (NCBI taxonomy): Eukaryota > Metazoa > Echinodermata > Echinoidea > Camarodonta > Echinometridae > Heliocidaris > Heliocidaris erythrogramma. The sequence continues at coordinate 26,689,968 of CM046868.1, forward strand.
TCGAGAGGGACAAATGTGAGTTAAACACCTTGTCCAAGGATGTGAGCACTGAGCAAGGATCGAACCCAGGACCGCTTGTATGAGAATCAAGAGACTTCACCAATATACCACCATGCTCCCGATTTGCACTTGTGTTTACGTGAAGTGGAAGTTGCACACGTGCGAGACCCTTTGGGTGATACTTAAGGTAGAGGTTGGCCAATTAGCCGAGCAAAGTGAGTTTCTATCTATTTGTCTTCACTTCTCACGGGCAGTCGCGCAACGGTGTCTCCATCCTCGTTGCACTACCATCGTATCCAAATTTCCGCAGGGTCCGTGGCGCATAGCGTCGGTCCAGACAATAAGGGAGCACTGGTGTCATGGAAGGAAGGGGGCATCGGTCTCACTGGTTAAGTTTAATGCCAGAGAACAAGGAGTTTGAGAGAGGGAAGGACGCAGAAGGGGGTCACATCTCCATTTCATGTTGCCTCCCCTTCCCTTTCTCTCTTAGGTCTCCTTGTCTCTATTTATTTTTGCGCCACTGGACTGGGGTGCGCGTGCCCCGGCCTCCCCCCGTATTTACGCCACCGCGTAGAGTTATTGGACTGCAGAGTTATCGGACTGTAGGCATTACGGACGCCCTTGTCATTCAGATGAGGGGATGCGAGTGATGAACAAACTCTAGCGGAGAACACCGATAAGCAGCCATGAGAAAAAGGCAGTGAGTGTAACACCTTAAAGGCAGTGGCCCGTAACGTTCAGCATCTGTGTCGGAAAATGAGACTGTATCATCATGTGTATCTTGCATCTCCGACCGTAAACTGACGTGAATATATCGGCGTCACTTCGGGGGATCTAATTGGAACATACAAGGTCAAAGTCAAATTCAGAATGTCATGAGCCAGATGAGGTCTCAGAAGCTACAGAAGCAGTCTGGGTTTACCCTCCCACACACCCACACACAAACTATAATATAAAACCTTGGTTTAGTAGATGTATCGGTCGCCTTCTACGGAAGTAATGATATTTGTATTGTCAGAGTATGTATGAATATTGGAAATAAAATGATGAGTAATGTTAGAGTTATTAGATTGATAGCAATAGCAATAGCAAATATAAATTCGAAATAATGAAATTAGAATAAGAAAACTAGAATCTTGGTACCAGATCTATTGACAGTGATAATAGCATGCAGTCTACTGTAGATGTTGAAATAGTATATCTTCACAAAATGTAACAAAAGTTTATACAGGAATATTTTATCAGCAGGGCGGGAGATCTAGCATGTAAACAATATATGTTTGTCACGATGGAAGTAGTAACTAGGCCGCTTAACATAATTATGAGACATATTATCATTCAAACCTTCCAGCTTACTTAAAAAATGAAAGCTACATCAGTTTTTGCCCTTGTCTGTACATATTAAAATGTTTGTTTCTGATGTTGTCGAAAACGATGTAAAATTGGTCCGACCAGCCATTCAACCCCCTCTAAAATAATTGTCAAACGACGCCCCTGGAGGGAGCTGTTAACTGATCCCAAACCCTGGAACGACGATGACCCTAGGTCGACGATGACCATTAGACATAGCGTCATCAACAGTGCTCTCAACGGTCACAGCAATGCTTGAGATGATGTTGATAGCATCATAATACCTGGTTTTAAGTTGATATGCCAAATGTCGAATAGATCAGCTGTTTCGGAATGATGCTGTATATTGAGATGGCCGTGACTTCTGCCCGTAAGCAGGGATAGCATTTTCATTTTGCAGGACAATCCAGTGTTTCGTCCACTTCTTTTTAATTTAAGTAGAATTTAAAAGAAAGATGGCTATACCTTTTATTTTTGGTACCATCATATTGCATCCCTACTTACCCTTTACTGTGAAATTTGAAAGAATACACAAAAACTTTGCCAAACTGTTTTGGAAAAGGATCCCCCGGGTATTTCCAAATAATACTGCTTATGAATCATCTGTTTTAAAGAAGTTTATCAGTTTTCCAAGAATAGAGTAATAAATAGGCAAGAGTATGTAAAATGAATGTTTAAGAGTTTCGGGAAAAAAAAAGAAATATGAAAGTTGTGATTTTCTGCATTGGCTGTAACCGTGAATCTTTGTGTAGCAGGCTGATAGTATCAATGTTCATATTTCATGTCTATCTAATTTCCAAAAAGTAAGCGTTGAAAAAAAGTTCCTATTGATGCATTATGTGATCTCTACCGTCACCAATGAAACCATTTTATGAGATTGGAGTAACTTTTGATTTGATTAGAAATTCTAAATGAAGAAACAAAATACCATGCACGTGTCTTCGAATCCAATAATCATGCTAAAGGAGACATGGATACGCGATTTGTTTTCACATACAATGTAATGAAAGCTCCGGATGAATACTTTTCATCATGTCTGAGGTTTTGCGATTAAGTACACGTAAAATGATGACATAACAGATTTATTCAGTCAGTGACTTCAAGTGCAAAAATGATCAGAGCACTGACCTGTTGTTAATTAGGATGTAACCCTCATTAATGAAGCGTTTTGAGACGGGGCTATGGAGAATGCATCTGGTGTGGCTTGCATCCACAGTCTGCTTTTCTGCTTACGTTGATTCAGGATGACGCCACGCACTGGCGAGAAAAGCTTCTTAAAACTAGGACGAATCACTGGGGAAGGGGCAACCGGGGGGGGGGGGGGGGGATGTTTACCCCTCTTTATCGAAACAGTACAGAATGAAGTGTTTATCTTGCATCCACTTCATGATTTACTTTCAATGCCAGCAAATGCTCTCCCCCCAATTCAATGACGACAGTGTTAGCAGTGACAGAAATGGACATACAGAAGACGGTAATCAAGATTAAGAAGACGATCATGTTAAGAGTGACAAGTCTGACAAATGCCGGTAGCCAATGACATTTAAGGAGTCGCTAGTGACATTTAGGTCTCAACTTCATAAACTCACACCTTGACATAAAGGACACTTACTTCTAAATGTATAGCGCTGAGACAATAATTATTAATCCATCCTCAAGAGTCAAGACAACATTTTCTCCATGCCCATGGCTTCTGCATCAGCACGGCCAGAGAACACTGCATTGCCGCCACTGGATATCGCGTGTGCCCCTTCTACTACGAAAACCCCTTACACGATAATGCCCTATTTGATTGACGGCAAGGAAGGACCCGTGGCTTACTTTCTGATGCTGATAAGTGCGGGTTGCATTTGTCATAATTACCCTAAGTGCAATGGAACATGCGAATCGGGAATACTCCGCTCACACAGGACACTGAATATGAAGGCACTTCAAGGTCAGCAAATTGCATTTCTACGTCTCGCATTCTGATTGAATATGATAAAGAAGTGTTGACTTCCGATTTCAAATGGATATAGTACAGTTCTTTATATCAATTATTCTGTAACTTAAACCCACAAAATATTCATTTTCAACAAAAATTTCGCACTGTGGTAGTGACAATTTTATTTCACCGTCCATATTTTTTTTTTCTCATCTTCATTTGGCATGTTTGGATTCCAACCTTTTTTTTCAAAATAATAAAATATATAAAGGCCTACTATTACGTTTCATGTTTAGGTTCCAACTTTTACGGTTCACGGATTTTACGACTGTCAACCAAACTCTAACAGAGTTTTAATTGAAATTACGTATTACATCTTGGAACGAGTATTAATAAAATAACTTTGAATATATAAGATTATTTCTAAAAGCTCCAAAACCAACTGGGAAGTATCTAATGAAGGGTTTTTTTTTGGATCTTTTCATACATTCACGTTATCCGTCAATAGCAACTTTAATTCTTAAAAGGAAAAATACATGTATGACCTCAGCTGTGATACAATCAAGCACCATTTGAAGTAATTTACTGATAATGCATATGTAAAACTTATACATTGAAAATTCCTTTCGATAATTAGCTGGAGGTGCGCTAATAAGGCCTACGTCCAAATGAGAAAAACAAGGCAAATATTTTCGAATGAGGACTACAAATATTTGATTTACAGTTGATGCTTTTTAAACGATCAAGTGAGTCAGATCACTCATCACGTTTCATTTGAACCAGATTCAGATCGTCTGCGAACTGTAGGCTGCATTAATTCCTCCCCATCGTCGTGTCGATGTTATAAATTATTCATGAGAAACACACATCCACAATCCGTTGATCGTGTTAACAAGTTTACGGACAGGTTGCTGCTAAGTGCTATTTTTGTCTGGCCTGCCAAAAGATATTCATGATGATTCATACAGCGATCATATTCACTGTGATTGTCCATTTGGGCACTACAGGGAAGAGAGGCGGGTGGGGGTGGGGAGGGGATGGGGAAGGGGGGTGGGGTTCCACTTGATGTTCAGAGGTAGACAGATATGGTTTGCTAATGAGGGCCAAGTACAAGGTCATTTTTACTGTCCTTCAGGGTCTCTCGGGGACAGAATCACGTGATCAGTGATAATGAATTACATTGACGTATCCCGCTAAGCGGTGGATAAGTGACTTCGAGAGTGTGAAGGCTAGCGAAGAAGCGCGCGGCCCTGACTTTCAAAATGCTTGGGCTGTGTAATAGACTGTATTAATCGTATTGCTTAAACTGAAGTGCATTAATGTCTATAGTGATAACTGCTTCACCCCTGGGGCCTACGTTATTGTATAGCTGATTAGAGAGATCGCATCGTATATGAAAAGGCTTCCTTAAAATGAACGGTTTCATAACTTATTCCTCCTCAATTCTCCTTCTCTTCCTTTCTTTCTAATTATACACTGCAATATTTTGTCACCATCTCTCGGTCTCTCTCACATCTTGTTTTCCACTTTTGTCCGTATATCTCTTTCTCTTTCGCTCTCCCCTCTGACATTATGTTCAATATACATAACTAAAACAATCTAAATACAATTTCTTTCTTCCATCCTGATGTTGAAAATGTGTTTAGGAGAAGTACGTTCTACAGGGATTAGAGAAATAGAATGGGAGAATAAACGCAATATCCCACTTATTCGTAACACATACCTGCTATATTGTCATTAGAACGAGGTTAATGATTCTACTAGGACGGCAGGATTATAAGCCATTAATAAGGATCAACCTTCAATATACTTCCTGCTGGACTATTGTTCGACCAGTCCATCATCCTTATCTGTATTTCTACAAGCGAGGACACATAATGATTTATTACTTTCCATGTTTTCAACCATGAAAATGTTTACTGAGAAAGACTGGGTGAGGTATTCGCACACAAACAAACCAGGAAAGAAAGAAAAAAAATCTGAAAAATGAGAAGGCTTAGCGGATCTGGAGCTGAGAAGAAAAAAAAATCACTCAGTCGTTATTAATCACCATTTTGTTATAATTTTTTTCGGATGCAGTTATCTTTGTCATCCTTCATCAAAGCGGCTTGTTTAGGTTAGCTAAAAGGTCTAATCTGGCTTTCTAACAAAACATGATAGGTTGGAATGTATTTTAGTTTTGCAAGAAATCGTGATGTGACAATGTAATGCGAAAATCTATAATAACCGTTCGATAAGTCGGAATGAATCTTCATAACGTTATAAAAGTGTCGAGTTTTCTGCAAAATTATATGCTACACAAAATCAATATAACCGATTGGACTTTCCCAAAGAAATAACTTGTCACACACAATCTTGAGAAAATGCGAATAGACATTAGCGGAAATTTGAAGAAATTGTTTAAATACCAATGGTCTCTATTATTTTTGCAAGAGTCTATCTGGATAACTTGAACCTAAAAGACTATCAGAACTTATAAAGTGCATATCACATCTCCTCTTGCTCCAGTTTTGTCTTCTTCTCCTCGCCACTTCCCACTCTCCTCACGGACAAGGTCGTATAGAACTTTCCTCGGCCCTGTTTCTTCAACCACAGGTTCGCTTTGCGAGAAGGGCAGCCATTACGGCAACACGCTGGGGAACGCCATCCCGTCTCTAGATAAGGCCCCGATAACTACGTTAATGCGTCTTGAAAGCATATTGGGTTCATGGTATATGGGTATTCAGTGAATCAATGGGGTAGCGTAGAGCCAGCTATTCAGGAAGGCACTTGCATCATGGGGATTACCGGTATCAAGTAGTAGATGAAATACGAATTATAACAAGGCCATCGACTCGGGAAAGGTGTTGGAGGAGTTCATATCATATATCACGTTCCTTATCCCCTATCTTTTTCTTTCTCTTTCTCTCTTTCGCCATTCATACTATTTTTTTTGGGGGGGGGGGGGGACGTGGCCCCTTGCTCTCCCGTAGATACATCAGCGCCATTGAACTGAAGGTAGTGCGCTCGTTCTATTCACCCCGGCATTCATTGTTTATCCCATCCATTTCAGAAATTGTTACCTTGCTTATCACCATCGGCTATGCCTGACGAACTTTAAGCAACATTGAATTGTCCTTAACTTTTTGACAAGAAGATAAAGTTACTAAAAAATTAAAGCATTAAACAAAGAAACATACTGTGTCATTGCAATAGTAAACGTTCCATCACACTTGACAGCGGTTTGCAACTTTTAATGATATGTTTTTCACATAAGGCTTTAAAACTGGTAACAATAGAATGACATTAGCCACCCTATAAAAAAATCATTCCATTATAACAGGTGGCAAAATAATAAAGACATATATAACGAAATTTTGTTCATGTCATAAACTTTATAGAAGAGTTTTTCTTCTTTTGAAATCAATGCTTTTAAAGTCCGCAGTATTGCATCTATCTATTGACGTTTTCGTCTTTAAAACGCTTACTACGGCATACTAAAAAGTCAAATTTTCGCAGCCCCAATCAAATGGAGGGTATCGTGATAATCCTCGAAATAAGCTCCTTGGTAAAACCTCATTGGAGATTTCCCCACACTGCTACATGGTCTTTAATGTGTGCTGTTGCGAGAGAGCAGGGGGTCATATCAAACATTATTACCAGTACTAGTATTTTATCCTCGATCACAGAGCGATCCGTGCATAAAATCCCAGTGTAGCTTGCGCCAGAAGCCAATTACTTAACCGGTTCACTGACCAACCGTTTCCAATATGGCGGCGGTTCAAGTGAAACTGAAAAAGGTTATATAAATTTTGAAAAAGAAACATATAGTGATAGTTCACCTCACATTACGTGTTTGTTGTTTGCACTGAAATGATCACTTGGGATTTAGATGTTTTGATATTGCACATAAATGAGACTAAACAAGAAACATTCCCCTTGCCTTTTAAAAAAATATTAAGAATTTTCTAATATTGAAAAAACCCAAATATATGTATATATATATATATATATATATATAGATGAAAAGATACCCAACTTAAATTATATACATATATATATATGTATATTTATATATATATATATAGTGTGTGTGTGTGTGTGTGGGAAAATGTTTAAACATCGTTTTTTATTTTCGGATAAAAAAGTCGAATAAAAGTAATACTATAATTATTATCAGTAAAATGGTAAAAAAAAATAATCTTCAGAGACTGTTAAGTGATATCTGACTGTAATTGCGGTGTGGTGCTCTAATGGGGGAAATATTTCATTTTCAAGTCAGATCTTTCTCTACTGTTTACCTGAAACTTCCATTCTTGCAAAAGTTAAAAACTCTGTACTCGAGAGCAGCAAATAATAAAAGTCATGTTAAACAGAGTATTTTAATCATCTCTCATGGAAAGATCTAAAGCCTACTTACTCTACACTCATTGGTGTTTGCCTTCCAATATACAGAGTCCATTACACCATGGTGCAGATCTAAACATGGGTTGTGGTTAAGAACCCCACCACCATTATCTCCTGCGTGTGGCCTACCAATGCCACTCAAGAGGCTGGTGGATCGAACCACTTCACACCAACCCTTGACGCTATCCCATTTCTGCCACACCACTCACCCCCTCCTCTTTGCTCTGTAAGCCAATCTCCTGCGGACAAGACCCGGTCTAGTAACCGTACAAGAGGATGAAAGGCGGGAAAGCTGTCCAACAAATAGAACTAATATGCCACTTGGCGGACGTCGCTTGTCCAATGACCGAAATAGGTTGGCAAATAGAGGGTGGTGTTGACCTATGGCTTTATGCAATGCAATCGGCGGACTCTTCATCGGCGAGTGGGGGTAAACTACTTGAGGACCCTGGAGGAAGAAGAGTCGTATTATCTACTTTTCACGCCAAAATAACGGCTCGCTTCTTCTTTCACCACCCACCTCACGGTGTGAAGCGGTAAAGGAAGAAGGCGGGAACAAAAGTGGAAAGTTCTATTTGCCGGAGGATATCGAGAAACAATTAGGAGATGTCGCAGCATTCTCAGATGTCACTCATACTGAAGTGACCTAGAAAACTCTGAAAGTGCTCCCTCAACAATAGCACTGCCCAAGCAAAATACTTCAAATTGTCTATCCTTTTTCGGTATATTACTTCTCCACTTATCACTTTTTGTACATTTCTTTCTAGAAATATTGTCAAAACTCCTTTGTGCCCTGATAGAGAGAGAGAGAGGGAGAGAGAGGGAGAGAGAGAGAGAGAGAGTGAATAATTGTAAATCGTACATACTTAACTGTTAATTCTTGTTTCGGGAGGAAGTGGCGTAATGTTCCTCTACAGTTTAATAAAGATACTAATGATTTATCTATAGACTTATTTTAATGATAATATTGATAATATTGATAATAATGATAATTATGACAACAACATTATTAACTATAGTATAATATAACCTTTAATACTAATAATGACAACTGTGATAAGAATGATAACAATACAATTAATGAGGTAAAAAGTGTTTCTAATGACGATAATTTCAACCTTTCGAATATCTTATCAACAATCTGACATTATACTGATAGTATAGTTTATAGATGTGTATATAGACTGCTATATTTGGGTTGACCTGATATTCACTCACTTTTATATGCGTCTTTAATTTGCCTTTGGTCTACTATTCGACTCGCTACAAATAGAAGGGAAAAAATCCATATAAGGAAAAATATAACGAACTGCATATCGATTGAACTGCCACTTTTATATTTCGCGATTCACAAACCGCGGCGTCAATCACGGTACATGTAATCTACGTCATATAATTATGATTTATGAAGGCAGTTACCAGGTAAGTGGGTGAATAACATTTGTTCAAATATCAATACTAATATTCAACCATCGACTGTATTAATTGTGATTGGTGAAGAGCGTGCCGACCCTAATCGATCATATAATTAGCCGCATCAACCTCAACTATCGATTCGCAGTGCTGTCATTGTTAAAGATAAACTTGCGTAGTGGTCATGCGATTACATTGTGAAAGAAATTATCGAGAAGCAATTGAGATAGGTTGATTATGCAGTACATAAGAATTGGTGCATACTGTGACGTTTTGGAATCCTCAAAATGATAAGAAAGTGACCCATTCTTGCAGAAAACCGCATGCACTGCACACAGAAATGGGTACACGGGTCTAAACACACACATGACCTGTGACATGAATGTTTGGTCCATACTTTAAAACTATTCATCACCATATTTCGAATGTGAGGCCATCAAAAGAGGAAGTATGATTATTACGTGTGCGAAATCACGAAGTCATTGGCTCATTAACCTTTTTGTGATGAAATAAAACACAAATTCCTTGTCTCATTGTGGTGCAAGAAATGGGGGAAGTTTGGGAGCTGGTGGAGTGACAATGGACTATTGTCAAGTAACGATCATCTGAAGAAGTTTCAGACATCAGTTATTTCATTGTGACGTCTTGTCGATGGCGTTTACCTGTCTGTCCTTTGTTGTTGTTCTTGTCGTTGTTTATCTGAAAATGTACCAAACCGAATGTATCTCAAAACACCACATTATCCTATTATTTGTTTTCTTTGGCTTCTCTTTCTTGTTTACCTATCTTCTCCTGTCAAGTCTTTCTTTCTTTCTTCTGCTCATTGTATCATTACTGTCACTATTGGTTATCAATTCTGATGCATCATTATCTTTTTTCCCCATTATCAAAACAATTTGGTAACGCATCAATCATGTACTACTTGAGTCTACCGTAACTTACTAAAAAAATTAGAATTTTTGTTGCCCAAATGTTGCGGAGAAAGAAAGGTTAATGTAAAGGTTAAAGGTTAAAGGTTGCCTTTCTGCCTCGCATGACTATACATAGGGCCAATCTGTCCTAGATACTCGTTTAATGCTCTATTTGTAATCATAACTTATTGAACTTTCGGTACTCAGAAGTCTGAAGTTTCTGATCACCTGGGGGTTGAATGATCCGCATGTCTACGTAGGATTTCTGGAGCATGAACATTGTAATCAAGAGCGGAGAAGCCTGTTCCTACATGCATGTTAACATTCATCCCACGTCGAAGGTTTTCTGTGTACCTCATCCACAGCCTTCACCTATGTCTATTAGGTATTCTTCTTTATTTTACTGAACTCATAACAAAAATTGTTTTATTTCATGCCCTTTTCTTTCTGCATCTCCTTCATCATATACTTTATATATATCCTTCTTGAATGTATCTTTCCCCCTTCTCTTTTTTTCCCTCTCATACTATCTCGTCTTATGTAAAGCCCTCCCCTATACCCTCACCTCATGTATATACTGTATATATTTTTGACTTATTTTACAACTTGTATTTACCCTCTGTTTTTTACTTACCTAGAATAGGAATTAATTAAGTACAATTAATCTTTTGCTATGTAACTACAGGGTGTACTTTGTAATACCTGTGCTGAGGAGACCTTACTACTACAAGCTTTGCTTTTTACCAAGGTCTCCTCGTCTTTCTTTACTTGTGTATCTTTTTGAAAAATTCTGTATCACAAATTGTCGTGTTTCTATGTACCTAAAGGCATTGTATTTATGTAAAATGTTAAAGAAAGATGAATAAATAAACTAAACTAAACTAAACTAAACTTTAATTTGTGTGAATGCGCGGACTTAATCTGACCGATCCATCGCCGGAATTGTATAATGTGTATACAGAGAGACCTAAAACACCTATCGTTAATCCATAGGACGAATTTTTTGTGAGTTGAATTAGAGAATAATACATCGAATAGGAAAGAGGGTAATAGAGTGGGGAGAGTGGGAGAGAGGGAGGTGAGGGGAGAGGGGGAGGGGAGATAAGAGGGAAAATGGAGAAGGGAGTGGGAGAGATTGAGATGGAGAAAGAGATAGGGAGAAGGGGGGGGGGGGGGAAGAGAGGAGGGAAGAGGGGAAGAGGGAGAGAGAATAAGGGGGAGGGGATGCAAAGAGAAGAATTGAAGTGGTACATCTGCACTTCTCAATCTTGAAAAAAAACGGCGTCATGTATGTAAGATAACTTGCAAGACATTGATACGTAGTAATAAACTGTCGCTATCGTGGAAGGACGAGAAGAGTAACAGATGGAAAGATGAAAAGAGAGATAAAGAGAGAGAGAGAGAGATGGAAAAGTAAAAAGTCGAGGAAAGAAACAAAAACAGGAGCTATGTCAGTATGTGCAACACCAACGTCAAGCCTGGGCCACTGGGGGTCATTGACTGGAGCCTGTGGGCCGATCGAGGGCAACACTGGACCCCAGATGGAGGAACATCTGAGCTACAATAATTAGTCATGAATCAATGATTAAGGCAGGGAATTGCCAACACCATCTTCTACAACATTTTTTTCTCTCTCTATCTCTCATTCTCTCTCTCTCTTCTCCTCTCTTTTTCCCTCTCTTCCTTTCTTTCTCCTGTAGCATCAAATCTGTACAGACATTATTACTAGGAAGTATTTGAAAACTGATCGGCGTCACAGCATATCGTCTCCTAAGAGGAATAAAGGAATTAACACTGTAAACAGTGTAAGTCAAAGCCCTTTTGACTTTCTCCAGAGACAAATATAGGGATGATCGCACGATATCCTCACGCTTAAAGTTCAACCAAAATAAAAAGTTTCACTTTTGATTCACAGCCCCCCCCCCCCATCGACATCGACGTGACGACTGCCCTGTTTTACAGGTCGAAATGATGATAGTGGGTGTGCTAACCGACAGTGGTCACAATATCTATAGAGACAAAGAGTGGGCTGATCTCGCCACATCTCGTACATGTCGTATTCAAAGTGTAAACAAAAAGAAAAGTTTCACTTCTGATTCATGATTCATGAGCCCCCCCCCCCCCTCCTCTACATACAGACTGGCTACGCCCCTGTTTCATAACGGAAAATGATAGCCGGACTGAGAACCGAGAGTGGTTTATTAATACACCATACAGTAACTGGACCCTAGGAGAATGCGTTACAAGAGGCTACTGTTGACTGATGATCCGACATATTTACAATCTTGTTTCGGTTGTAGCAAGCATCTCCTTGGACCCATGGTTGTAGTACATACATAAATCCGTTGAGTTATTGCTGCGCCTAATATTAACGTTGTATGATTATGGTTATTTTTCCTTCATACCAATTTTCCATGTCTCTGTAAACATGGTAAAGTGACTTGTGGGTCGCACATTCAATCTATGAAACCGATAAAGATTGGTTATACCCCTATTCCTTCGGATTTGTTCTTAAATTTCAAAAGATATGTGATGGGTTCGTCCGTTGATTACGTAGATACAGTGCATATAACACATAGTAATGTTTAACGGGCTTTAACCGGACTAATAATAACACACAACAACGACAACAACAAACGTTTGGGGGCACACTCAGCAGATCAAGCGAATATTAACATGATTTAAACGATTTTAGTTGACAAAAGAAGTGGTACCAACTGAAGCAAAAACTTCCCCATCTTTCATGATGAACTTTGCAATCAGAGTTTCGATTTCTTACAACGAGCATTTGGGGTATCTTCTGGGAAAGAAACACAAAACAATAGGCGCATCGGCCATGGTAAATTCGCTGTTCTTCGGGTGGGGCAAATTGGGCTTACTAGATAAGACATTGATTTTAGCTCATTTTAATACCTGTCTGGACATCCCCTTGGCTTGTAAACATCAGGGGGTCTGTATGTTCAATTAGGAGAATTGCGGAATTAATATGTTTCTTCCTGATCTTGGTTACTACTTTTGTGTAATCGCATATAACAGATATCAATACAGGATGAGATTGATATCTTGTTGTGTTTCTAAAACTAAATATATCCGTTTGTTCAACCTGCCTTATTGATCTACTCATCATAGCTGCATTTGGCTTTGGAATAAATTCGAGGAATAAAGCGGATATATGGAGAGTATAATTTACCAGTCCGGTTTGACACGATTTAGAATTGTAATGGCGGAATTCCGTTATCCATATCCTCGTTCGATATTGTTCGTTAGGACTCTTAAGTTGGAAAATAATTGTGATGTGTTTCAAAAGTACAATTATATGAATGATATCAACAAAAAAATGTGAGTCAATCAGATATAAATATTTATGTCTGTGGACCGATCTTTAGCGTCACCATCACAAAGACGCGACTAAGAGTCGAACCCATGATCTTCGTAGGGAAAGACCACAGGATCAACCACTAGACCAATCACATCCATGAGGGTCACTTTTATATTTACCTTTAACCTGTGACCATTGGTCATTTCTACTTTCACCCACTGCCATACACATTCCCGTTATACTTGCGGCTCTTCACTTTCTCTTTATTTTTGAAACTGTCCCAGCGGGCACTGATATTACATCTTACGGCATAACATAGTCCCAAACATACACAGTGATATTTGTTACGAAAGAGTTGCAATCTATTCAGTGCCATATAGGCCCGAATTCACAAATGAGGTTTGGTTTAAACCATGGTTTAAACCCTCTCCTGGGGTTTTTAAGCGTACGTGCGCACGGAATCCGATCCAATCATATATTTTCTTTGAGCGCGCGCATGGGCAATGTGCGCTTATTTACGCCTATTTCAGTACGCTTACGGAGGTTTAAACCATGGCCTAGGTTTAAACCTCCTTCTTCACCTTCTTTGAACTGCCACGCTGACATCCCTGCCAATTTTCAAGAGCCTCTTATAATGTTTCACAAGCTTACTTAATGTTCGTCCTACCACGCTACAATGGGTCTGGTGACAATAAGATCCATCGCTCGGAAGGACATCTGAAAATCGGAATCAATGCAATCCTTTTACAACAGATCAGTTCACTTATATATTATTCAAACTTAAGAACGTTTCTTCCCAAGTAGCCAGTAACGAACTACTGCATGCATCCGTTACTAAGTACTTTGGTTGTTGCCATATCAGACAAGTCTCGGACAAGCCTTAAGGACATCACGAGTAACTCCTGAGTAGTGACATGCATAACATATTATGTATATATAAATAAATAATAGGCCTCTATATAATTATATACACACACGTACATAAACATTTGTGATATCTTCCCTCCGTTGTTTATTTTGTGTGACAATTCTACAAATGGAAGCTTATTACTATCTTAATCCTATCCCAATGTCGGCCACACCAGTTATTTCTAGTAATATCGAGGATATCGTTTACTTAATCCATGGGCCATGTTTAATCCTTATATGACTTTCTAAGCTAGCTATTAACCTCATCGCTCCTGGGTTACTGCATATTGACCAGTGGTAGTGCCAGAAGGAATAGGCAAGAGGGAGAAGCATTTACCCCCTCGTTCCAGTCAGTCCACGTGTATTTTTTGCTCATTTTTCTCGATCCCTAATATTTCCTTGCCCTAAACTAGCTCTAAAGCTTGTCCAATCCCCCTTCATCACGGTGCCACTATTTATTTTAATGCAAATTAGTCAAAATCACTTAAATTTTTTATAAAATTAAAAGAGTACATTATTTTTTTAAATAGATTCTATTTGGATCCGAAGGAATCATCAAAAAGTTGGAAAGCGGTAGAGAGAGAAAGCTCAAGTACAAACTGAGTGCAAATTGGACGTTCTGAAGAGAGCACTTGTACCTGCCATTTGGAAAGATCACAATTCCTCGACATTTCTGCCACACAGAGGTAAAACATTAATGATAAACACAGTGTTTGGAAAAAAAATCCTTATAGTAGAAAGTGTATGTACAACACATTCTGAAGAGATGTGCTGATTACAGATAATAATTATACTGATAACATAATTATCTTTGGAGAATTCATGCACGTTTTGTGACAGTTTTATAGTCGAGACAGGAGCAGGTGCATATCCTGAATTCATTTTCTGAAATTTTTACGATTACAGAGTACCAATTTATTGTCTATTACAATAAAATGGTCTTGATTTCTTTTCTGTTTGTTTTTTGTTCTGTTTTTTGTTTGTTTATGTTTTCATGTTTGACTTTTTTTTGTTGGGGGGGGGGGGTATTTTTGGTTGTATTTCCTTTCTTTTTCTATCCTGACTGGCAAGGGTTTTGGAAAGTGATTTTAGAGGTGATTTTAGTTCCTTGCACCATGGATATATCCACGATTGTTCACTGCATCTATTCATATTATACGTAAAGGTAATCTTCTGGATATTACTTGGAGTAAATCAGTTGGACATGTCATGGACATGAATCTAAACAGGCACCATGTCCACCCATCTGCCCATGACACGTTCGCTGTCAACCTTCATTATTTTTCATAGCATGAAGTCAAACAAAGGTACATCATACTACACATCTAATGAACCACAATGAATTGAGCTTGACAACGACGAATAATGGAATCATTCTAGAAAACAAATACAAAACTAAAATCATATGACAGGACATACACTAATGCACTGACCGCCGAAATAGAGAAGCAAGGTTGAATCACTCCGTTAAAAAGCAGTGGCCTTTAGCGGGGGTGAACTATCCAGCAAAGTGCATGGATTGCATTAGTATTTGAAAACCACTTCGCATGATCCGTCCTTAATTAGAAGAGACCTTTTGTTTCAGGTAATTAAAGGAAGCAATCTGACTCAGCGAATAATTGGATATACACCAGTGGATAGGGTAGGCGGAGATTGATGAAAGTATTATCAAAATGACCGACACAGATAGACCGACAGAGTGATTATTTGAGGGCTTGGAAGAAAATAAAATGGGGTGAGCTGGGTGAAGGGTCGAAAACTAAAAGTATCAAACTAATACCACTTGTCCAATAGCTTACCCATGTCACAAACATTACAGTAATTTGCATTATTTTTTCCTCACTCATTTCTTCATTTCGGATTGCTCCCAAAAACTGCCTTCAGGTCAGGGCACTCTAATGCAACTAACATGGTATTAGGAGCATTTCGTCTTGTTGATATGCAAGTTTGACACGCTTTTTACTCGCAAAAAAGACAAAAGAGAAAACAAAAATGGTTGCAAAAAGAAACTGTCTGCGGAACGTTTTCCACGTCTGCCTCTCTTTATTTATTTTGTCTCATGACTTGTTTAGAATGTAAACTGAAAATCGGAACCTTTTGGGTGTATACGCAAGACCAGAGGAAAAACGAATGCATGTACAAGATGATGATGTTTTTTATTTCGAGTGATACTGCTGTTTGAGCGAGAACTGTCTAGAACAGAGTCGGAATCTACATGTGTATGTGACAAAAGAAAATCATAATGTATTATAGATATAATTTCAGGGGTTTATGACATTGATTTAGAACGATATTGCGCAATCCTGTTGAACATCATTGAATGGCACTAGAAAGAGCATAGCACATACATGTTTATCATGTGTAGGAGTATAATAATTGATGAAAAGATTCGAATTTTCATTTTTCCTGATGAAGGGTTATGGCCGAAAATTCGAATCTTTTCATCGTATACGGACTTTTTTCATTCATATTTTGTCTTGTTCCTATATATATATTTATATATATATATATATGTGTATATATATATATATATATATATATATATGATAAATATAAACAACAATATCTGCTAAGATTTAAAAGGGATTTAACTCACATCAATATTACTTTGCACAGAGTTAATACCTTTTAATTTTCAGAGAGTCATTAGACACATAAAGAGTCCAGAAAGGGTTCTTCCACTATAAAACGGAAAGATTTATTAATCAATATTTTAACATGCTTGTCTGTCACAGAGCTACAGGTAAACTTTCCCTCTAAAGTGGTGAAATGCGGCAGACTGCGTATCCATTTTAAATAGGCACTTTTATTTGTGTCTGGTCGCTGGGAGACACCTTTGCCCTACTTCATATTGGAATAATGTCTGATTGACAGATAAGTTCACCTTTAGTTCCGGTTTCATGAATTCCATGTGTAAAGACGAATATCTTGTGTTTGAAGTGGTCCAGAATACACTTGGGGACGGGAAAAAGAATGTCCTAAAGGTGAAAGAGATGGAAATATCGCACCCACAGCTTAAAGTATAAATGCATATCTGCATTTCATGATAGGCCTATCGTGACTAAGAGATTGGTTGGAAATTCGAGGAGGGGGTGAATACATTTTCATTGGGGGAGGGGTGTCAAATAATTTGCCAGTATGTTTGCAAATGTTTTTTTTCCAAAGCAAAGTTTGGAAGAAAAATAAAATGGCTACAAAAATAATGAATGGGGCTGTCACACCCCACCCCTTTTAGCACCTGGACAAGGTACTTATCCTTCAGCAAAGCGCTTTACCTTAATCTGTCTCTCCCAACCCACATATCCAGGTGTGATAAGCAGGCATCTGCTAGGTAGTCAGTCCTTGAATGTTTAAGCACTACTCGGATGTGAGCCGGGTTAACATCAGGTCAATAAAAGGAAGGGCATTTCACTATTCTACTAATTCTCTGTTGAACCCGACGTGATGTATTCAGTCCTGTTTAACAAAGGACAAAACTTTAATAGACCTCGGTCTAATTGCCTCTGTTTAATTCAACGTTAGACCAAACTTAAAACGGGTCTAAATTCTAGGAGGATACGAACCTACATGTAGTGGTCCTATGAAATGTAACTTTCAATATAATCAGTATTCGAAGAAGTTATGAACAGCATCCTGAAAATATTCGATGGAAAACTGCTCGATACCTCTTTTCACACTCGAAAGAAGAAGAAAAAAATATGAAAACTCCGTGCATGCTCTCTGGTTTCGACGGGTTACGTGCTACCTTGATCGGGCAGATGTGTTATGCTAAGTGAAATGGAGTTCAAAGGGTTGTTTCCTTTGGGATCACAACCAAGTATTTTTGGTTCGAAAAGATCAAAGTGAGATGTATTTAGAGTTGCCCAGGCGAGGTATTTGGGACTGCACTTTTGGCTTCAGGACGGAATGTAATGTTGAGCTGATATACCTTGTCAAATAGAACACGCCGTCTTATATTTATAGCGGAAGAGATGTTCCAAAGAGACTGCCAATGGCATCAAGTTTCATTTTCTTTCCTCTCAATATTTTTTCTTCCTTTTCCTTCGACTTTTCAGTCGGTTTTCTGTTTGAGTCATACAATTGGGTATAGAGTGATAGAAATGCGCTTATCAAAGGTATAACCGTACATTAGTTTTTGCAGAAAATACATAATTATTATGACATGACGATGATGACTGTGAACCAAGAACCATCCAAGTCAGAGTTGTTCTGAAGAGTGCTGACTGGCTTGACCAAGAAATGGATAATAATCTTCAGATAAATGAATCGTTCCGTGATCTTACTCTTAGGTTAATAATTAAAGACAAAAAAAAATGTCATGGAAACTTATTTACAATTTGACATTGATACTTTATAGGAATTAACTCAAGAAGGTTTCAATTACCTTTCCATTTAAGAGCTCAATTTTTTTGAGATGCTTTAGATATTATACTTTCTTTACTAACATGTGTTAAAGACGTTAAAGCACTTTGAGTCATCGTCAGGATTGTAAAATAATATATTCTGATTTTGATCGTTGATCAGGGCCCTGTTTCATAAGAGTTACTATGAATAAGAAGTTGCAATAAGTGATATAAGCTACTGAAATCCTTGCATCCGATTGGCTGAGAGCAAATTTGTCAGTTGGCAGTTGTTATTGATAACAAGTTTTATGAAACAGAACAGTGCACTGATTTAGCAAATGTCGAGATGGGACAATATTTGCTAATTATTTAACAATATTATCTGTTCCAGGATTAGGTGTCAAATCAAATTATGAGACTAGCGTCGGATGTGCAATTAAAATCACATCAGCACTGATAGAAAGTGGCGAAAGTATGTTCTCATTGCCGGCTTTAACCCACCTCAGGATGATTAACGATTTAAAATTAAACAAAAAGTGTGTCTGGTATTGATGTTCTTTCTAAATGTTACATGAATGATAGGTAGGTGCAACAGGGGACATCTCCCGGGTGCAAATTTGCACCATGCGCAGAAATTATTCATCATGAACAGTGCCTGAATGCACACGGCACATTTGGATGTGGTGTCTGCATGCAGACGATCTTGGATGTGATGTCTGCATGAAGACGATCTTGAAAACATGTTGTAAATGCATTACAATCAAAACAAGAGATATCTTAATAAGGTATAGACGACCTCCACCACACCTCGCTTCCATGTCTGAACGCAGTGGCGTAGCGTGGGTACAGACATTTTGGGGTACCGGCATCATCGAGGGGGTACCGAGTTCTTCCTTGATGAATGAAATGCAAATCAAGAAGGCCATTAATTTTTATATTTGTTTATTTTTAAATTTGATTCATTTATTTTTTTAAAATGTATTTATTTATTTATTTATATGGTCCGAGTTTATTTTTGGGGGTGGGCTTATACATTTGCAGAAGGGACCAGATCGTCTTCTTTTTACGTTTCCTTTCCAACTCACTTTGAATCTCTCCCTTTCTCTTGTTCTGTTCCTTTTCGCCATTTAACTGGGGACGTGCCCCCAATACGCATCCCCGCCCCGGGTAGTTACGCCAATGTCTGGACGATCAGGAAAGAATCGTGAAAAGGACATCTGGGTTTGGTACTTAAGGCCACTCGAAGTACATCTTGAGATTCATTGGAACGGATTCACTTACATTATGTGTTCGTATACCGGTATCTTAAAATAGCACATACATAATTGTTGAGAATTTTTTTTACAATCATAAAGGGCTGATGAGATACCACTTAAAACGATAAGATCAGTATGTGCAGGAAAGGTACTGGGTCCGAGAAAACAGTTGCTTGAGGCCCATTAGAATAAATAAAAAACCATCACAAATTTATTCAATACATTTTCTGATTTTAAAAGACAGTATAGTTATCGTTTTCGTATTTGGTAATTCATAACAAGCCCTCAACATCATAAAAAAGCTTGTATTTCACTTTAAATTTAAGTCAAAAGAGTAAATTTTCACGAACTTGCATGGAATCTCAATTGTCAATCGCCATTATGAATGTATGCTGATTGTATGTGTATAAGGACTGCTTGATGTCTAGTCAATATGTAACTATGTACGACCATAATTAGGCGTTTTCTATACAACTATCATTATATTTCCAACCCTTTGATCCTTCTATTTTGTTTCTCTCCTCTTTTTTTACCGTGCATGGAACAGGAAGATCATCTTACTCTCTGACAATGTTGGTACAGCTTCTACCCTTTTTCACCTTTCCCAAGTTAAGTGTGTTTCTTACACCGGGATTGCCCAATGCTACAAGCAAGCCGTTCCATCGCAAACAGTTTAAGTAAGAATACACACTAAAAATAGATGCTATGTCAACGAAGGGGGGTCTTTACCTTTAGGTCTTGGGGCGTATTTGTGCTTAGTGTATTTCGATGTCAACATGGCAACTTAAACAAGCATTGTGCTCCAGTGTCAATAACACGTAAGGGGGGGGGGGTAGGGGTTAAGGGGGTGGCACACCCCCCCCCCCCGCTTTGAAATCCAAGTGTCAGCAACCCCTTGTTTAGTTTTCGACCCAAGAGAAATCTGAAAATATTATAAAGTTTTTGTGCCTGCTTACTTAGCATGTCATAATTTCTTTAGAATTGTGCACCCCCCATTTTATGCAAAATCCTGGCCCCGCCCCTGATAACAAGAGCAAGTCGGTTGGATGGTTATAAAACGTGCGGTACATGAATGAGATCAGTGAATGATCAAATATTTCTGTACATATTGTGTTTCGATTGGCAAGCTAGATTCACTCCACGAAGTTTCGCTTTTGCCCTAGCTATGTAATCGGTGACCCTGATATATTAATAGTAATATGATATATCACTATACTAATTAACATGACATAGTCAATACTATTCATGGGCTACATACATGTACATGCTGCTAAAACAATAAAAAATGAGCATTATAGTAGTGTGTGACGAATTATTGGATACACAAGGCTGATGTGATACAGGTGCAGAGAAATTCTCCCAGACGATGAAGGGGGGGGGGGGGGGGGGGTACGCCGGCTCTACTCTGTACAATATACGCCACTGAAACTATCTTTCTAAAGAGGATGTGGGATTATTTTATAAAGTTGAGGTATGGTATGGTTACATTTTCGCGACCATATCTAAACTACAATCATGAGTATATATGTTCAATAAATAGGTTCTCAATACATAATACATGTACATGGCATGCCAAATATATTTATACAAAGGGTAGTGAATTTTCATTCATCAGTAAACAATGCTTCCATATCTTGTATAATGACTGAAAGTTTCATATTCTGGCTTTATTGCACAACAGTATTGTTAAGGTAAGCAATTATGAGAGGCCAAACCTTGACAAATGTACCTTATTGGTATTTATGGAGTTTCCCTATAGTATCCTAAATTTCAATTGTTTGGATCATATTTTTCTTTTCCTTATATCTTTGTTTTTTCTTCATCTTATCCAGATATTAAGATACATGTTTATTATTCAATTGGACTGAATTGAATAAACTGAACATTGACCCGGCCTACATCATTCAAAACAAACTGTAGACCAGTCATGCCAGTGATTTCCTGAAGGGCTCGCGGTCACTCACCCCATTCCATTAATACTGATATTCCACAAATTTAAGAAATTCATATGTTAAATAAGCCATCATCATACAGCCATTACAACATACGAACACGAGCCGCCCTCGGGAAATGTACAGTCCCACCGTACATATTTTTGTGGGAGTATGTCCAACGTAAACTTCTTGTTCACTCTCCGGAAGCTTCGATCCAAAGTCACGAAGCCCCTACCCTGTACATGTTTCGCTCCAGGGTCTAATTTATAATTCCACTGGACTCAGGATGTTCCTAGAAACTATGAAGCAATGTAAATGCTTGAGCTTTTATGGCTTCTAATAGGGTCTGAGCGGGGATATGGAACCAGTTTAGACGGCTGGGTAGAGGATGGATATCACTCGAATCTAGACTCTCTGATGAGTATAGTTTGGTCTCTGTATATTTGTGAGTTTTTTCTGGAAAGCCATACATGCATAGACCTATACTTTCCAAGTCAAGCACAGGTAATGCGAAGCAAACAGGGTGCAGAGACTTGTCCCTGCTCCCCCTCCCCTCTGCACTCAACAATGTATTATAAGAGAAAAATGCATACAATTTCGAGAAAAAAAAAAACCAAACCCCAAAAATTAAATATTAAACCCTGCAGATGAAGACACAAAATTATTCATAAATAAATACAAATGCGATGGCTGCAAATAATTACGTATGTACATGTATCTCAAAGAAGGCATGAAATAGGATTACAACTGTTTACATGCACTAACGTTGCAAGAATGCATGCCATCGAAGATGCAGTCAAAATGCCGCTAATCTGAGGGGTACGATGGCATGACGGGGGTTACACCCCAATCGTCAAACGTTTCTCTATCAAATCATGATAAATATTTTTTTATAGAGACTGTATAGACTGCAGAGCATCAGTAAACATCATCACACTAAACACTGCAGATAAGGGTCGATAATGGGAGTGTCTTAATAGTAAGCCATACAGTTAATACAAGGAGGGTCCAGAATGTCTACAAAAGTGTCATAAAATCAACTACTGGACACTAGTGTATATACAGGCTGAGGTCTGACGCGGGCGCCATTTGTAAGCCAATACATTTAGTAAGATTTGATCAATTGAAGAGCTGACGTCTGCTGAAAGCCCAAAAGGCATGAACTCTGTGAAAAGTTATATAAGCTAACTTCATTCTAGCTCTAAACGAGTGCTTTACTAAACCAGCATTCGCTTCCACGTGTGCTAATGACCTACATTCAAACATTTGCTCGCTAAGTAATTAAAAAACAAACATCATAAAACCAGTTCCATGTGTTAACTGGATGACTGGATGACTCACTTTCGAGCGTTCATTTTGCCATTAGAATGATTAGCGTTCCAATCTTTTCGGGGAAGGGGGAGGGAATAGCCTTAGCGAATCTCCATGCACACACTTTTGAACAGGAATACATTTTCATGTGCAGACATAATCTGTAAATATAGCCATTACGGGAGGGTTGACCCCCCCCCTCCTAGGTGTATTGCAGTGCTTGACTTTTAGCACCTCAAATATAGAGACATGTAACGATTTCAATCCCTCCTTCGTCAACTGCAGTGAACCAAAATGAGAGATGGTATCAACAATAAGTCCTAGGATTTTCTACACTCTTAAAATGTTGGTTAAATTATGTTGGGTAATCATGGTTGGTAAAAGAAATGCCCAATTATGAGCATTTTTTAACGAACTGATCGCCTAAGGCTTTCACCAATTTGTGGCAAATAAATTTACACAACTGTTGGGCATATATTTACCAACAGCATTGGTTAAATCTAGGTTGGGAATATTTGCCCCGTAGTTGGATAATTGGGAATGACTTCCTCTTTCATGTTGGGGAAAAATAGTTGGACAAAGAAAGGTTGGTCGAAATCTATGATGGAAATTTTGCATACAGAAGTTTACCTAACAGTTGGGTAAATTTTGCACAAGATTGAGGGAAAATATTAATTTAAGTTACACTGCAAAAAAAACCCACAAACCAGATATTGCGGCAATCGTCAACCCAACCAACTGTTGGACAACGTTTGCCTAATATTTGTCCAACTGTTGGGCAGTTTTCCCAAATCTCTAACATTGGGCAAACATTGCTCAACAGTTGCTCAAGCACTGCCCTACAGATACATCACGGGGCACATTCTTATCGCAGCATAAATGTAAATCCGAAGTAATTCCATGTAAAATGTAAAAATTCAAAGCTCATCTTTATCCCTTTTTGACAAAAAGGGGATTATCCTTGGCAACACACATTTGGTGAATCATGTTGCTCCGAGATCCCGCGACAGTCGTTCAAGAAAGCAGATATTTCATGTTTCCCTCATTATGGATCAATATAAGTGATACATAATCAGGAACAACGACTTAATTGTGGCTATGGATATTTTCCTGACAACTATCATTGTTCAGAAATCCAGCTTCCCCCCTGAGTTCTGCTCTCTAAAAAAAAGCTATTATGGGTACGCCTCATCGAAAAAAATAAACCTTTCAAGAGTGATATTTAAGATTAATATCACTTGGGGGCAACATTATAGCTGGAAGGGAAAAATAGTAGAATCTTTCCAATTATCCTGACGTAAGAACAGGGTCCTTTCTTCCCTCCCCTACTTTCTGTTCCCATATGTTTCTCACTCAAAAAGCATATTCTACTTGAGTATATGTACGTCCGTTACAGATATATAGAACAGACCGATAGATAATCATGATCATTAAATATCAGAAAAGAAAAACTACTAACATACCGACAACATATTGCATGAAACAAAATATTGGCTTTCTACTAGTATGAACGCATAATTTTGTGGGATATTCACCGTCATTCGTTTAAAACATCCCTCGTATTATTTTCCTTCAAGTAGACATTACATCATCAACATTATGAGACTACAGTCACTTTTGCCCACTCCACATCATGTACATCACATGTCGGAAGGATGGTTTGACCGAAGACGTAAGTATGGTAATCTAAATTTACAAAGGGTCTTATCTCATGTTTTTAAAAGGCAGGGAATCCACCAAAGCAAAAAAAGACATTGATTGACATCAACAAGTATTCTTTTTACATGTCACCGTTAGAAATCCGTCCTGTAAAAGAGTAAACTTATTGATATAATATTCAAGATAAATAACGGATCATAGATAAAACATTACTCTTTATATGTATTATTGCAAGGTCATTTACAGGTAATAATATAAAAATTGGTATGATGTTGGTTTTCCTCTCATTCACATGACCTTTGACATATTTACACATGTTACATGTACATACAAAAGGGGTAAAATATGATTTTTTTGTTAACTTACCGATCTTAGTTCACACTGCACAAGTATAGTCCAAGGGAACGAATTGTTTGTCGTCGCCGTGCAAACGAGATCACAGTTATCCAGAGTTATTCCAATGATTCCGTACTGCAGAAAACAACCAAGGGTAAAATGCATTTGAAGGTTTGACAAAAGATAGCACCAAAAAGTCAACAGATTAAACGCCAATGTAATAACTCGACGTGACGCGTCTTTTCGACGTGATCCCGTGTGAAAAAAACGTAGCACACTGAACCGGGCTCTGAAGTGTGCGTTACTACAGAGGCAGAAAAGGTGTTACGGCGCAACGGCGTGCTTTGCGCATGACAAACAATAATGAGTCGGAGAGAGTAGGCGGAACACCCCTTTCACTTAAAATCTCCCCTTATAAATGCTCAGTAAAGTTGTTGAAGCCAATCGAAGATGAGATAATACCAATAGGACCCCTCTAAAGACTGAGAACAAAGAAGAGGTCCTACTCGGCATTTAGCCGGGGTCTAATAAATGAGAGAGTGGGTTTTCGTCATGGTCACCATTGTCCGAGCTTAGCTGCCTGAGCCGGCTAACTGAACACAGTTATGTTAAGACTTCATCATCACAAACACCGAAACTTAAAGGGCTTCGTCACCCTACAACTATTATTTCCCATTACAAAATACATTCAGTTGCACTATCACCAGCGCTTAAACATATAATACCAACTGCTAAATGCCTAAACAGAAAAAAAAAATGACATCTTCGTGTCAAACTTATAAAAATATTAAAGTATAAACAAGATTTCTTAGATATAAGTAATCGTGCGTCGAACTTCGAAAGCAATGCTTGAATTAATTATCAGTGAATAATTTCGTTTCACAATAAACAATAAGAATTTACTATTCAAATCCAACAGAACTACATAGACAAGCTTTTCTATGAGACATATATAACAAAATACTTTATAAACATCATAATAAATGCGAAATTGAGGTTGCCGAAACTCGTCAATTACCATAACCTGTCTAGAAAGAAGAAAAAAAGATTTGTTAAGGATTCAAGTAATTAAAAGACGTGTTTGGGCTTAACCAATAATATGGATAAGAGACGGAGTGAGTGAGGGTTATAGAGGGTAAATGTGTTTGCGGATTTTTTTTTTTTTTTTTTGGGGGGGGGGGGGTAAAAATTAATCATCAATAATTAGTAAAGTTATCGTAACTCTCAATTTAAACCTAAGATTAGGCTTAATGTCTTATTCGAAAATAAATCGTGGCTCTCTGCATTTTAAAAGCGTATTTATGTTTACAACGACTTTTGGCAAGTCATGGATTCCTTTCTTAAAATGCAAGTGCTATTTCGCTGGCACATCTAGATGCATTTTAAGTGTACTGATACCTTACTGTACAATGTTATGTACATTGTTTACACTGTTATTCTTTATATGCAGAGACTATTGATACACTTGAATCTAGTAAATTTTGAAATTAAATTTGAATTTCAGCGGTAAACAAAAAAGTTATCCCGGTGTAGTGTCATAGGAATACTTTGGTAAATATATTGGTTTATTTTATAGTCCATTGCAATTTTGCTTGGAGTAAAGGGGCGCTATATTATATTCATTAGAATCACCAGGGTCCCGTTGCATAAAACTAACCATTAACGGTAACTTTGCCATCATGGTAACTCCTATGGAAACCTTGATTTTGATTGGCTGTTGACTGATGTTACCATGTAGTTACCATTGATAGCAGAGTTACTATTAATGGTAAGTTTTATGCAACGGGCCCAGATGAGTATATGCAGAGACTCTTGATACATCTGAATCTAGTAAAATTTGAAAATTAATTTGAATTTCAGCGGTAAACAAAAAAGTTATCCCGGTGTAGTGTCATAGGAATACTTTGGTAAATATATTGCTTTTTTATAGTCCATTGCAATTTTGCTTGGAGTAAAGGGGCGCTATATTATTCATTAGAATCACCAGGGTCCCGCTGCATAAAACTTACCATTAACGGTAACTTTGCCATCAATGGTAACTCCTATGGAAACCTTGATTTTGATTGGCTGCTGAGTGATGTTACCATGTAGTTACCATTGATAGCAGAGTTACTATTAATGGTAAGTTTTATGCAACGGGCCCAGATGAGTTTTGGATTAATTGTGTTTAATTCATTTAATTGGCCCCCTTACAATACGGTTCAAACATCGCGATCTTTACGAAACAGCGATATTACCTGATTAAGGTGAAATTTGCTTAGCAACTACATCAACTAAGTAACATTCTCTGTCGCGATGTTAGTAATACCGTGATATCAGAACTTTCACTAGTGTAAATGATCTACTCTCTTGTATGTGTTCTTTCTCACTCGGGCAGAAAATTCGAAACCATGTCTACCTGGCACGTGTTCATGCATTTCTACTATTTGCTTCTGTTAATGTTTGCATAGTAATTGAACAGTTGGTCAGTTATGTTGGTCTCAAAAGCAGAGTATTACAGTTTCATAGTTACATTATCTATGAGAGGCTTCTCGTATACTAGAGTTGCACATGTACAAATACTGTGTCAGAACAAACATTATCGGGTACCTGAGGCCTGAAATATAATCTGTGTATAGTTAGCTTACACAAAATCAACCCCAGAAAACTAAACACGACATTCAAAGGTGACAGCATATACAGGAGATATTGATTTTTGAAAATAAAATACCCCAAAATATTAATATAAATAAGACTTGAGCAAAGACTAGTCGATCACGATCCAGGGGCTTTATATCTAGTCTGTCTGTTCAACTTCCAAATAAATAATGTATCTTCTGTTTCCTCGATGAATGAAACAAGTAAATGATTTTAATCGTGCCAGTGAAATGAGAAAAATCACACAAATGAAAGGAAAATATGGGAAAGGAAATTTGTGATGAATTCCATTATAAACAAAAAGGGTCTGTAAACGAAGAAGCTTGACTGGGGAGGAATTTTTAATTTGTAAACAAATCTTTAGGCATTTTACTCCCAGTGTTAAAGATCGTATGCTCGATCTGTAATGAAAAACACAAGTCAGAAAAAAATGGAACCAGCGGGATTCGAACCTGTCATCTACTGCTTGCCGGGCAGCGACTTAACCACCAGGCTATTCTGGTTCACGGCCAAGTCACGATGAACTAGAATCAAATACCCAAGATCCTCTTTTTTCTGACTCATTCATATTCATTTTTAACGGTCCGCCGTAGACAATGGTTAGTAAACGAAGAAGCTTGACTGGGGAGGAATTTTTAATTTGTAAACAAATCTTTAGGCATTTTTACTCCCAGTGTTAAAGGGTCTGGTAAATAAGACTACCATGAAGGAAGCAGCCTCATATATTGTTTGTTCTCTCGTCTACCGATGTCTACATTGTTTGGATGATGAATAGATATTCCACACTAAATACAGTACATGTATCTAGTAACATTTGCGAAAACATGACCTGCCCTGAAGACGATGTCGCCCCGTCTCGCTCTCCGACTCGCATGGCCGACTAAACCAGACCTTCAAAATGTTAACTAATTGATTTCTCATTCTTTAATTATGCTATATTAGGGATTCACATT
The DNA here is from genome assembly GCA_025617745.1 of Heliocidaris erythrogramma. Lineage (NCBI taxonomy): Eukaryota > Metazoa > Echinodermata > Echinoidea > Camarodonta > Echinometridae > Heliocidaris > Heliocidaris erythrogramma. The sequence goes on from CM046868.1 coordinate 26,718,609, forward strand.
ATACCTTACATGGGCAGTGACGGATCTGGGAGAGAAAAGAAATGACCACCCTAATAAAACAAAAAGTTACATATTCGCGAAAATGTTCCGCTACCAACGGATCGTGGACGTTTGTGGTTTTCAAACATGTCGCCCCCCCCCCTGATAATGCCGAATCAGCTACGGTGGTGGTAGGAGTTTCCGTTCCTCTTTCACCCGATGTCTTGATCACAATCATAGTTATAGCGGTATTTTTAATTTAAAAAAATGGATTTGAAACAAAACTATCCATGTATTATTCTTTTCGATATCTTGGAAGTTTGGAACTGAATGATCTTCCCAAAAGTTCATTATGTTAATGATAGACTGCAAGTGCATATCATGACTATGTAGATACAAAATGATCTTCATGATGTAATGCTTTGTCCCATCCGAGATATCTGCCAATCCAGTCTATCATTTGAAGCTATCTTCCTTTAGTCTGCAAGCACAGACCCTAATTTGACGCTTTATCAGAAAATCATTGTGTCTTGAGAGAAGCCTAATTCAGCTACCTTCTGGCCCTGTGTCAGGAGCAGCTACAGAACATGGCCTATGGTAGCCTTACAGCGCAGACTCTCTTTCAGGACTGACCAGGGTTTGTGCCTGCAAACTAATCTTCCTTCGTATCTGCTGGTCAGATTATGCAATACTAAAAACACGATAAAAACTACTTTCGAAAAATAAACTCGAGGCAATTTCAAAGGCCTATTGTAGTGCCCATAGAAATCAGGTTCGGATTATGTAATACGAGATTGTAATGTTCGCACATTTCTAAAGGTGACAGACAGGACTATTGAAATTGTCTTGAGTTTATTTTTCGAAAGTAGTTTTTATCGTGTTTAAAGCTTTTCAATGAGTCTTATTATCATAGTGACTCCCCTCCTTGTCTCCCCATCTCTCTCTCTTTCTTTCTTTCTTTCTCCCCTCCCCTCTCTCTCTCTTTATTTTTTTACGCCATTCAATAGCGAGGCATTAGGCTTGCCACTATAGAAGAAGACCAACTGGAAGAGTTTAACACAATATTAAACCCAGCATTAAAATACTCGACCATACTAACAATCAATATTTAAACCATTCACTGAATTTAGAAGGTGTATTAGTTGAAAGCCCTTTTGACATGCATCAGTAGAGAAATAATTAGGTCTCCTTTAAACCACAATTTCTTAAAAAAAAACATCCATAACACAATAATATTGGTTAGAAACGAAACGAGAATTGTACCTCCCTTAATCTTTCTTAATCCGAGTTTAAAAAAAAAGAAGAAGAAACATCTATGTTATGGCAGATTATACAAAGACATTCAAATGGCAAAGTAATTATCGACGTACATGTAAATGGGTAAATGGGGCGGTTATATTGGCGAGGGGGGGGGGGGGGGAGCAGCATGGGGTTAATGTACATTTGGCTAAATTAAAATGAAAGGTATTAACCTTTGTCCCATTAGAAAAAAATAGACTCCTCTTCCTGCCCCTTCGCATAATTATAATCTGCCTTTATTAAGCCCTTTCCCCAGTCACATTAGTCTCACCAGAGAAGATGAAACAAAGTCGAAATGAAGCCAAGACGAAGGATATTGATCCAGCGTTAATAGATTTCAATTCGTTAATCGACTCGCGCTAGAAAGAAGGGGTGAAGACATTACTTGATGAAGGACGTGTGTATGGAGATGGGAAGGACAAGGGGTCAAAACAAAAGGGGTGGACAGAAAAGAGAGGACATGGAAAGTTAAAGGGATACGCCACCAGGTCGCCAGTCAGGATTGCGTAAGCCCCTTTCACTCGTACACAAACTTTGTGCGTGGTCAATTTGAATTTCCCCCAAATCATAACTTTCTTATTGCTTGTCCGATTTCGTTCAAACTTTCACCAATCTGCTTTTCTGCTTTTTCTATTTTTCACAAAAATTAAATTATTCCAGGTTTGATTGCCTTTAAGAATAGGTGCACGAGGCGAGGAGGAGGGAGTAGACAATGAAACAAGAGGGGAAGAGGGACGTCAAATGATAGGAATGAAAGGTAAAATCGTCTGCTAAGAGCCATGAGGGCGTTGACGCTTATCATTTCTAATTAGATGACACCCTTTTGGCTCTCAGTAAACAATTATATGTAAGGAGGGATCTAGTTAAATAGCTATCCCCACATTTCTCGGCATCATTCTAAGTAGACACGATATAAATAATGATAATAATAATACAAATATAAACTTACTGTCAAAGAGCAACACAGAGGGTGTGACAGTGGGGTAGACAGAAGGACGTTTACGTATGGCAAAAATAAAGGGGGAAATAATTGGAGGCTAAAGGAGAGGGGAAGAAAGAGAGAGAGAACGGAAAATACAGAACATTACTATTAAATAGAGTGAGAGAGATGGAGAGAGAGAGAGAAAGAGAGAACAAAACAAGAAAGGGGACACAAAGGAGAGAGAGAGAGAGAGAGACGGGGGAGGATCGAGAGAGAGAGATAGAGGAGGGAGAGAGAAGGGGAGAGAAAATAGCTAAGGAAGTGTATTTGTGTGTGCGTCATAATGGAGGTAGAGAGGGAGAAAGAGAGAGAGAAAGAGAGAACGAGAGAGAGAGAGTGGGGGGGGGGGGGCAGGGGCGGGGACGAGGAAATGTTTGCACTTTTTGCAGTACGAGGATGGCAGATGGCTCTTCTTATTTTGTCCGAGCATATTATAGATCGACACCAACATACCAATAGAGGAGGAAACGATTATGGCTAAGAGTAGCATAAAGGAACTTGATTATGCTTGGCCAAGTACTTAAGCTCTTGGAATTTTTTTATTATACGACATAATTCCAACCTGTATTGATAAGTGAACATCTGTAGGTCCTATACATTTATATACTGAATGCTCAACTTAAACAACAAAAACAACAACAAACAAACAAAAACATACAAAAATCATACATTAAATCGTATATTTATTTCAAAGCCATTTACATATGCACAATGTAAGAAATATTCATTCAATCCCCATCAGGTTTTATTTGAATTGAAATTATCGTGAACAATTCAATTGTTAATCATTCATTTTAAGTGAATTTCGTTGATTCTATTGTATTTACCATTGGCTCACAAGGAGTTTAATACGACCCCTTTTGTATCAATATAAAGTATAACGGGGTATTGTGCATCTTAATGACTCTGGAATGAATGGAGAAACATGTTTCATTACATGCGTGGTATACGTGCAGTGCTATTCTTGGTGAGGGGGCGGTATACTGCCCCGTCACTCCAATTTGAAACGACGTCGATCAAAATTATGAAGGAAATATCTGAGCACTCGGTAAAGGCTCCTCTAATACATGCCAATGGACTGAAGACATTCAATATTCTTCAAATACGATTAAATACATTTTAAAAACAATTTTGCTAAAATAATTAAAATGAATTATAATATTAATCATTTGAAAAATTCTGCATTACAGTGAAATGTGCTTTGCTTCTAATTCCATTTATGTAAATTTACATTTACAAAAGAGTTACAATGATTTTATTAATGAATGCAATCAGGTATGGACTGGTGGCTATGGAGAGTTTGAGGAGTGTTCCCCCTCGGGCCACTCGATATGTTGGCTTGAGAGCCGTTCGATTCGTGGTCTGAGGGCCGGTTGATTTCAAAAATGTAATTTTGAAGAAATTCACATCCCACTTTCCGATCCCAGTTCGCCTCTCACCTCAAATTGAATATTACTCTGTCAATGAGAATGAAGGTGGTGCTGAATCAGACAAACAACTTTGTTTTATGACCTCACTCGGGATATCCTCTGAAGCTAAAACCCCCTCACCCCCGGCTTTTCGATCAATTGTAGGGATGTTACATCCTTCCTTGTAATCGCCCAGACAATCGTAAAGAATGAAAGTAATGATAATATACCTCGCAGGAATATCCTATATACGATCATGTACAACTGCTCCAGTACCCATCCCTCTCGCCCCAACCCCTCCCCTCCCCCTCCCGCTGGCTCTTACACCTCCCCTATCCCACTTTTCGATCAATAGGAGGGGAATGTTACATATTTCCTTGTACAGTTGTAATCGATCAGGCAATCGTTGACAACGAAATTACTGCTTATTGCAATTACTGCCCTCGTTTAATACGATTTCATCGGACAGTTTCCCCATACCTATCTCACACCCCCGCTCGTGTCTCTCACCTCACCCCCTTCGATCAACCCAGGAAATTTCGCTGATCAATCGCAGGGGTGTTACAACCTTTCTTGTAATCGACCACACAATCATGACCGGCTGACTGCACGGGTATGTGCTCAATGATTCGAGCAGCAGACGACAAGGAGATTCTCTAAAAGTAGATTGACCCCCTTTTCCTTCCAGTTTCACCCACCTCCCTGTCAGGGAATGTAAACAGTTATGTCAGGTCGACTATATCCTTTTCCTGGATGATTATGCCAAGGTATAAGGAACAGAAGCTAAAGATCATCAGCATGTGAGGATGCATTGCCGTGATAGCCAGTGAGGATGCATGCAAAAGGCCACAGAAAATACCCAAACCCTACATTTCACTCCAGGTATAGAACTACACCTACGATGGGGTTAATGGCATTAAAAAAAATCATTTAAGTTACGAATGCCTCATTTAGGACGCTTCATTGTCGTTATTGCTTTTCACACGTACGCAGGAAATAATAAAAAACTAGAAATGGAGATAGTCGTATACAGTTAAATGCAGACCTCATTCATCACCATTATTCTTTTCAAAGCCAATGTGGGAAACAGATTCCTTCCCTTAATTCCATTCAATTTCCTCACTCGATTCGCTTTTATTACACCATCTTCCACTTTACCTATATATCGTAGAGGACAATTATATATTAAACTTGGAATAAAATGCATTATATTCCACATACTAAGAATCTTGATGTTAGATTGGTCAAAAGGTAATCACGTGATAAAATGTAGTTTTTCCCATATCAATCGACCCGAGAAGAAAAGTTCGTGACCTTGGCGGAATAGTACTTATGTGTTTCGCTGATCTCTTCAGTCCATTACATAGTCACAATGCGTTATCAATATTTTGGTTAGCGCGAAATGAAAGTGCGTGACCTCTACGAATAATCAATTCTCTCTACCTCAAATATGCAATTTTCGACGTAGAGGGCAATATTATGCACGGAAATGGTCCGCATCTTCGTCAACTTCACTTCCGGTCCGTATTGAAATACTATGGCTTATGAATAAAATGAGTGCTAAAATGCTTAATTTTTGGATCGCATGACATAAACCACTCAAATTTTGAAAATGCAACCAATTGTCTCAATAAATCATGGTATCTTTTCAAACATGTCGGTTAATTTATACTCAAACTCGAGGATTTTTGTAATACCTGTGTACATTTTCAATGCAAAAAGACAAACACTTGTCGACCCAATCGGGATATTGTCAGCACTGCGCATGCGTGGTTTGCATGGCAAACGCCATCTGTTGGCGAAATTGCGTATTTGGGGTAGCGAGAATTGAAAAGTGCGTGACCTCTACGAATAGTCAAAATGAAAAGTGCGTGACCTTACGAATAGCTCCATAGGCGTACTAAAATAAGCGCGCATTGCCCAATCGCGCACTTAAAATGATAAAAAAGTTGTGCGCACCCAGGTAGGGGTAAGGTTTATGGGGGTTTATGGTGGTTTTAACATCTTTTGTGAATTTATTCGGGCCTAAATCATAAATGTCTTTTTCGAGAAGTAGACAACAATTGTCTTTCTCGTACCAGTTAAAGGGAAAGTAAATCCTGGCGCTTTAGTTAGCTGTTTAGTTGAAGGGCACATTGTTGATTATATATGTCGAATTTCAACACATTTGGGCCCCCCTAACGCCGTCAACAAGTAGTTAGAAATATCATTTTGTCGTCTGCTAGAAGGTCATATATCGATCGTGTGCGTTGCCATTTTGAACAGATAAGCCCCGCCCTGTGACGTTTTGTCGGACCTCTCGGACCAGAAGTACCCGGATGCCGCCATTATTACGCGTTTCAAAATGGTGTACTGCCAGGCGTTCGGATGCTGCAATATAATAAAAATGAACAAGACGTTCCGAATTTCAGCCAATCACAGTTCCCCCTTGGCATGTCCGACAAAACGTCATCATAGCGCGGGTGAATCAAAATATGGCCAACCCCGATAGCAGGCTGTAGCAGACGATCATTGCTTACAAAAGTGTGAATTACTCCACCGTCAAGCGTTCATAAGAGGTAAATTTTCACAGTAATGTCAAGAATTGTGCTCTTAACACTCTCAGTGGCCAAAAGTCCAGGGTTTACCTTCCCTTTAATCGTGTGCGTTGCCATTTTGAACAGATAAGCCCCGCCCTGTGACGTTTTGTCGGACCTCTCGGACTAGAAGTACCCGGATGCCGCCATTATTACGCGTTTCAAAATGGTGTACTGCCATGCGTTCGGATGCTCCAATATAATAAAAATGAACAAGACGTTCCGAATTTCAGCCAATCACAGTTCCCCCTTGGCATGTCCGACAAAACGTCATCATAGCGCGGGTGAATCAAAATATGGCCAACCCCGATAGCAGGCTGTAGCAGACGATCATTGCTTACAAAAGTGTGAATTACTCCACCGTCAAGCGTTCATAAGAGGTAAATTTTCACAGTAATGTCAAGAATTGTGCTCTTAACACTCTCAGTAGGCCAAAAGTCCAGGGTTTACCTTCCCTTTAAATGTTTCAGATGTGGAATATAAAGCAAATAATCACCTTTTGATTTCAGGTGATGAGACGTACTATCACTTCCTCAGCGGTCTGAATATAAAACGTTATCTTTCCTCAGCTTCGCTTCGGAAAGCTACATCCAGATCGCCTCGGAAGTGATAGTTTGTCCCATCACCTTCACCAACGGTAATTATTTGCTTACTATAGGCTAATCACATATTAATTACTACGATATTGGTATCTACAAGGAGTTCCTTGATAACTCCTTGGTATGTATAGTAGAACTGGAAAATATGGTGCAAATAAATTATTTTAAAACAGAATAAAGAAATAAAGCTTGAGTGAGTATATTTCGTAAACGCACATTAATTTTATAGCTTTCGATAATATAACTCAAGTAGGGGCGTCGAGTCGCCTTCAGGATGATTGACGGGGATGATGGGGGGGGGGGGGGAGGGAGTGGGGAAAACGCCCTAATCAAAGGGATACGCTCCATGATTATGACACTCCAAAATTACTTTGGGGCAATTGTCACCCTGCCCCCGTAATCTACACACCTGAAACCAAGACCAATGTATCATACACCTGCTCCTTTGAGTGATGGGAGTTAGTAAAAAAAAAAAAAAATAGGTGATAAACATTTCAGTCATTCATTTACGTAAACATTGATGCAAGGGTGTCAATTGGATATGTGATACTTTTCCAAAATTCTGTTGACATTTCCCTGGTTTTGAACTCCCCTTTTCATATTTATTTATTATGTACAAAGAAATATTGTAATTATATTTGTATTTATTTGTATTGACACAATCGTTATCTGAAATGTATATAATCTGGTAATCTCTCTCTCTCTCTCTCTCTCTTTTGTTCTTTGTAAAGGAAAATGTTGATGTGTAATGATGTTTAATAATTTCAATTCAATTCAATTCATTTATTTTGTTGTTATTTCTTTTGCATATTGGGAATTTTACACTCCAGGGGGACATCTTTTGTTTTTCTTGTTTTTGGAAATCAGGAAATATCTTGACGAATTCTTATCCGTTCAATTATGTTAATATGTTTTTAATTGCTTGTTCGCATCATGATGCTTTCTGTACAGTAAACCTGTCAGTCAAGTCAGTGACAATGTGATACCGAACTTTAAAAATGGGCTGGCGAGACCGCTGACTAATTCCACTGTTTAAAAAGAACGCATTGCATGGATTATGTGCTAATTAGCCTACAAGTACTCATTTCATTTTGCCACTTGAAATGATGACAAATCACCTTGAAAAAGATGCACACAGTCACAAATTCTACATTCTAGACTGTATAATCTGTAATATGACCGTCTGGCTTCATAAAATGTCAATATAGATTAATTCTTTAGGTTCATATGCTCATTTATATTATACAAAAATGGACACAACCAAACAAGTATGCTCCATTATTGGTTTCAGCATTTTACATTAATAACCTGATATACGAATCCATTTATCAGTACGATGCAATTACTCCATTCTTTGAAGATAATACATGTATCTGAAATTCATAATTATTTTTCGTTTCAAAAGAGATGTCCTGCAGTACGATTGCATGACCAAAGATCAAGGCACTTTTATTTGACCGCATATAGATGGTAGAGGGGAATTATCTTTAAAGGCCTCTGAAGGGTGGATAACATACAGTTTCAGCCCAATTTGGCGTCACTCATCCTGCTTTAAAGGGATACCCAACTGCAGATTGTCGAGGTTTTTATGCCACGAGAGGGCACGCGTGATCGTTACCTGATCATGCAGTTGCTCCGCGGGAGCAAACATCGAACAAACTGTTCGCCACGCAATGCACGCTCCGCTTGAGCTCTCGTGCGAGATTCGGTCGGCTTCGTGCAGTCCGGAAAGTAATCCTAGTAGTCTATAAACGGACACGTTCGACGCACAAACTTTGTGTACAAGTGAATGGGGCTTACGCAATCCTGACCCCCCCCCCCCCCCCCCCCCCGGCCGCCTGTGGCGTATCTCCTTGACTGGTCAATTGGGGCAGAATGTCAACCTTCAAAAGGCGGAGACCTGAAATGTATTGAATACAGGATTCCCACTCTCCTTTATAAACTAGGCGATATTCGTCGCTTTAAAAGTTCTACTTCTTAACCCCATAGAAAATAAAACAAAGCAGAACAATGAATACGTAATAGATCGCTTCGGTAATATATGCAAATTTTCTACATACCTTTCAAACAAAGTTTGTTCGTGACAACCTGAAAGCTTCCCGGATGCTTTCCGGACATAGCAACAAGTAATGTATGCGAACTGGATTCCCAGCATTGATGCTCATGTATAAATAGCAGGTTAATGGAATAGCTCGTCACTAGGTGCTCAGAGAAGAAATGTGCATAAATTTGAATACATTACAGAACTGGTCTATTTAACATGATGAAATATTTCACCAAATGTTTACATGTCATATATTGTCATGACGGTAACACTTCAAATGTTAACACTATAACTAGCAGGTTTTATCATCATCACCATCAATAGTGATTGGTCCGAAGACAGTTAAGCGACCCGATAATTTTCTCAAATAACTGTCTCTCCATGGCCTGCCTTTAAAGCGTTGCGATCGATTCGAATCAATCGCAGCTCTTTATAAGATGGGACCCAGGTGTTTCCCACTTGAGTCAAATGAAAATACATAACAAATAAAATCAGATTATGATAGATTAATATATACTTGAACAAGGGCAACGCAAAGCATAGCACCCCCTCGCCGGGCACAAATGGCCTATATACGTCAGAACAAGTTAACTCCATTAGACTGTACTATTATCACTAGGCAAGGAATCTACTAATACCTAGGGATTGGATGTACAGAAAGTTTACTACTTTATGGAATGACCAATGAGAAGATCTGAAAATAAACTTTCTCATGTACATAATTAGCAATTTTTGCATATTTAATGAGATGTGACGTTTGACCTTTGACCTACCTACTCCGAAATCAAACTTAGGCTGTACTTTGATACCATGTACCTTCGTATCAAATTTCATTAAAGTCTGTCAAACATTACTACAGTTATCGAGCGGAAACCGATTTGTTACGGAGGGACGGACGGAAGGAGGGACGGACGGAAGGCGGCGTTGCTATATCCCTCCGACTTCGTCGGCGAGGGGATAATAATGGATATGATATTGATATAATAGTATTCCATGACATATAGGCAGTACCTTTAATGAAGTCGTTAGCGACTATCCAAGTCGCTTTAAGCTATATACATACATGATAACTGAGAGAAAAAACAAACATATTGAGCACCAACCATATTCATTTTATTCATTCATAATTATTTGCTTGATCATGCGGCGACGGAGGGATGAGTGGTACCCCTAAATTCCTGGTCATCTTTTCCACCAGGTTACGCCCAATTCTGTCGCCTGTAGTCTTGGATGAGGGATGCCAAGAAATGCTTAAGGCTCCTCTGAGTACTTCTGTTACCCCGGTTTTAGCAAAGCTGTCCTATGGTGCTGAAAGCATTCAAGGAAATACTTCCTACCAGTTGTGCATTTATTACACTGGGATGAGACTGACAAAATGTAGTATAATGCCAGAAGACATTAGTGCCGCGGCTGAGGCTCGAACCGCGGCAAGTCCGGCAAGTTCCGCAACGTATCAACTATACCACATCACCTCTACACCAGACACGTCATTGGGTAGAAGAGGCATAACCTATCTCGCTCTTTATACATTATTCTGCGACGGTGGCGATAGGCAGCTTTCACCCCGATCCGTAGTCATCTTTTCAACCAGGTTCCGCCCCGTTGACCTTGAATGAGGGATGGTCGGATGAGGGATGGCCGTCCATGTGAACATGAACTTCCTCTGGAGCAGGTGTCTTAGCCACGAACGACGTTGTACTAACCACATCGCTGGTTTGATCGTATGCATTTCATCAATAGGGCTGGCTACGCCATAACCACACGCGTGTCGCGTCCTTGCACAGTTTATTTCAAGTTAAATCTGGGTGTTCGCGAAGGACATGGATTTGATATTTTCTCCTTTCTTCAACCTCTTCATGGCCCTACGCTGCAATGATGGATAATTTTATTGAAACTCGGACAACAGGACTTCAGTGTCACATTTCAAACCATCACATGACATGCATGATGTGCACAATAATTTGTCTTTAATAACGCATACCTCCTCCTCACGTCTTCCAGTCCAGAACGATGCTTAAAGGTTAAATCTTACTTTCTTACTTTCTTCCGTGAAATGTATATGAATATCTGTTTTTCCTTTTGTTTATTCGATAGCTTTAATTCATTAAAATAATTATCTCCTTTATCCCTTCTCTCTCTCTCTCGCTCTCTCTTTCTATTTTTATCTCTCCCTCTCTTCGTTTATAGGCCCATATCCATTCTACATAGCAACTTCCATGTCATAGGCATTTTCTAGCAAGCAGCTTTCAAGATAATTATGCACAATTTCTGAATACTTGACAATTACAAAACGTCCTCCGGAAGTTTGAAAGTTCGCATATTGAAATGCATTTTCTACACCATTGTACACTCTGTCCTGACTTCTTGAAAAGGGAGCGTCGGTCCATATTCATGATAGGCCGATAAGGGAAGGTATGGGGGAGGGGGGGGGGGGGGGGGGTTCGCAAACGAACTGATCGGAAATCATAATGTGCATAGGATAGGCTTACACTATTATTCAAGCAACTTTCTGGGCGCAACTGCACCGAAATGATCGATGCCTCTGTCATCCAGCAATATTATTAATAAATCACTAACAAATTTGTTTTAGGAAATTGGAATAGGGTGAAACTGAATTGATGAGGCTCATTAGAAAAAAAAAGGAGCAATGGGATTGTACAACTTTCGAATTTTCAATAGGATAGAATACATTACAGGATATCTGCCAAATACATTACCATAAATACCTAAAAATAGAGATACACTATTGAGTAGAGAAATTGGCAGGGGAAATCAAAGATAGAGATTTGCCAGTAGAAGGTAATACAAAATGAATTTCAATAGGAAGTGCAGAGAGAACAGATATATTCCTGACTATGAGAATGACTGAAGTCTTTCTTTTTAAATAATAATTCCAAGCTATATTCAAGAAGAATATCTACCCCCGAAACAAAACAAAATGAAAGCAGAAATAAACAACAGCAAAAAAAAAAAAAAGGTAAAGGGGCAAACCAAGCCCTCCTTGGCTACGCCTCTAGTGGCCTCTTTTGAAATAGCATAAACCGAGACTGGGAAAACGGATTATAATATCATACGTTCACGAGCACCTGTTATACCTCAACGAGCACATGCCATCTAGTATATTTTCTATTACTGATGTTATGTGAAGGTCGCTTTAAGCTTAGGACATGTTTTTTTTTAAAACATTAGTATGATTATTTTATATTTTATGTTGGCAGTACTTTAAAATTCTCTTTGCTCTCCAAAGTCTACATACACTTTGTATTATGAGCCAAACGATAATTGTTGCGTGTCTAAAACGACAAGTTTCTTACCATATTTATTGTGTCCGGAGTTTTGTTCTACATTAAAAGCATGTTTATGTTCATAATGTCTTACCCGATTTGATACTTTCTCTAAAGGGATTTATAACGTATACCCTTTGCAAAACAGTGGACCTTTTTTTTTACTTGTACGCACTGTCATGACTGTAGTAAAGACCTGGCGGTGTGGATGTGTGAATTATTGACGTTGCAAACGCGCTCATTCTGAAACATTACGAGTGGCATCTATCATGTCTATCGTATTGGAATACAGTTATGATAAGGGCTTTCTGTTCAAAGCATAGCTTAAATTATGTACACATTTTATTACCAGGATAGTAAGCATCAGAGTCGTTGACACCGCATTGCATGGGCGGGGGGGGGGGGGGGGGGGGGGGGGGTACTGGGTATCACTATAATTATTCTTTTATTCCATTGGGGGGGGGGGGGGATTCGACGATGCCCACCGGTGCCCCAATAGCTATGTCACAGGTACAGCCGCCCAGGGAGTAGCCACGTACTATCAATGACTTGTTTTCATAGTCAAGATACAATGATCGTCAGGATAATTCACAGCGACAAACTCATATCTTATTAATGTGTATGCAATATGCTGTGTCAACTGTCAGCAAGAGAGAGGGACAGATAGAGAGAGAGATATAGAGAGAGGAGGAGGAGGAGGAGGAGGAGTGGGGGAGAGGGAGATACCTGCATATCTTCCCATCAAGAAAGCTTTCCAGAAAGAATCGGATAAATGCATTTTGATCTTACAAATGTCAGCTGAAACGCAAGGTGAAGGGCAACAGTTGTACCTGAAAGATATACATGTACAAATTAATGTATGTACAAAACGTGTCAGTGCAACCTTGCGTGTCGCCATTCACCTTGAGTTTTAACTGACATTTGTATCTACAAGATAAAGTTGAGTACTGGTCATGCGATTGCTCTCTAGAAGTTATTGGGAAAGGTTGATCATGTAGTACATAAAAACATTTGTATATTGTGAAGTTTTGACAATTGCAATAATCAAAATAGACACAGTCCTGATGAAAAACAGATACCATACATACAGTGCAAAGCATTGCTTGCGCACACAATAATTGGTAAATAAAATTACCCAAACAATGTGGCATGAACATTTCTCGTCATGTTTTAAATCTGAGTGTTATTCAGTAGCGACCCTCCTCACGTGACATTGCTACAAATGCCCTCACATTCAAAATATGACAAGAAACAGCTTAAATGTTCGGGTCGAAAAGTTGTGTGTAGTCCCATATACACATTTCTGTGTGCAGTGCATGTGACTCTCAGCAGGATTGAGTCAATTGAGGGATGATTTAGTATTTGGAGTTCATAATAGTCCAGTAATGGTGCATGAATAGAACATGCACTAATTGTTATAGTAAGTAGACCCCTATATCTATAACTGTCATTGTGTATTAGGCCGGGATTCCGATCACCGTGCAGAAATCAAAGTTATAAAATGCACGATCGTGCACTATAGTGAAATTTTTGCACGTCATGTGATGCGAATCTAACCAATCACAACGCTTATTATACATACACTATTTACTATAATAGAATAGACTATGGAATACAGTGATTTAGAAATACGAGATGAAAAGGGTGAGAGAGTGGAAAAATCCCAATTTAACAAGTTACAAAGCTCCGAAAAAGTTACAAGAAGAAGCAAATTTGATGAGTCTGTAATCATAATCATGGCAATCATGAATTCAGCAATCACAGCATGAAAAATGCCATTCTCTCTCTCTAAAAAAAAACAAACAAACGAGATAAATGTAGTAAATCGTAACAACATAGAAAACTAGAACTCGGTCGAAATTATGTGGAAATTGCTTCTGACAATCGATAATATTGGGTGTAGAGTAAAGCTTGATTCATTGACATTATAAAGAGATGCTTGACATACAAAATGGGAAGCACAGTCCCTAACCTATAAATCGCATTGATTTATAGTCCAAATTCTGAAGACAAATTATGACCATGCCGTGTATTCCAGCTATCCAATAACTATTCCAACAAGGCTTCCGTCACAGCGATGGATGTCTTATAATATGCCAGAATGAGATTCTATACACGTGCTATAAATGGAAAGTTTATTTGTGCTGGGATATGGATACACCAAACCGCCAATGGAACACAGCGATGCAACAAAGAAGAGAAGTCAGGTGACATATGTCAAAGGCTACAGCATACCTAAACAATTGGCCCTATGATATCGCTTTGTCCCATTATTAGCAATTACCTTCTCTTGCTTTACAAAATGGGCAGCCATTTTTCAATGGGGGTGGGGGGGGCAGGGCGGGAATATTTTGAATATTGTTGTTCATCGAACCACATGATTAAAGCAGGTACAGGATATTAGATAATTATATCAATAAATCGATCTCGGGACTCTATTTTCTGCTCACTCGCAGTAATTACGAATGATCGCATCAAAGGCCATAAAATATGGTTAAATTACAGAGAAATGAACGATGTTGAAAATGGGCAATTTTCCTTATCATAATTATTTTGAATTTTCGACTTGATATCACGTAATTATAACATTTCATCAAAATCGTACTTCACATTGTGAGATATATTACACAATATTTTTCACCTTTAACCTCATTCTACTTTAAGATGAACGATTTTGATTAGCTTTCCTTACTTTACAAAATATCATTAGAATAGGAGCATGTTATGACATGTAGAGATGACTGCCTTTCTGTGGGCGGATAAAGTTCAGTCAAAAAAGATCTTTGTCTAAAAATATATTTTCAGCTTAGGCCTTAGCAATGAAAAATATATTTATATGTCTGTTCTATTACACATGTAGGTCAGTTTTGTTAAATCGTCCAAATCAAAGTAAGACATATCGTTTCATATAAATAGAACACCACTTAATGAGAGGCCCAGGAACATAACGGTCCATTTCCTGTGTACCCCTGCTATGAGAGCCTTCCCGATCGTATTTCTAGGTCAGTTTGTCCATTGACATGATTGAGGGGGTAAATGAGGCATGGCCATTTCTAAAACAAAACATGGCTTTGGTCAATGAATTGGTCATTATTTTGCAGAAATATGTCGTACCCAATTTCAATCATTTCTGATTATTACGACACGTGGAATGCTCATTACTATCAACATCCATCGAAGATTTTTGTTCATCTCTCTTTCTCTCTCTCTCTTTCACTTATCTCTCTTTAAAACATCATGTTGGCGTAATGGTTCATCCACTTGACTCTCGCTCAAGAGATTGAGGTTTCGAATCTCTGGGCAGTGCGAATGCCCTTAGACAAGGCATTTTATCTACATCTGTCTTCATGGTCTTATACTTGACCCAGGATTAGAGCAACGTGGTAAAGAAGTTAAATTAACTGACTTGCAATCAAAAGGTTAAGGGTTCGAATATCTGCCGTTGCTTATATCCTTATAGACAAGGCATTTTATCTACCGTTGTCTCACTCGACCCATTTTATGCTTATTCCACGCAATGCACTTAGCGCTAATCGCTATATTCTTATACAAACTGATTTATTATCGTTTTTATTAGTTCTACTATTAATTCTACTATTCTATGTAGGCTTATGATATGTATATTTTCTAGATTTGAAAAACAAGATTTATATTCCACGATTCATGTTACTTCACAAATATGATATAAAGTTCCGTTTCGGAAAATTCGATAGAGCCTAACATCGCATTTTAAATTTTAGCATGGAAGTGCCACAAAGCTTCGTAAAAGTGACATTATCAGATGGAATGTAGAATCTTGTAAATTTATGTCAATGCTCACAAAAAATCATTACCACAAAGCTTCGTAAAAGTGACATTATCAGATGGAATGTTGCATGAACAGAGATGAAAGTGTCCTTTTTCTTAAAGAGGTGCCCTAGATTGTTAGCAAACCCCCTGACCCATAACATTTCGCTCTAATAGTCTGTCAAAATACATACCGCACTTCATACAGCATTGCTGTATCCTTTTGCTAAAATTAATATATAGGGCCACAGCTGCATGCTAAATACATTTTCACAAGACATCGTTAATGTTCACACTCCGTTATCATCATGGTCTCATCAGGGTCACATTTATAACCCTTTCAAACTACGCACATCCTTGCAGATCCAAATGTAATGTGCATCATGTGCAAGAAAATGTGAACGAAATACAAGGGGTGGATGTTTTTTGTCCTCTTTTAACGACAAATGTGTTTTCCAGAATCTGAGTCTTTCGCGGGAAGATGACAATCAATATGCAACCAGATGACACCCCCCCTCCGATTCCCTTTTGTTTCTCCTACATTAATGGTTATTGGACGCAGTAATGTGAATGGCTGTTTTCAAGGGCAAATGATGCGATATAATTTTCACGGGATCATGGAATGTTTGATCAACCTTACATAAAACGTCTGCCCTCCGGTGGCTATACATACGTGTTACATTGTAGCCATGCTGTGCTTTGTTTTATTTTTTTTTAAACCAGGGCACATTCGCTGCACAAGGCTCAAAATCTTCTTCTGTAACTTCAAAGTACATATCAATGAGGTCCTGATTTAGATCTAGACCAGTCAATTGACATGATGGAACCATCAGTTTGGGTGTCCAGCCATGAATTAAAATGGCTTTCTAATTCTATAGTCGTTTCGTAGGATCACGAAGAAACTTGGACACTGTTTAAAGCGAAATCCAACCTTAATCATGTTAATGGCAGTTGTTCTGAAATAGAGAAGAAAAATCAGAGAAGCAGATTGGTGAAAATATGACAATTATGAATTTTTAAAAGTTGTAATCACTTATACATACATATGGGAATTTCATATTGTCCAAATCGGTAATGTCACTGTGAAGTAGTAGCGGACAACTCCCCCATTTGGTCCAACACACAAAATGACTAAAATGTTATTTTTTCAAAATGTGTTTCTCAGCTATCTACAACATATTTTGATTACTGCCCCGAGGGAAAAGGCGCCTAGGAGAAAACCGCAAATGAATGATATTTTTGTATACGACAAAAGGGGGAGTTGACCGCCATTATGTCACAAATCAACTCACCAAATTGTTATTCCTTGTTCGATTTCTTTCAAACTTTCACCATCCTGTTTTTCTCATTTGTTTGCTTTCACACGAATAACCTTATTACCAAGGTTAGAATGCCCTTGAGTAGATACACATATTCCCTAATACTGTCGGGTAATAATAATAATAATAATAAATAACATTTATATTGCGCTTAATACAATGTTTCTAAGCGCTGAAGTAGTATTATTACACTGGCTTTAGCCCAGCTGCCCTATAAGGCGCTAAAAGCATTCAAGGAATTCAAGGCATAAATTCCGACCAGGTATCCATTTACTACACCTGGGTGGAGAGTGGCAAATGTAGATTAATGTCTTGCATAGGACATTAGTGCCGCGGCGGGACTCGAACCGCGAACCATGAGATCCACAGTCCGGTGACGTATCCACTAGACCACGACACCTCTACACCAATGTTGTTTGTTTTTTGCCATGCGAGGAAATACACGTGTATTGTCGAATCTTTGGTTGAAAAAATTATACAATTTGAAAATAAAAAATTACATAATTTTACATAAAGTGCTAAATTTGTATGATATAATTATTATGATGTTTGGCACTGGTACACGGCACATGCGCAGGACCCTTGCCGACGTACAAGATATGTCTAGGTCCTTGATAGACCTAATGATCAGACCAAGGGGGACCAGCCTCGAACTGTATAATTATGTCCAAACATAGTTTTTTTTCTGAAAGTTGAGCATTACATTTGACTACATTCAGCAGTTATTCATCCACTTTATATAATTCAAAATTAATATCAGAGTCGTCATCTTCTTACCTTCTAATTCTGATTCCAGTCTCTCTCTCTCTCGAGCTGATTATATCCAATGTGTTATGATTCCTAGCTGAAGCAGTGTGTCGAATTGGTGCAATTCAGTGTCCGTATATCCGTTTTGTTACAGTCCTGCGTGGTAAATGGCGTAAAAACATCAATTAAAAAATTGCTATTACTAATACCCGGTGATAGAAACAGCTTCTTAATGAGCGATAGAAAGTTTGTACATAAACTCGGACGACACACGGAAATTATATCCCGATGTATTCGTTGTTTGAAATGTCCGCGTTGTGGTTATTAACGCAGCAATTTCGTTTTGCTTTGAACTTCCTCTTCCTGTATTTTAGCACGCTTACAACATGTACAATGAAATAAGCGACGTAACTCGTCATCCAGCCGCTAAGCCCGTAAAAAAGTTATGACTGACTAGTATCAGTCGTAGAGGCAGATATTCGGTGTAGCACAGATGTGCACTCAAATATAATTGACGGTTCTAGCAAACTGGGAGCAACAACTATGACGTAATAGGCGGATATCTCATAACAATTTAATTTAATAAGGATAAACATGCTATGCCATATATGTCTCAAATAAATAGATGAAATATGAAATAGGAAGAATAATAATAACAAGGGATACCACTGTAAGATTACACACAATTAAGTTCTATATTGGGCTTGGAAGTTTCTAGTACTGTGGTTCTTGATGGCTATTATACGTCACTGCTAAGAAAGTGAGTGTACCACGATCGCAAATACTTTCGAAAAATCAAACTATTAATATCGATAGCCTTGTCCATCACAATTCGAAATGTGCGAAACATTAAAATGACGTATCACGTAATCTGAGCATGATTTCTATGGACCTATAATGGGATATTGACCGTTGGCTTTGAGTTGATTTCTCCGAAAGCCTGTGCGATCGTGTTGTGTATGCAACCAGGGGACCTACGGATTCAAGTCCTGTCCGAGGGACTTGATTTCGAACCCGGGACCTCACAGTTACGAGACTGCTGTTCTACCACTGAGCCATCGTGCCTCCTTTTTTATGCACCATGTGATTCTGAAATTATCGCGCTATTTAATCTTGCCTTTATTCCATTTCTGCATGTATATTGTAGGTAAAACCAGGGGTAACGAAACGGAAAATAAAACATAGACATCAACCTTTCTTCCCTGGTCAAAAAGAGTCAAAATAAGATGGATAAAAAATAAATGACAGGTGTTGAACGATCTTAAGTGTTGCCCCATATAAATCCCAAGTTTATAAAGATTTGTGTCTGCTCTTATTCGTTGACGTCTCAACCTAAACCCTGACATTTCATCAGGGCTGAGGAATGATAATTGCATTGGTGATGATCTCCAATGTCTCGGGGATAATTTGCATCGCCATTAAATGTTGTATGTTTCACATTTCGCTGAGTTCGGATACATGGATCGTTGGTCATTCAAAAGCAGGGGGAACATTCACCGTCTTTACAATGTCCTTAAATCGGAAAATAGCGTTAAACACGGACATAATATACAAAAATACTAAAGCTTTTCGACATGCACTCATCAGAGTAAATTCGCATGAATGAGCAGAACGCCAGAAAACGAAACAATATATTAGGGCCGAAAGAACAGTGGACGCTAAATGTTCTTTCGGCCCTATTATATTGTTTCGTTTTCTGGCGTTCTGCTCATTCATGCGGATTTACTGTGATGAGTGCATGTCGAAAAGCTTTAGTATTTTTGTATATTATGTCCGTGTTTAACGCTATTTTCCGATTTTGCAGTACCAAGCACTTATTTATTTAAATGTCTTTAAATTCTACCGTTGCTTTGTAGGCCTGCATACTGCTTTCATATTTTTTCTTTCTTTGGTGATGATGCTGCTGCTGCTGCTGCTGCTGCTGATGGTGATGATGATGAATATCATAATAATGAACAAAAATAAAAATAATAGCAATGATAATAATAATGATGATAATAATAGTACTGCTACTACTACTACTACTACTATTACTACTACTACTACTACTACTACTACTACTACTACTACTACTAACAACGACAGCAGCAACCACAATAACAACAATAATAATAATGCAATAATGTTTATTCAGTTTTTCTTGGGAGAGAAACAACATGAATATCTCTATTAATAAAAGCAGATTGGGGAAGCACTAGTGGGTAGTCATGCCCTTTATCAACATTTTTGTAAACTCTGCTGACTAATGCATGCTTTGGATACTCTATCCAAGCTGCTGACATGGTTTGTTTGTTTGTTTGATTGATTTTATTTCTGCGTCCAATAGCATGATACAAAATATGATAATACATGTATTACAGATTATATCAACACTTTGTCAGAAATTAACAATTTACAATTAACAGGATTTGTGAACGCAGGAGACCGTCATCATGAGCGATTTTCTTGATGTCGATGGCGGCCTCAAGAGGTTGATTCCTCTTGTCTGATCGCGTCATGTGCAAAGTACCTTAGCGAACCTTTATTGGAATGCACACCCTCTGTGAAATTGATTTTATTTATTTATATAACCTATCCATATTATACTCCATATTCTTTAAGACCCAACTTTTCGGTGCCCCTCCGTCATGTCCACAATCCGTTTCCGTCCACGCATTGGGGTCACAGAGAGGTATCATACTGAAGAAAAAAATGCTCACGGTATGTGAGCATTTTCATCATTATAATCATTCAATTTGGCAGTGGAAATGGTATGAAACAATTGATATGTTCGAATGTCTTAGCAGATGTTAGACCCATGCTGATATGGGCAAAGGCGCCACTGAAATGGAATGATTGGTGTCTCGTAGGTCAACCGTGCATAAAATAGGAGTAGGGAGAGAGGTATACATAACCAGACATAGTCAGACAGAAAGATAGAGAGAAAGGGAGAGAGAGAGAGAGGGAGAGAGAGAGAGAGAGAGAGAGAGAGAGATGAATAGAAAGAACGACATTTGATATCACTACAGACTTATAGATTTATAAAGAGATACAACAACGAAACTTATAGAAAGGCAGAGACAAGATAAATTAAGAGACTACAGATAGTAAAAAAATGATGTGTGTTAAAGAGGAAAGAGAGAGAGAGAGAGAGAGATGTGTGTTACAAAGAAGATACATATATATATATATAGAGAGAGAGAGAGAGAGAGAGAGAGAGAGAGAGAGAGGCGAATAGATAAAAAACAGTAATCACTACAGACTTATGTAGATAGATAGACAGACTTATATAGATTTATAAAGAGATACAACAACGAAACTTATAGAAAGGCGAAGACAAGAGATACTACAGACTACAGTAAAAAAAAATTAAAAAATGAGAGAGATTTGTGTTACACATAACATATATAGAGAGAGAGAGGGAGAGAGAGAGAGAGAGAGAGAAATAGATAACGAAAAAAGTTAGAAGTGGGCAGAACAATAATGAAAATGAATTAAGAAGTAGGGAGTGGAAGAGACATACAAGGAGAAAGAGACAGTGATATAAAGAGAAAGAGACAGTGATATAAAGAGAGAGAGAGAGAGAGAGAGAGAGAGAGTCAGAGAAAGGGTGGTCAAAATAAAAAAAGACGTATAGAATGACACGACAAATGAAGAAAGCCTAAAGATAAAAATGAGAATGAGACAGGAAAACAATTAGAATCTATATTGAAAGCATTCCGTCTCTTTATTTGCTTTAAAATCAGACGCCGGGCTATAATATGGGTATGGGTTTTAGTCAATTAAGATGATATTTCTTCAATATTGTAAGAAGCCACTCAAGCTCATGTTTCCATATCATATTTGTTAGGAACACACGTCAAATACGATATTGGATCCGACTGATAATGTCATCGAACTTACCACTGAACTCATAGTAGACTGATTATATGAAATAAATAAGAATTATTTAAGCTGAGGGTACATTTTATTTAAACATAAGAGACATTTCTTCCCTCTTTTCATAAATCAATAATTGTCATAAACCAGTGTTTTGAAATATAATAACTTGCCAAATTGTTTGGTCATTTGAGTGACATTTATTTCACTTTACAAAGATTTGCCGAAATTCTTACATAAAAATGTCATTTTGATCACGCACTTTATGATCAAAATGTCCCGTCTGCTTTTGCTGAAAATTCATTTTCACAGACACGAATACGTCTGTAATGTATCATTAAACTGTCTCTTTTTATCATCCTCTTGTTTATTCATCATCAGTCTGTATACTTTCTTTGCGAGTCTCTCGCGGTATGTCTGCAATTATCTTCTCAAAACTCGCCATAAAGCGCCACAATCACGTGCGAATATGGAAGAAAGTGGCGCCAAACTATGCGGACACGTATGTTCGGCTGGTCTCGGCTGATCAGCAGCCCCGCGCGTTAATCACTCCAACTTACACAGATAAACATTCGTAATTGATTGGACCAACTTTCATATTGGACTTCGACGACCCGGTGACATTTGAAAAGAATCATGCGATTCATTTTAGCTTTCAGTCTCTTCAAGCGAATGTTGGTTATAAAGGTCGAGAGTTGTAAGCAGTGGTGTCTGACCGCATGCTCATAAACACCAGTTCAAAGGATGCCAATTTCACCGCGAAAGACTTCAGAATGTACAACAACAAGTAACATCCAATCAACCCTGTAGCTCCATCCATTGTTATAGAATATTTCTTTTTTTGTTGCTCTAATGATCTTTATTTGATTTAACTCAATAATTACACATGAATCATAAATCAAGATTTCAATGAAAGTGTATAACAAATAAAGCACATTATCATGTAAAATCTTCTATAAATGAATAACTGAAATTCAAGGAAGCATTGAATGATTTTTTTTTTCATAAAATAGCCCCTCAAGAACAAGGGAAACAATATCATATTACTGCATACATATGGTACTGGCCTCCCTGCACCCAAACCCCTATCCCCTTTCTTCACTCACACATGACCGACAATCACACACACACACACACACACACACACACACACACTCACGCAGGTATACTTGTGTGTCTTTCCCTTTGTTCTCTCTATTGTTCAAATAGCCACACAAGCAGCAAAAAAAAGCCACACAAGCCTGACGGAATAAAGGCATCTATTGTGTTTGACTGTCCATTTAGTCACACAAGTATACCTCTGTTTGTACACTCACACACACACCCACACACACACATATATTCGCACTTCCATAGCATTTTTCTTTTCGTCCACCTCAAGATCCTAAGGTCATATTGTTGCCCTTTGTCTCAAGTTTTTACACCAATGTGCAATGTGAATAATCGACAGGATAGTCCATTCAAACATAAGTATTTATGAATCCGGGAGATAGTATAACATGCGTTACTATGGATACCGCAGTAACATGAATGTGTAATGTACAAGTTCACTTAATAAAGTCTCCTCTAATCAATTAAAAAAAAGAAGAAGTTTTTGGTTGAAAGTGAAAAGATCCTACTAAAAAATGTCTTAACTCCCTTTCAAGCGTTTCTTTATACATGTAGCAGTACTCGTGTTAGAGTGTTAAGAAAGTACAATTCGGGAAGACACCGACATCCCTCGGCAAGACCGTTAATCTACATTTGCCACTCTCGACCCATGTGTAGTAAGTAGGTTCCTGGTAGAATTTATCCTATGTAATTGCACAGTGTGTTGGTAACGGCTCGCGGAGATAAAAGCCAATGCATTCGTGTTTATTTTGGAAGCGCATAGATGCAAATGAAATATGCGCATACTGCCCAAAAAATCTTATCATTATCATAATCATAAAATACAATCTCACTTTCCTATCCTGATATCAACCATGGAATAGTGTCAGGGAAAAAGTAACAAGAAGTATTTTTAAATAATCAATTTAGGACTTATGCATTTCTTAGGTAATAATTTAAAAGCAGAGCTTTAATGAAGTAGATTCAGAAAGATTCGATCGCTTTGTAACCAATATAGTATAATACTATATCTCTAAACCAATGATCTTTTCATTTCTCCTTTAATAGCTAAACTCGAAATCCCAAGTCAGCCATGTCAGTCGGTAACAGTTTCATTTATTTCGATTTCGAGTCAATCCAGAATCATCTCAAAGATATTTATTTATCTCCATCCATAAACACCTGCACGCATCGAATCTCTCAAGAAAGGGTGACGATCGAAATTACTCCACGAACGTTACACAGCGTTTCAAAAGGTACAGTATAATCAAAACATTATCTTTCGGATATTCATCACCCACAAAATAGTGAAATAGGCAATCGGAGATGATGTAAGAATGACAAAGAAAAAAAAAGATATAGAGAAAGTCGATTGTTTTTCCAGCTGCACGGACAGATTTTTGTAATCTATACTTGACTGAGAGAAACCGCGATTACTTTGGTTAAACGATAATTTAGAGTCCCTCGGCTTCGTAAAGACGATTCATTGCCGTAAATTGGTGAGAAAATTGCTGGAATTGATTAAAGTGTCCTCTGTTAAGGATGAGCAGGTATTGATTCGCGTGCTTGTGAGTATTTTAACAAGAAGATCGAGACGTCTTGATCGTAAAGTTTGACGGGAAAGAACGATGGACTCGTTTATCGTGGTAATCATGCTGCATCTCGCTGGATAGCAGTCCAGGGAAAGCGATTGGGTGACTGAATTAGTAGCTCGGTGGGAGAGGAGGAGGGGGGAGGGGGGGGGGGGGGGGGGGGGGGAGGGGAGGAGGGGGGAGGAGGAGGGGGGGGGGAGAGGAGGAGGGGGGAGGGGGAAGGGGGGGGGGGTAATTGCATATGTACCTGGATTATTTCAGTCCTGAGTTGAGACATACTCAAGCTTTTTTCGTTTTGCGCTGATCAGAGTAAAACGCAAGAAAGAAGTGTTTTTTGACTTTGCGTTTCATTTCTTAATATTCTAGTTGGGCTATCGTTTGAACCAAGAATGAAGAAGTGTCGTTACCGAGTGGTTAAAACACTCGACTGGGAATGCGAGGATCATGTGTTCGTTTCTTAAAAAAATAAATAAATGATGAAATCATGTAATGACCCCCAAAAAGCATATCATGGATGTTTTCAGCAATCTTCATACAGCATCCTTTGTTAATAATTGTAATCAAGGAAGGATCAGGGCCCCGTTTCATTAAACCTGATATCTATAACAAGTTACAATGACAGTTATAAGCTACTGAAATACTTGTATCTGATTGGCTGAGAGCTAATTTGTCATAGATATGTGGCAGTTGTTACACTCATCGCATCCCTGCTCAAAGAAATGTACATTTGCGGTATTGACATCTATTCGATGTAACAGGACCGTCCCTCCGCGTTGTCCAATTAATGGTTATATTTCGATTGTAAATCGGTCATTAGTATGACCGTCCAGTGACCTCAGATGACATGGTTGCACAGAAAGTAATAGCATGTGATTATTCTTGAAACAGATAATTTCGGATTTTGCTCCTCAAATAACAGGTATGATCATGCAAAGTTTCTTTGAATTTGTAGTAATAACGCCAGTGATTTGTGGTATCACGACTTCGATTCCCATAAAACTACCCTATGAACAATTCACGGAACCCTGAAAATATCCCCGGAAAATACCCCGACAACATGATCTATTGAAAATTACTCAAACCCTCTCAACTACCAAGGGGGGGGGGGGGGGAACTAGTTGATCAGCAGTAGCTTAGAGGGTAGATGTCCCAATGGTAATTGCTGTCCGGGCTTAGTTGTCTGGGGTAATAGTCCTAGAACCCTCCTTTTTAACTCCTTTCTAAGTCTTTGCAACAATTTTTACCACTCTGCATTTTTAATTCTGCCCAAGTTCTTCCCAAGTTCTTCCCCACCTCCCCGCATAACAGTCACCCAATCACATTTCCTGTCTTTTCCACATTCAATCAATATTGAATTTGAACCGACGTAACCCTTCCTCATCAAATAAAACGAACGGAGGAATTATCGACAAGCAGATAATGAGATTTCTTCTGAAAATACCCTTCGGTAGGTATTTCTACAATCAGACAATTACCTCGATACCTCGCAGACAAGATCCGTATAGAATGCTCTTATATATATTTTTTTCTCTCTTGGCGTTTATCACTGCATTAATGGAGCGCGTAATCAATGCAATTTAAGTCTTGTCTGTATTATTGAAGGCAAATGAGCACGGTAGGTTCAGGAGAAGCAACAGCGAGTCCATTAAATATTGCCAAATAATACCACATGTTTTTCATTCCCGACTGGCAGGTGCGCATAATATGAAGGGCCTAACGTTTTTGAACATTAAAATGATCTCATGTCCATCTCAAAAATACAGAAAAATATTATATTTGACACATTGGGAGATTGTATTTAAAGCATTTAGAGCTTATTGGGTGATTGGGAGACTAAACATGTTAGAAGGGACTAATACTAAAGCGCTGGTCAGACTTGTCCGATAATAATAACGATAACGATATTGTTCATGAAAGGTCCACCCTACAAACGGCCTGCTATTATTATGCACGATCATACTCGCGATCATACTAACCCATACGCACAACATTGTAGGGTGTACCTTTAATTGAAATTCTTGTTATCGTTATCGTTATCGGAAAAGTCTGGCCAGCCCTTAACAAGTACTAACATTTAGTTTCTGAATTCCAACATGTCTGATATCAATAATTTAATCAGTGGATATGTTCTTTTAGTCGTACAATTATTCAGAAACATTTCAAATGGGCTTTACAAATCATTTATGATTCGGCTGCCTTTTAAGTTATAATGGATCTATAAATACCCATTACTCGCATCTTAAAACGACTTGAAGGAAGTGAAATTCGTTAGAGGTAATTGTTAAAAAATATTTCTAAATGAAATAATGCATTTAAAGCTAAGTTACCCTTGTTTGTTATAGGTTTAATAAATTTTGTTTTTGGAAGTCACTCCTTACAATGAAATAACTAAATCCCCTAATGGTAATTTTTTTTCAAATGATTATTAAATTATTGAGTGAAACAGTTCTTGTTCATAAACATTATCATCATTACTATCATTATCTGCAGGGATCCACATGGTCTATATAGATTAATACCATACAATGTTTATGTTGTCGGCAGGGAAATGCATACTGTGTGGTATCAATAGTTCCTTCTCACTAATTATAAAGATATTCATACAATCAAGCTCAACGGCAATAATGATTATTGAATGCTATTCCTTGATGGCCAATGTTTTCCAATAGATTAGTATTATTGCATTCATCCGAAAAGAATGAATTAAATGGGCACTTTGACTAATGACAGAATCGCCGGCGACTCAAACAAAGAGACGCTTAAAGAGAGGGTTGAGCTCTGGTAAAGTTGAAAAATACTTTGCAAGCTTTTTTATTCAGTTTTTAGATGTCGGTTTGGAAGAATATTATGGTAGAAATTTTCACTGCAAATCTTTGATCTCGAAGTGCCCTCATATTCAAAATATGACGACTGGAAAACTGACGAGTTTTTATTAAACTTTCATGCCACATGTGAGTGCAATCGCATAGACACATTTCAGGGGAGCGTTTCATCAAGCGTTTTGTCAGTAATTTTACCGACAACTGTTATAAGCTACTGAAATCATTGCATCTTATTGGCTGAGAGCAAATTTGTCAGTAAAAATCACTGACAAAACACTTTATGAAATGCTCCCCTGTTTCTGCATCTGACTTTCAGCAAGACTGAGTCAGTTCTCATCACTTTAATGATTTGAAAACCTTACATTATACACCAATGCATACATACTGCATAATCACCCTCTCCCAGAAAATTCCAGAAAAATTCTTTCAAAATGTAATAGCATGACTAAAGAACTCAACTTTATCTTTAAAAGTAAACCTCTCATCATGCTCGTGGCCGAGGGATACAAAGTAGAAAGCTCACCGATCAGATAAAGTACGACTATAATTTGTTTTAATGAAATTGCACTAATGTTTAGATAACAAAAATTAAAAGGGTGAATTCTTCCGGATTGAGCTTTTGAATAGTAAGTGGAAACGTTGTAATCATGGCAGTGTATTGTTCATGCTAAAAGGCTTCCGGTTGTGCACATAATTGACATCAAAATGATTTACAGACGATTGGTGCTTGTTCTGATCAAAAGCGGACGATGCCCCATTATTTGAAAGTACTGCATGACTTGTAGCTATCTCGGTGTGGTATAGTTTTGACAACTTTGATATTTCATAAGACATTTGAGACCCCCATACACACTCCCCCCCCCCCCCCTTCGTCCATCCGGCATGTCCAGAGTGCCAGCAGAAGAGCATATTTATATACTGCAAATCACGTTATGAAACGACTTGGATGCAAGTCTTTCATGATCAGGTTGATTTTTAACTGCACGATTCTTTACAGATAAAGCCGAGTTCTGGTCATGAGGTTACATTGTGAAAGCAATTGGTTTACTGGGAGGTTTTGAAATCCTCAAAATTATAAGTTATTGACCGACCCAATTTCGCTGAAAAGCGAATGCACTGCACACAGAAACGGGTATATGGGACTACACAGATGTGGCGTGAATGTTCGGCCCGAAAACTTCAGATATTTCTCGTCATATTTCGAATATGAGGGCATATGAGGAGCAATCCTTTTCAGGGGGACATTTTTACCATGATGTTCTGACAAAAAATGAATGAGAAAGCTAACAAATTATATTTCACCTTTCACAGAATTTAACCTGCTCTTGAAATTGATCTCGACATGGAGAATATATTTGGCACTGTTTGGAGGACTGCATTTACACAATAAAACAACAATAAACAAAGCAAGAAACAAAATCCACATCCATCAGACTTGAACTTCAACCTGCTCTAAAGGTATGTAACAGTTGCAAATGGAAAGATCAATTACTTTATTCTGAATATATTTGGAGGAGCAGTAGGGAGACCAACGATCCCCGTGTCCCTTTCCGTCACTGCAAAGCGTTCGAAATGCCTGTGCAGTTTGGGGCGATATAGGTAACGTCTTCTATATTAGTTCTCGTCCGAATCCCGCATTCATTATATCCAACTTAACGGTGATGGACGGGAAATTTCGCCCTCGCCCTGGACCATCAAACGAAATAAGTAAGTCAGCTTTAACAGGCCAACTTCCCAGGGAGGGAACAACATTAATCAAATGACCTCATGTTCTTAAATAATGGACCTGACTGTACCCCGATTCAATCTCTGATCAATGCTATGACGTCACCACTGAACTTTGATTTGATTTGAATTGAGAGACTGAATATATGGAGAGAGAGAGAGAGAGAGAGAGAAATGGGGAGTCACTGTTATCAGGGTGAGCATACATGGAGATTGGATGACCGTACTGCATCTTGGTAGAATACGCTTGGAGATCGTAGGCATTATTGTAATGTCTTATATCACTCGCCAACTTTCATGATGTCAAAATAAAGTGTTACGATAGATCGCGATACTTTGAGGCTCTGTTCGGTCTCTCAAGAGTTATCGCGAAAATTATGAATGAACATGAATTGTACGGAGGCTACAATAGGTAAATTATTACATAAAAAGAAAGGAATTGTGGGTATATACCTATTGAGTACTCCAATCATTTGGAACTGATCAGTTACGAAATATCGTTTTCCTCTGCCCGGTCTAGTGGATAAATTTTAGAATTTGTATTCATGATATCAAACTTCATTTATAGCGTTGTTAATGATAACTGGGGGACGTTTCATAAGCTGTTCGTAAAGTTACGAATGACTTTATGAACGACTGGAACATGTTCTTTGGTGCTATACTAATCAGATTCTCAATAATTTAGCACAAGAACTGATAACCAGTCGTGCGTAAAGTCGTGCGTAACTTACGAACAGCTTAATGAAACACCCCCTGTAAATCATAGCGACATTATAATTATGATGCGCACACGCATACATCCGAAGGTGACAACAAAGTACTTCTATCCACCTGACTTTAGCCAAGCTGCCCCATAAGGCGCTGAAGACAGAACGATTTCCCTCCTATTCTGCCTGCCAGGTGCCCTTTTACTAGTCCTGGGTTAAGAGAGAAAATGTCAATTAGAGGATCAGGGATTACACCGAAGTATTTAGCTTAGGCTTTGCAGTCAATGTATCATAAAGAACGCTGATTGTGTCTGTGGAGAGCATATTATTTTCTGATAAAAA
The DNA here is from genome assembly GCA_025617745.1 of Heliocidaris erythrogramma. NCBI lineage: Eukaryota > Metazoa > Echinodermata > Echinoidea > Camarodonta > Echinometridae > Heliocidaris > Heliocidaris erythrogramma. The sequence continues at coordinate 26,748,768 of CM046868.1, forward strand.
GGAAAGAGAATCTTTCTTCTTCAAACATGGGCGTAATTATATCTATGCTAGTGGCGCATCCAGCACAGGGGGAGCAGGCGTACGCCCCCTATTTTCAGACGAACAAGAAACAACTTGGAAAAAAAAAGACTTGAACGAACAGTAGAAGTTTGTGATTCACAGTATGCCTCAAATTACAGGGATAGGGTAATCTTCCCTCAAAATATGCACAGAAAATCTTAATGTTAAGGTTGCCCAGGTATATTTCCCTACCCCCACCCGTTCGTAAGTAATTATGTGGATACGCCTCTGATGATACACCATTTAAATCTTTAAACTTCTTGAGCGAAAATTATATGAAAGAAATCAATGTGTCCGGTCAGGAGTCGACAAAGCCCTAAAGCGGGGCGCTCGTTCCCCCTTCTACCAGTCATAGGCTCTGGGAGGAAGGAAATGGGGCAAATGCATATCGAATTTGTATCGTATATGGGGTAAGTGACCCCAATAGGTGATGGTAATAGAAGATATGCACTTCCATTAAAGACGCATGGGTAGGTCTAAAAGCGGACTTAAAGGTCACACTGGGTAAGATCGGAGTCAGGTTAATGTCCAGGGCTTAAAGGGAAGATGTTGTTAATGAGATTATTAGGCCCGAATTCACAAAGGAGGTTTGGTTTAAACCATGGTTTAAACCCCCTCCTGGGTTTTTTAAGCGTACGTGCGCACGGAATCCGATCCAATCATATATTTTCTTTGAGCGCGCGCATGGGCAATGTGCGCTTATTTACGATTATTTTAGTACGCTTACGGAGGTTTAAACCTTACGCAAGGTTTAAACAGTAATTGCATTGTGTTGTATTAAGATATGTATCATGACAGAAGGGATTTGACTTCCAATCATTTTACAAACGTCACATTCTCACATATCTGGACGACCATGATGATATATCTTCTGGGGAAAGTATCTTTACAGGTTGAAACCAATTTATACTCGTAATTTCCATTTTTCTTAACGTGTTAGATGCTATCATATTCTATTCCGTAGGTGATATATCAAATCAACGACATGGGGTAATGAATAGTAAATCACATACACGTATCTTCAAAATGCTAGACTTAATGCACGTTTAGAGAATAGGCTCTCTCTCATATAACAACAGTCACTTGGGGATTCTGTGGTATTAAAAACAGAAGGAGGCATGCATGTTGCTTATCATCCGAATCTTTAAAAGAAGCGATGGAAGCGGTCACCTCTTGAAAATGACTTCAAAAAATAGAAAACGGTTTGAAGAGAGGGGGAAAGTGGGGCGTGTGAGTAGGGAGGGGGCACGTTTTGGGATGGCAGCCACCCTTGTTTTAAATCATTTTTACGCGGTTGACGAAATGTATGGCAGAGTGTAAAAAAAGTTAAAATTTACATTTTTTAAATACATACTATATAGCAAGATGATAGATGACTTGAATATTTCAATAAGTCATGTAATAAAAGCCCTACCTACCATGCCTACAGCTGATGATATCGAATTCGCAAAATGCATTATTTTATGAACGAGAGTTGCCTCAGAAAGTCACATTTTTAAAATTCTAAAACCGGACGCCTCTCAGATTATTTTTTCATGTTAATCATATTCAGAAGACAAAAATTAGTCTTTATTTACCACTTATGGATTTGACATTCAGAATCACTCATTGCTTTTATCTGCTAATTGGCGATATAGATCTGTTCAATTTTATTCATAAAGAAGTACTCAGGGAGGCGAAACGTTGAAGATTATCGGGTAAAATTACTTTAATCAAACCATTTCTTCTTTCTCAAATCATAATGCTCAAATGACATAAATTCCAAAAAATGTCGTGAAGCATATTAATTCTCTAATACTGTAATCATTTTTGTGGAATTGGAAGAAAGATAAGATAAAGAGAAAGGTTGTTTGTATAAAATATGAGTTTTCAAAGCTTTCTATTGAAATGGATTTTGCATTATTTTTCTCATGAAAATTTACTTTTAATTTGCCTCAATATTATAAGAAAGTAATATATGCCTGGTATCATTTAAAAGTAAATATTGAGAGCAAAACAGTAAAATTATGATTTAATTCGAATATTAAAAAAATATAATGGAAATGTATTGTTCTTAAAATGGTTTGATGGAGGTTTTTTGAAAATTAAGGACATTGGTTAAGCAGTCAGAATTTATGTCCTTAAAAGAAATTTGAGCATTTATTCCAGAATAAGCATGCCGTCGGTGGGGTGATAAAAACTTGTATCTCAAATTTTGGTGAAAATTACTTTTTTGTGTTAATCTTCAGATAATCAGTCAAGTGATATCCTGTCCAAATCCCAGCTCTCTTACTCCAAAAATGAAGCCACTGTGACATGTCAAAGAGAAGACGAACCTATTTCTTAGTGCTATGGCAGCCATGTTTTTTCACTCTCATGACCATTACTTTAACTTTTTTGAGATACGAGGTTTTGTCGCCCCACCATCGATGTTCCTTTGTTTCAGTAATTAATGCTTTTCCAGAAAAGTATGGAAAGATAACATGTTTAGAGAGCTAAATGATATGACCCAATTAGATAATGAGGGTATTATGAAAACTGTTAACTGAATGTGAATAACAAAAGAAAATCAGGTATTTTATTCTATAATTTTGAATAATCTGATTGTTAAACCTAAAAACGAATATAAAGAAGAATACATGTATAGTTGAACAGTACATAAATTATAAAATTAACTGGAAGGTCATATGGGTATTTGATTTACAGGCAATTAAAGAAAGTAAACTATTATAATTACAAATTATTACACAACTTAATAGCACATATAAGTGGAAATTAAGTAATAATCCACTATGCCAATTTGACAATGAGTTACACGACATTATTTATTTATCTGTAAATTGTAGAAAACCTCAACCGATTGGTTAAGATTTAGTCATATTGTCAAGAAACATTACAACATTGATTTTTTTCCTTTGATGGCTCTGTTTTTTATTGAGGGTTATGATTTGGAAAACAAACAGTTAAATCTATTAGTTGAAAAGGCAACATTTTATTCAATGACAATTTCCATGTATGATACATCTATTTTGTAGTCAATGAAGCAGAAATTTCTATTCTTTCTTAAACTTTTGATATATTCAAAAGCAAGTGTCATGATCAGATGAGATTGATTAATGACGTTTCAACAACAAAATTCTGTACAAATCCAGTAATAATAACCCTAAAGTGGTATTTTGATGTATATGGATTTACTGTTTTCACAAAACATCATAAATGTATTTTTAGATTTCTTTGCGATTGTTATCCATTCAAAAGAAACCCAAAATGGAAAAATCCCAAATCCCACAAACGACTTGAAAAACCGTGGAAAAGGTTATCAGACAATGCACAACAACGGGAGACGACAATATGTATTTAGTGCGCTTGAAATGTATATTTATCAAATGCAGTATAGCAAACATTATTAAGGTTGGGGCATTCCCTCTCTTAGTCTTTAACCCAGTCATTGCCATATGAAAATTGTGCATGTGTAAAATCTCGAGTGTTTGATGCTTGTGCTAACATTCTTAACGATTGTAAAACAGTTACACACTCAAGATCGATATAGCTCTAATCATACTTTTTCGAGGCGGGTCTTGGGGGGGGGGGGGGGCTATGAAATTAGATATGGGAGCTTCGTATACAATATATATATATATATATATATATATATATATATATATACTATATCTACTTCTAATTATATCGTTTCCTTATCCTGACAGTGGCAGGATACTAAGATATTAAAAAGGGAAACGTTTTGTGTAACACAACAGACGAAATACGATACGTTATACATGTACTTTTATTGTTTTCGTAGGGGCAGTTTCAAAACGAAGGTTGGGGCACTCGCGGCGCCGTGCTGAGCAAATACAATTTCACAAAGAAAATTGGCTTCAATCATGAGAAAAATTTGATTAGACTCTGCTCGAACAAACATCCTGCATCGCTTTGTCATAGGTTCAAATGTTGCAATGAACTGAGATTAAGGAAGTGTCGGAGAAAAATCATGAGCGAGAAAAATCGGGAAGTGTAATAATTGTGAACAAATATCATTATGCTTATTGTCTACGCAATGGCAGAGAATAAATCAAGAATAAAACGCCCAAGTCTAGTCGTCTATGTACTGTGGCCCATTCGGGGCAGACAACTTTTTAATGAAATACATTATATCGTCACCGACAGGATACATTATAGTTATAATAATAATATACATTGTTTGTAGTGGCTTTCTTAAATGAGTATCGATTTCGAGTCGCCCCCAATACTTTTCGAACTGACGGTGTTATTCCAGAAGCGTTTATTCCAAATGAATCGCTTGCCCACTTCTTAGTCATGAAGATGGATCGATGCTTCTATTTTGTGACTGCTTGACATTTCATCCGCCCATAAAAAACTAAATATAGAATATAGGCAGACATTTTTACATGTTATCGTTAGTAAAAGGTATATTATTTTGGAAGTTAGGAACACAATATCCCAGTGGCAAGGCTACTTATTATTTGAATTACAGTAGGAAGCAGTACCAAGTTTTAATCCTTAAGCGATTGGTCAATTTGTAACTGATATCTTTGGTAGGTGTGTGTCTTGCCACGATTTTGGTAAAATAACAATGTATATTGGTTAGTCTAATTGGTTCTTTTGCAGAAAATCAGTGTCACTTTGATATATGCTGTTTTAAAATGTTTCTTTCTACAGCATCTATAACTGTCTTCCGAAATCGAGATTTACTGGCATACAGCGAGTGCATTCCACTGCATCGCAAGAGGAAGCGAATTAATCTTTAAAAATCTTGTTGTTTGCTGTCGTTGTAATGCTGAGCATGTCTATAAAGATTCTAGGATCCAGACGCATCAGAAGATCTGTCAAAGATGCCTGACAGTAAAGTAAAAAATACAAAGGAAAACAAAGAGAGAGAGAAAAGAACCCGAGGAGCAGCGGAGTTGAGATGGAGATCGATCACCGAGAGCTGTCTTTTTCGCGCGCCATACTCGTAATGATCGGAGGAAATGAGTTTTTTGAGGATCAGCATTAATGCGCCGAGAATGATACGTGGGGAACAGCTGAAATACGCCAGGATTACATGCAGTGTCAATCACACCAACATAAAAGAAGCTAAGCGAGGGCAAAGAAGAATCAATAGAAAACATCTTATTTCACTGAAGCTTTCGTGGAAATTGCCAAGCTCTATGTCACGGTCATTCACTTCTACGCGAAGTGATTTGGTCACCAGTCTTAGAGCACATCTGAACTAAAAAACGATACAACAGATAATTGCATTATTCAAATATATTTCTGAAGAAAACAAAAACGTATACAATCTCAATATCTTAACCCCTTGCTTACGGATAACGGGTGGTCCCTATATTAAGCCTATATGAATGAGATAGTAGTCAACGTATTAATAACTAACAAAAGAAACAACAGAGATCTAATGAAATGTAATACATTAAGTAGTTTTACAATGGGTGTTTGTTCCCTTATTGAGGTCTTTCCAAATAATCTTTACACGTAGTACATTATTGATATTATGAAAATGAATATAATCAAGTACTATTGTATTTTCAGGCGACGAATTGAGGTATTTTCAAGCATTATTTACACGAAGTACAAATTAATATTATAGTAAGAACATGTTATTAAATCGTGTTTCGAGCGATACTAATGGCGTACACTCAGTTATGTCTTCTTAATGCTAGTGAGAGATGATGGGGAGGAGGGGATAACTTCTCAGCAGATAAGTAGGTCACCGTCCTTTTCGAGTGGTATATAGAGAGAAAGTAATTTATAGTAACACGGAGGAACATGTTATGTTACCCTACCCGCATCACTACACGCTCTTGCGATGCCAATGCTGACGGGAGATCAATTAATAGCATGTAATGCTCTGTGAGACCCCGCCGGAATGCGGGGATAAGACGTAAGGATGAGGGCCCCGGACGGGGGCGGCCGACCAGGTTGGCTGGTGTATCGTCGTCGCTGGTATCATCTTATAACTACACGGGGTCACGGCGTGCCGATGATGGGCTTCTCGGGTGTGAAGCAGACATCCGTGTCAGATGGGGGAGGGCGGGTAAGAGGATGATGAGTCGGTAGTCTGATGAAGAGACCCTATGAAACAAGGGGCATCGCTAGAGTGCGAGAGAGAGAGAGAAAGGGGGGGGGGGGTACATTTCTCTCTCTCTCTCTCTCCCCCCCCCAAAAAAAAAGAATATGAATTGTTTACCTTTTTTTCTTGTTAGAAAAAAAATGATCTTCTGTCATCAGACTTTGAAATCTGACCATCAATTTTCACCCTTGTCGGCAAACTTGAAAATAAGTTTACCCATTTATTTTTAAATTTTATTCAGTTATTTCTTTAAAAAAAATTTTTTTTGCTTGTTGTAAAAGAATTTCTGCTACAAATTTGCTTCGACAACCGCCAAGATCCTAAATTGCCTAATAACTCCCCTACATGATGTGATATCGGAGAAGGCCACCCCGCCGCACACCTTCTCTCCTTCACTCCATCTTACATTCTCACATACGCAGTACAGACTACATAATTCAGAATAAACATACCATCGAATGTGTTGACATAATGTATTCACCATCTCAATGATTTCATTCTCGCACTTCAGCTCTATTACGATAGTGAGTGAGTTAATGCGGTAGGTGTTCGTGATGATGATCGTCTCGATTACATACACAACCAAAACATCAGATAATCCACGACATGATTCACATAAGCCCACCGCACACCATGATCTGACTGCGATCCGATTTTCGAGAAAAAAAATGCAGTAACGTTAAATATGGAAACTTAAACACCGATGATCATTCTGATTGAGCTGACAAATCATATGAATAATAAAAATCGAAATTTGGTGAATTGTATAAAGCCTTCTTGTCAAACTAACTGCCAAATCGGCTTCAAATTGTAGACAATCGCACGACTGGGGTGACATCACTACGATTCGGCACCGAATTGGCTTTCTGTCAGAGGAGAAGGCTTCCTATCCCCCGAATTTCCAATTTCATCATTCATATGAGTCAACTCAATGATTAAGATTTTTTACATGTTTCAAAGTTCATAATTTTTATAAAATGCGATGGCAAATTCTTACCAAACCGGATCGTATCCAGATCGTACTAGTGTGCGGTGGGCTTTAAGGACGTCCACGAAATAACCCTTTTACTCTGTATTTCTTGGTGATCGATACATGCAAAAATATTGTGAAGATGAACGTAAGAACATGAAGGGTACTCGGTCTACATGTACATGTATTCCGCGGACAAACATCACGCTCTGTCTGATGCACACATGTGATTTGATCATTGATGAAGAAAGAAAGCAACATCTAAGCTTTTCACCGTGCTCTCCTTCGACACCAAAAATGTAATATTTCACCGTTTACCTTCCTGTCATTTCACCGAGATGATATAAAGCCGCCATAAATCAGGCAGGATAGCGGGATAGACGGTGTTGGTTGGAGTAGACAGGTAGATTATTCGAAATAAATTAGCTCTTAATTAAGCAGCGTATCAAAGGAGAACAACCCACATGGGATTGACAAGATTTAGATAGAGAAAGGAGGGTACGTAAATGAACCTCGAGATAAAGATATGGGACCCACGTCGGGTTGATCGGTCTATACTTTAATCACAACCAGTCTTTGGTTAGGGCGAAGAAAGGAGGCAGTTATGTAGCCTACAATGTCATCCCACTATTAGCTGCCCGCATATTTGACAACTGTTTTCTGCAGTACAGGTACGGTTGTTTAATAACGATAATGATAATTATTATCATGATTATGGCATTAACAAAATGATTTTCTCGAAAAATATATCCAATACTGCAGAAGTTAAATCGATAACATTAATTCACATTTTGTTTGGTTTAGGCACCTATAATTAAAAGACTTTTCATCTATTTATTGAATACTTCAATCGATAAAGATATCAAATGATTTCAAAGAGGGACCCAGGTGCGGATTATGCCTTATGAACCGCGAACTTCACATCTCATGATGATTGTTTATGGGTAATTAACCGCGTTATCAACCAATGCAAAGTGGGTTAGAAGTGCATGGCCCTCCCTTCTGACAAAAACATTTTCAGAAAGGCACATGGTATGAATCTGAAGAGAAAAGAAAACGCTAAAGGGGCGAATATTAAAAAAAATGTCTCCCGATGTTTCAAAAGCATATTTATCCAAACCAGCAAAACAGTACACAATAATCATGATAATAGTTAAGAACCAGAAATCAAATATGACACAATAATGGTCATTATCATAGGAGTCATTAAAAAAAATATAATTACATCACATATACATCTTCTAACGGTTCAATTTGGTTGACACGGTTTGTTATGATTCTTAATAAAGGGAGCTGAACAAAACAGAACAAAGTCACCTTGTCTGCTTAAGCCGTACGTCACAAACAATACACCTGGCACGTGTTACCCCTTCAGCATCTGCCACAGTTGCATTGTAATGCTTCAGAACAAGACACTGTGGCTGGTACAAAACACATCATCAAATCTTATATTCTTAGGCCCTTTTTCTCTACATGGTCGCACAACTACAGGAACGATTTAAGATATGGGGGTGCTCGACAAGTATAATCAAAGTGATAACGCTCGTGGGGTCCACAGGCGCCTAAACATGGGGTCCTCGAGCCCCTTGGCTACCTCCTTCTTCCACGAACCTTGCAATGTACCTTTGCAGGTCTCAGTGTTCAAGACAGGGTTGAGTGAAGACTGAAACGTATTGAAATCCTCTGATGTCTATTAACATACTCTTCTATCATTTCCCATAAAATGATGGCATGCATCTGCCTATAATGATACCACAACATATTGGAGGTAATGACGGACTGGGTTTGGTATGTCACATCGGCAGTCGGGGTAATGAGCCACAGGATTCGCAACGAGAGACAAGTTTAAATTTAGGCCGCCTCAAATCTGCGGCTTATATTCCAGTCCCGTCTTGGAATAACATACAATGTCTGAGAATGATGCACACTCTCTTGTTTCTCCTTTCCCAACCCCATCCCCCTCTCCCCCTCTCTTTATCTTCATCTCTCCCACGTTATCTCTCACTCCCCCTAACTCTCTCCATCTCTCCCTTTCTTTATTTTATAATTATCTATCTCTCTCTCTATCAACCTCTTTCCCTACCTCTCTCTCTCTCGCGCGCGCTCTCTCTCTCTTCATCTCTCTGTATCCCCGTCTCTCTTTCTCTCTCTCTTCACCTCTCTCGATATATCTCACTTCCTCTAACTCTCTCCATCTCTCCCTTCTTTATTTTTATAATTATCTATCTCTCTTTCTTTATCAACTTCTTCCTCTACCCCTCTCTCCTTCTCTCTCTTCTATGAGTTCATTAAAATACCTTATATTATATTAGAAAAAATATAACATTAATGTAATGCAATGTAAAATACCGAGCATTTCTAAAATAACAAAATCTTAATCTAAAGCAGAGAATTAAATATATAAATCTTACAGTTTTGTTTTGTTTTCGTGAGAAGAGAATATAATCCGAAACAAAGAGTATTTCTTTTTAGTTTTTACGTCGACTGGACTTCACTGATGACCATTTTCAAAATAATCACAATGATCATAATGATCACTTTGATAAATTAAATCACGAAATTTATTTCCTCAATTTACAAATTTTCTCGAGGTTACTTCAGGAGACCATTTTCCACTCGCCTTTATGACACTTTGATAAAGACCGACCGCGGACATATGGAAAATGAACAATGGCTTATCAAAAACAAAAAAGATCCTATGGGGAACAATCCTTCAAATCGTCAAGGGAATATACCATAAATTGGAAACTAATGATATAACAGCTCGATCGTGATGTACATGAGTATAGTTCTCGCCCCCACTCTTCTCACATTCCCTGGGCGCTTTCCCCTCCATACATCATCAAATCCATCTCAGAAAAAATGGGGCATTCTAATCAGAAATTTCTTTCCACTCCCCCAAGGTGATACTGAAAATACACCGCCGCTTTGAATAATGCATGGTATCGTTTATGTGATAAGAGTAATGCAATTATATCATGAGCATAACTATCAACTTTCTTCTCGCCTCCGCATGTCGAAGAGAGGGAAAACAAAGAACAATCTTTGAAGGTAAAAAGATACTTTTAAATCACTGGCAGATCTAGGGTACGAATGGCTAGTGCACACCCACCCCTCCCCCTTACCACCCAGATGGCATACCTGAGGTACACAGCACTAAAATATGTGCCCCCTTTCAAATTTTCGTTCCCAAAGGCACCTTGAATATGCGACAACCTTTTTCGGAATTGTGCCCCCCCCCCTTTCACAAAAAATCCTGAATCCCCCTTTGTTCACATTAGAAACATCGTACATTTTTCATCATCATAGATTGTTCTAGAACCTTTAATGACAACTTTACAGGAAACTGAGTCGAATGAAAATTAAATTTTTGTCAGCTCGTTCGTCAATGAAGGTTTTTGGGAATGTTAGAGAAACAGCGATTGATATTATATCGATATAATTATACACTTTAATTTGAGTTCATGACCTTTGACATCAGCGCCAGTTATCAATACTGATTAATGGAATGTGGTGACGATTTCATACGAACGGTTACGCACACAACCTGTTTCTGTCATACCCGACTCCACAAGGTCGTAGGACTAAAAAAATGTTCTTTTCTGATTTCGCTTTTCTTATGTCTACAGAAAAGACACACAATCTGTATAAACTGACTTTTGAATTGAAAAGTAGAAACTTCATTTATCAGGCAAAAGAAAAATTGTGCGGAAGGCATGCAAAGCAGATGATGTTTACGGAGAGGAGATGAAGAGAAATGCCTCACATGTTGTTATAAATCATTCGTAAACAGTAATGAATGTTTTGGTCGAGCTAATCTGAACCATTATGCGTAATAAACTCTGGTCTGAATACAACACATTGAAGTATCTAATAGGCGCTACTCTTTTGAAGTATGTCATATCTACTGGACCGTGGGGAGCTGGTGATCATTTGATATGATTTCCTTTGCGAGTCATTTGATTTGAAGCTGCTCTACGGAGTCAAACAGAAGCCCTTGGGATCCATAATCATGATAATATTGAATTAAATAAAAGAGCAATTGTCTCTTTTATTGTCATGCATGTCATGGATCCTATCCTATACATATTTACTCCGTATGAGTATTGTCATTTATTTCTCATGCCTTACCGAATTTTGGTGATTGTGGGCATACACAGATCGTAGTGTGTCCCAGTAATAGTAAAAGGATTATGTTCTTGTGTGGTATACCAAATTCTTGATTCCTCATAATAGAGGCACCGTTCTTCTAAGTTATCAAACTACCGATATTCAAGCATAATATTTACCTAATTATTGGCTTAGTTTAGCATTCTGGAGGCCTTTAGATGTAGGTTAAGACGAACAGTTTGGACTCACGATCAAAAAATTAACACTCTACAAAAAGTTGGGTAAAATTTACCCATTGTCGAGTGAATTTTACCCCATATTGGGTGAATTGTACCTAATTTGGGGTAAATATAACCAATATTGGATTACATTTTACCTAACAAAAATACACGTTCCTATTTTACCCAATATTGGGAAAGTCTTTACCCACCTTTTTGAGAAATAATCTGAAGATACAGAAGTGGTAAACGGGCATCATGGTATCCATGACAGACTGAGGCAACAAGGACAACAGAAAAACAATATCTCAAATGTCTTCGGTCTTTACTTTTTACCATTCCTCTTCATAAGACAAACCAAACAATAATTGTCCCTGTGCTTCTCATTGTCTGGGAGATTTTGTGTTTTTTCTTTTTTTGGCTGAACAAATAACCCAATGATTGGTATTCTCCTACATTCGTCATACCGGCGGCTCAACGTTTGACTTACCTTTCTAAAAATAGGCGAAGATCCACATTGCAGCTTTCATCTTTCATATAACCTGACAGGTTATTTTTACAAATCCAGTCATTCCTGCCCGCCGTCGTATAAGCCGCACAACTACTTTTATATCCAAGTTCATATCCGAACCTGCAGAGGGATATGATTTTCCGTTTTGTTAAGACACAAGGACGTATCTCATTCGTGAACAGTGGAAATGCGAAATAAGATCCCAATCACATTTTCGGATATATTAACTGCGTGTCTTGTTAAAATATCTCGCCGCCAATAAAGTCGAAATTAAAATTTGCGCCGCAGCATGTCATAAACGAGTCACACATGGGCGCTCTGCTGGGCATTCGCGGCGCGCGACAAACGTTCTGTTTCTTGTAGTGGCTACTGCTCTGTTGCCGAGTTGATAGTAAATCAAGGCTCAGTGCTCCCCGGGTGCACGGAATGCGGATAAAATTCTTTCAATAACTCCCCATTTCGTGACTAATCCGAGAAAGAGATTAAAATCCTAATTCACTTCCTCAATCTCCCGACACAGTCCGAATCCATAATATTTACATCGTAACTCTGAGGTATAAAGTCGAAAACGGCGCCACTCATGTTTTCGCTGCAACCGCGTCTGGTCAGTTATTCGCGTCTATTTTTAAAGCATCGCAGCAGCAGCAGCAGCTTTGTCCCGACTTTTCCAGCTCAAATATTTAGCGTGACCAAATACATTCAGGGCCCCCTAAGGCAAATATTTTCACCCGGCAAATGAGCAATATTGGATCACGGTGAGGTTCAGTAGGTTTTCTGCCAATTTCATAACTGTGGCAACTAAAACAATAAGGACAGTTAATAATGTCGTGAAGAAACGGAATTAATAAGAAGTCATAAATGCACGGCGGCACTCACTCTCTCACTCAACATGAATTTTTATAAGGATCATACGATTCTGATCATCGCAACCGTAAGGAAAAGTTTTGCATTTATATAAATAGGTATCAAATTTCAGGTCTTACGAAGACAAACAACATGCTAATCACTCATGTCAATGTAGAACGAACTGAAACTAATATTGTATGTTTGGTACAGAAATGTCATTATGCAACGTTGAAGATATCAACTACCAATCTCTCTCTCTCTCTCTCTTTCTTTATGTTACTCTCCCTCCCTCTCTTTATCCCCTCTCTCTATCTCTCGCTCCTATAGTTGCACCTCTTCGTTTCTGTTGCATTTATATCTTTTCATCCTGAATTATTCATCCTTCATTCCTTACGCATATTGTATATATTTTGATGAAAAACAAAACTCACCTCCTGAATTCAAATCCCTTACTACAGGGCAGTGATCAATCGGCTCAACAAGATCTATCCTCAAATATTTGCATTTTTTTTTGGTGCAATTTCAGTAATGATCTCATGAACTTATTGACTTTTTTTATCTCCCTTTACCTGAAAGGGCATTATTTTAAAACGTTAATTCCCCCCCCCCCCCGCTTTGGCTTTACGTGTTTCAAATAATTAAATTCTAGTGCTATACCAAAGAAATGGTGAATTTCGCATCATGGTCATATGAGGTCGAGTCTTATAGCACTCTTATGTATTTTGTATAGCAACTGGGGATTTCAGAAAGTGCATAGAGACATGCAAATTCTCCTATGTGCTATGCGCTATATAAAAATGTTTAATTATTATTAATATTATTATTATTATTCAGAAATCTAAAGGTAATGAGTTATTATGAGATCTTATGATTTTAAATAGCCAATACAAAGGCTTCATAATAATAGATTCCCCTACTGATATCAGGACAATGTGAGTCAGTGGAGCAGGGGGAAGGAGGGGCACAATGCCCTAGATTATAAAAGAATAAGCAGTGCCCCTAAATCTTAAAAGGAATGAGCAATTCTTTTTTTAAATTCTTTTTGTAAGTTTTCTTATATTAGGAAAATGTAGCGGTATACTAATGTCTCAAAAGTGGTGTTTTCCGCCTTGTTTTCACCCTTTGTAGGTGCCCCCTTTTTGTCACCCTTTGTTGGTGCCCCCCACTTTGAAAGAGGCTCCACCGCCCCTGATACGAAGAAATGACCACTGATTCACGTTTTGTGACAGACTCGATATATTTCACTCACGTATTTAAAAAAAAATCATTGACATGCGTTCCAACTTAGTTGATTAGGTCGTCAGCTGTGCTAAAAATTCTTTCTGAAATGATTCAAAATCGATGTTCTTTTTATATCCCTCCAACAAATTAAACAAGGGTAAATCACCATTTCGAAAGAGCCGATGAGTAAAAGCATTTTCAAAATGGTAGATCGAACATTTTAAACACGTTGGATGAAACTTTTACTGTGTTGGATCCAGCAATGTGAAGAGTGTGATATACATCATTATGAAAACGATATCACCACTCGATGGTGATTTAATACTTAAAGTGGTTCTTAAAGAGTGTAGATCCGATAGCAATCAAGTGCAGTTTCTTGAAATCAAATATTGTTAATGATTCATTTAAAAATCATACCCGAAATCCTACCTATACGAGAAATGTATACTGTATTATCTTCATCATGTTCATGGATACACTCGAATCTTAAGGCAAATAGTGGGTGTCACATGAAGCCTGAGCTCCCCTTCTCTATCTCTCTAGCTCTACTTTTCCAGGATATAATCGCGAACAAGCACATATCATTCTATCTCTGTCTCCCTGTCTCTCTCCGTCTTTATTTCTCTTTCTGTTACTTCTTTTACTTCCCCCCTCTCCCTCTCCTTCACTCCCTCACTCGCCATCTCGTTGAGTTTAGAACCCCCGGTCCAGTTTTCCAAGAACCGTGTTTGCTCATCTTTTAAAAAATGGGAACTTGTCACACGCTCCAATTCATCTCTATCCCAAGTATTCGTCTAGAATGATTTCTTACTCTGTGTCTTCATTTCAATTTTACTTCCCCTCTTACTTCATTTTTGTCATTTCATTTTCCAATTTAACTGTTTACATCAGTAGCAACTTCAGAAATAGAAAGGTGTAAATAGAAAGTCGATTGCAAATGTCCCCTCTTTCTCTCTGAGACATGTCTACCATGTGACGTGCTGTCACAAATATCACTTACTTTCTTTATCGATTGATCTATGTCTGGTCCATAAGTGACGGTACAGCAATCTTTGTAATGTACAGGCGCATATCTAGGGGGCGAAGGGTCCGCGGCTCAACTATTTTTAAGGACAGAGAAAAGTACCAAGAAAGACTATAGACTATGTCGGTGGGGAAATATTGTCCTACACCATACGCCCCTCTCCTTCCCCCGTTAAGTAAGTCTGGGAGGACTGTTGGAATTTTTGAAAATCATATTCCGGAGGGAAGGGGGAAATAGTAAGAGAAGTATTACGGTCCCCACCCTTTATGACAACCCTGGAGACATCCCTGTGACTTTAGGTAGTGTAATTCATATAGGTGACATTTAACATTTTAATTTTCATATAATATGCATAATTTGCTTGAATAATGAAGTACTCTGAGTAGTTCTATGATATAGCTTACATGTTTTTATATCATGAACGGTGGCGAAGCCAGGATTTTTCAATAGGGGGGTGCAGACGTGAAGGATCCAACCGCGTAGCCAGGATTTTATTTAAGGGGCCGGTTGTGAGCACGCGAAAGCGCGAAAGCTCTGATGTTTTATAGCACATATGAGAGAAAGATAACGCCTCGGAGCACCTTTTTTTAGGTGGAAAGTTAGTTGGACGCCCAGACTGCTTTTCAGTTATTGGAGGCAATACTGCACTGTATGTAACAGGCGAAGCGCGAAAGCTCTGATATTTTAGCAAATTTGAGAGAAAGTAACTGCTCGTAGCAAAACATTTTTTTTTAGGCGGCAAGTTATAGTTCGACGCGCTGTCTGCTTTTCAATTATTTGGACGCAATATTGCACTGTATGTAACACGGGTGGGTGAAGGGAGGGGGAGTTATTTCTCCCTTCCCGCACGACGCGCGAAAACTTTGACGTTTTAGCAAATTTTGAGAGAAAGATAACGGCTCGTAGCGCCTTTGCAGGCTTTTCCCCTCACTTCCCCCGCGTTTTTGCTCTTGCTTTTTTAGGGGCTGAATAGGGGTGTTCCCCCTGGCTATGCCATTGATCATGAATTATGTGTTATAAAAAGCTATATTCTTGTTTTGTTGTTTATCTCCTCGTTTATTTCTGATTGTATTCATATATTTTCTACACATTTTAAAGTAAAAATAAATGAATCGAATTGAATTGAATAGATATCGTGTATGTTGATACTGGCATTGCTTACAACATATATTTAAGCTCTTTACTCTTTGCCGCTCTGGGTGTGACTATACATTATCCAAAAATTATACCCTGCCTTCACGACGCCAATGAGGTATTAATTTAGCCGCCCTCTCTCTGACCCCCTTCAACAAAATACCTGTCATCTACCACGTATCGTATTTCAACTATAGATGACTGGCATGTACGACTGTCAGCGCCCAATCTCATCTATTTGTTTGGGTCCCTGAGGGTCCTATTTTTAGATTGTTATATTCTTAAATAATACGCCCGCTGCAACTTGGACTTTTGACTTTACTATTTTTTCTCGCCTTCCTCTTGCTTCGGATGAAATTTGTGATACTCGGAACTAACTCTGCATGCCTCTGAACAGTTTTTGAACCGAGGAGGAAATTAGCAAGGTATTAAATCGTAATTGTATTTGCTCCGAAATTTCATAGTTTTTAAATCGAGTATAAAGGTCACTTTGAGTTATAGTGACGAAATGGTATTTAGAGAAATATTATTGAAACCGTTTTTAAATGTTGATCATGCACAAAAAAAGTTGGTTGGACCAGAAATGTCATCAAAATACGCATACTAATACTAGAAATAAAAATGTGCTGTAAAGCATCAATACCTGCATGGGAATACCCATTTCATTGATGTTTATCGGTCGCCTTGATTTTTCATTCATGCTATCAAACATTTTCTTTCAATTCGTTAGGCAGACATCTTTGATTTGAATTTTTAGTATTTCAAGAATTAACCGGACATAATATTTTCAGTTCTCTATAATATTTTTTGGTCATTACCATTGATGAAATTAGGGCACCGTATTATAAAAGACTTGCGATAAGACGGGGCCCAGGACTACTTAAAAGGGCAATATAACACACAACAAACAACATAATCTATTTTACAGCGTCGAATACTTAAAAAAGCGTTTTTAAAAAGGTATTTTGAACGGATGCCAGTAAAGATATTTTAATAACCTACTATTATACATAAACAGACAATAAAATATAAATGATTCATTAGATGGATGAAGTGGAATGCAATATGTAAAAAAATAATTTATTCTAATGCCAATGTAATTGGAACGAAATCTTTTTCTTTTTCTTTTTCATACTTGACTTTTCTTTTTACTTTCTTTTGAATGGCGGTCATTTCAATCGATTTATCAATCAACAGGATTATCATAATGAGTAATTATTATGGATAATAATGGAACTGAGTACAAAGAGAAGCAGAGGATTAAGCTCCAAAGAGAAGGGAACAAATTTGCTCAGATCAGCGTTTGTTTGTTTTTTCTGCTCCTCCTGACTAGAGTGTTCCAAATAACCAACAACAGTAACACTTTAAAGTGACCGCGCAAAAACACAAACAAAATTATTGTAAAATGACAAACTAGCAGGAAATTTAGCATTGGCCTCAAGTCATAATTCATGTAAGTCTTGTAGAAACACCCGGCATGCTGTTTTCTGTTTGAAAGATCCCGCTTCTTATACAGGATTGGGTGGACGAAAGTGGGCAAATATCCGAGAAGAAAGCAAGGATTACTGTTGGTGCCGTATGGTATCAACATTAATTTATCCTTGTAAATTATGAGTATTAGGATTCGAGAGAGATGGAAGAGAGAAAATCAAAATGAATAAAGCTTGAAGAATGCAGTTTCAATTTACAAAATGCGCCTTTGGGTAATCATAGGGTTGGCATCGGGAATATAAAACCAAAATATATCAAGGACATATGCAAGCGAGAGAGTGGCATCCGCTCAATACTCTCTATCATTTATCATGGGAATCATTATTTCAAATCATTTCACAAGAAAAATTTTAGGATTCGGGTCGAAAAAGTACAGGAAACACCTACACGGCTTTTTTTTCTTTTTTCAAGATTTATCACTCTTGAAATAGTTCGAAGAATGACCTTTAGTAAACTGTTCCCTCTTCTTATGGTTTTTCTTTCAAAATTCTTTATGTTCTTTCTTATTTCCCGAAGAAGTTAATGGTAATATCGCTTTGTCAATTTTTACCTTGAAAATTAACATCAGTGCATCTGTATGTAAAATAGTAGGTGGAATAAAATATGTACCGTCTATCAACAATCCCAATTCAGTTACCGCTCCCCCCGGTCAGCATTTCACGTACACATGATAAAGATTTTTTCCCTTTTCTTTTCAAAGTCAAGAAAGATCAAGAGAGAGGGGGTATTTAATATTATGAAAATCAATTAAAAAAATAACTATCTTCATAGTTTTTTTAAATAATAGCTTTATCACAATACATTTCAAATGCAACATGAATATTCAAATTAATTTGCAAATTCATAGGGGGGATACAATGTATTTAGGCTTCGTCAGGTAAAACTTTTAGCTAGTCTCCCTATTTAATGCATAGTTTATAATGACAGTCGTATACGTCAACAGAGAACTATATCCGCCAGCGTACTCTTCAATCGATGACCAAATTATTCCAACTATTTCAGGAGCGCATCTTATGCTTTGGTCAACAGACGTGGAATCCGAGAGTAGATGTAGTGGTCATCGGATCATCCTCACCAGTTTCTGGTCAGATGGTGGACACCAATATGAGGTGGAAAGGGAATTATAAGTGTACTATGGTCTACATAATTAAGTAAATCAATCAAACAAACAAAGCACCTGGTTTTATGCAATTTCATCATCATCATAAGCAACATCACCATTATCGCTCTCTCTCTCTCTCTCTTTTCCTCTTTATTCTACATTTTTGTTTATATATATTTCTCCCTTCTCTTCTTTATTCTCATCCAGTACCCGTTAACTCCGTCTTATCTTCCCTCGTTTAAATTGGCTATTTATATAAACCTTTCATTTTTTGTTGATGCATATACTGGATTTCATTTCTTTCCGTCATTTAGTCTTCAAGGAATATAGTGAGTTGCCTTGCATCAGCCTGATCAGAATGGAAAATCATTCTCATTACTGACGGTACGGAGAAATGAAAAACAAATTTAATGGCATTACCTATTTGAATACATCAAGGCACAACTGGCACGAATTCCCGAAAAACAAACAGTATTTTTAGCATTTACTCCCTGAATTCTATGAATATAAAACTGAATAAATGTAAATCATTGAGGACATAATGGCTACCATTACTGAAACAACAAACGAAAGAAACAATAAACCCATATATATGCCTTACTGTTTGAGGCCTACTTATTTTGATATTTTGTGGCACAACTGATGATTTTCCATTACATTAACCCATAGCAGTTCAGAGTTTTTGTTATATAGCCAGAATTAATCAGTTCCCCCCCCCCAAAAAAAAAAAAAAAAAAAAAAAAAAAAAAAAAAAAAGAAAAAAAAAAGATTTTTTTTTTTCCAATCCTACATAGTTTGAAAAAAAGAGAATGTTCATCAAATGGACAAATGTGAATGAACTTAGTTTACATCATGTTGCCATTTTAGAGACTTTAATGATTAGTTACAATTATATTCCCTTTATATTCGTGACGGCTCAAGATTTTCTGTGGTTTTCGCTCTTTATGCTTCTGTATAAAGTTTAATTCCTAGCATACTGTATCAAAAGATAATGCAAACACGTCACTAAAAGGATACGCTTCAATGATTATGGGTCAAGGAAATTATATTCCTAGCATTCGTTTCCCGAATATCATGAATGGCAAATAATGATATATGAAAAATATATTAACGAATACATAAATTGATACATGTGGTGTCCATTTACTCCGATTAAAAATATCTCCCCCAACCGTTAAAACTATGTGACAACAGAAGTTGTTGTTATTATCGCAAGTTTATGACATTTTTTTTGAGGTTCGCGGCGTCAATCATGATTCGACTGCAATGTCACCTTATAGTGGCGGTTGAGTTCTGGGAAAGGTGAAAAATAAGTTGTGAGTTTTTCTAGTTTCTTTTATGAGACTGGGAGGAAATAGTAGTAGAAATGTCACCTAAAAAGGATTGCTCATCAAATATAAATGAAATGTATATGTAAATGTGAATAAAATATATATGAATATAAGCTAATACAAAACTTGCTAGAACAAAATGATGTAATGCCTTACAAACGGCAGGAGCGACTAGCCAGATTTTCTTGTTTTTATTTCGGTGGCTATTATATATTTTTCTATTAATTTTGTTTGATATGTATCATTTATTCTTTGTTTTGAAAATGTGAAGGTTTAATTTCCGCCTGTGAAATTCCAATTTCCATGAAATCTAATTTCCACCTTTGCAAGAATTCAAGACTGCCATTAACTATTATCTGTGCTGGGCCCTGTTTCATAAAACTTGTTATCAATAACAACTGCCCCATTTCTATAACAAATTTGCTCTCAGCCAATCGGATTCAAGAATTTCAGTAGCTAATATCAATTATTGTAACTTGTTATTGATAACAAGTTTTATGAAACGGGGCCCTGATGTTTCGGTTTGATTTGAGGGAAAATATGGAATACATGAAATTGATGACAAAAGACACCCCACCCGCATCGGATCACTGAAGTGTAATCCATCTCATCAATAGTTGTTCTTCGTGTGATGACACAAGCTCAACAGACCCGGTACAGTCAAATTGCATTCCTTTAAAAAAGGAAAGTTGCTATCGATATCCCGATACTCCAGTTTCACCTGGAGGAAGTTTCGCGCCCTTTTTCTGGGCCAATAGATCGATCTATTAGAAATGCGGCCACCTCCTCACGGTCTTATCGACAGCTACATGGTGTCTAGGAAAACAAGAAGGTTAACGACATTTTTCTACAGTTGTTTTCTTACAGATGATTAATAGTATGTGCCTGCTTTAGCTCAGGGCCTGAAATCAGTACATGCTTGTGATATTTTCAGACAAAATTTGGTCTTCCGGCATAACAGGTAAATCCGATTTCAAGGATTGATGTGATAAATATATATTGTCAAACACAAAGCCTTCAGTTATCCTTGATTCTCCCGGTTTTCAACATCTGAATCCCTATTTGGACCATTTTCCATTTTCTGTTTAAAAACTAAAAGTGACGAAGATGAAGAATATATTCAGTAGTTTAAAATTACTAACGCTTATTCAGAGAAATCGTTTCGATTGATTAATCACATAATGGAAAGTTTCATTTCGCTACCAACTAATCTCATAAAGCGTTTGCAAATAGATATTTTGACTGCAACCTTAATTTGTCTGCCTTCCCTTCTTTTATCTGCTTTACTTCGGGGCTTTGTTTTCATCCCTCTCATTTTCGTAGAATTCTTCATCACTTCTTCCCCTTTCTGTTCTCTTATTCTGCTTCTCATCCTTCAGGGATGATCCAGTATTATTGCTTCGTCTTCTCCTCATAATCTTCGCCTTTTTCGCTTGGCACACTGTGTACTTCAAGAACGAGTGCTCCCTGTAGTGCTTCAGTCGTGAACAGTTTTCGTGGGATCAGTTTCACGGGCAGAGGCTTGGACGAGGTAATTCGGAAAGGGGGACAAAACATCTATCAAGTCTGGTTTTCTTCCCGTCTACGCCATTTATCCCAGCTCGAGAAAAACTGAAGAAATCCGAGACCAAGTAAACATTCGTTTTACCCAACAACAAGAAGTGGAGGACAGAGAATGCAGCGATGGCGTGTATCGATTGATGGACTAGAAAACGCACCGAGTCTGAGATAGAGAGCCGTAGAGAGAGAGCACACCGCAAGGAATCTTCTTCCTTCATAATATTATACTTAGATCTGAAGTAGCCTTTGAACACCTCGGTTAACAGTCTCACTCGGTATGGCCACTGCACCCCACCCTCCCCCATACAAATGGCACAACGAAAACAAGCATAATCACTTGCTTTTAACATTGTGCGTACGCATGCGTTACTTTGACCAATTGGCTACGGAAACCGACCGGGGAGCGTTTCATCAAGCGTTTTGTCAGTGATTTTTACCGACAACAGTTATAAGCTACTAAAATTCTTGCATCTGATTGGCTGAGAGCAAATTTGTCAGTAAAAATCATTGACAAAACTCTTGATGAAACGCTCCCCGGTGCGCGTATAGGGATAAAATAATTCAGTAGTCAACGGCTTAATTTTTGTAACACATGTATCATTATTTGCAGAGAAGCAGCGACAACATGAAGGAAGTTACCTCTTCTCTCGTTCAAAGCCCTTGAGCGCCTCTCCCCCACTAGATATAACCCCCTGTACAAAGTCCATAGTATTGTTTTGGGGTTGAAAGACATCTCGTATTTTGTGAAGAAAGGTTACTGAGGATTTCTCTCGTAATTCTCCTCCTGCACTAATCGTTTTATAGAAGACTGGTATGACGAATTTTCTGGTCCGAGATTGATACAAAATAAATAAACAAAATGGGTTTTCCCTTTGAAACCCAACTGGCATACCTTAAGTACAAAATGAAAAAAAAAGCCTCCTTAATTGTGTACTTTTCCGGCTCCGCCTCCACCTTTTACAAAATCCTGGATCAGCCCCTGCTTTGTCTCCAAAGACCTCACCCCCCCAAAAAAAAAATGAACTCAATATTATCTCATTATGATTTCTTTTCACTTTGTCATCTATCAAACTATCAGCTTAATGTCGAGTGTAAAGGGGCCATATCGAGGTTTGAGAAACATTTTGAACAGTTTCCGCTCCTAAGGCGTCATGTTCAGAAAGACTGCTTGCATGCCACGTATCATCTAACATAGACGGTAGGAAGTGATGATGGTGGGATCGCATACAGCTATTCTTCAACGACCCTTATCAATCGCTAACAAGCTACTTCAAGTAACATCATCCCTCGCTGAAACAAGTGCTTACATCAATCTCTTCTTCTTTTTCTTCTTTTTCTTTTTTTTCTTCTTCATCATCATCTTCTTTTTCTTCTTCTTCTTCATCATCATCATCATATTCTTCTTCATCATCATCATCATCTTCTTCTTCTTCTTTTTCTTCATTTTCTTCTCCTTTTTCTTCTTCTTTTTCTTCATTTTCTTCTCCTTTTTCTTTTTCTTTTTCTTCTTCTTCATGAGACAGTTGCGAAGTTTTTTCCTTCTTTTTTTATAAACAGGGTGTTAAAGATAGATTTTAGGTATGGTCATTGGAATAGAAACTGCCTGGAAGCAATTGGGAAAGGCTGACTATGTAGTAAATAAAAATCGGTGCGTACTGAGAGGTTTTGGAATCATCAAAATGATATGTGCGTAAAGAACACAATTTTGCTGAAAAGTCGCATGCACTGCACACAAAAATGTGTATATGGGACTACACCGAGGAGGTACTAGGCAGTGGTATGAATGTTTTAATAGTCAAGCCTTTTCACCTATTTCTTGTCATATTTCAAATGAGAAGGCATTTGAAGGGCGGTCCTTTTTCAGGGGACATTACTACAATGATACTCTTCCAGACTGACATCATAAATGGAATGAGAAAAATCACCCATTATTTTTCACCTATACCAGAAAATGACTCTATATGAATATAGGAGATTACAAAAAAAAATACACAAAGCGTAGGCTTGATCCCCTGAATCGAAGGGAAATGCAATAATTATCGACTTCCCTAAAGGAGTATACTTTTCAAACGATTAATTCGATGTGTTCATAGTCTAAAAAGAAAGTGATATATTGATGCTTGTCAGCTGTAGGTCATAATCTTTCATCATTGAATTGGCAATTTAGTAATGAAATCGGGGCGCATCGGCTCGTACGTTTTCCAAAAAGGAAGCATAAACAGATTTGATTTACATTTGATCCATAATTTTAATTGCCATGAGTACCCACCATATCCCTGGATAGTAAGATATATTACAGCTGTAAAGGTCGTATAAAATAAAAGTGGGTGTTACGTCTCGTACAAAATGTAATTGAGAATTTCGTAATCCATCTTTGTTCAGACCAAAATAACCGCCTCTTCTAAAATTAAACTGACGTTTAATAAATCTTCTTTTGTGGAGGGTGTGAGGGGGTGTGAGTTGGGGAATGATCTCGTAGTGCTTTAGAATTTCTTTTTTTCTGTTATGAGTCTGTACATCTCTGTTTATCTATGTCTGTCTCCCTGTCTATCTCTATCTGTCTCTCTCTCTCTTTCTCTCTGTCATCTTTTTATCTAACCATCTTTTCCTGATTTCCCTTTTCTTTGTACTATACAAATAGAAACGAAAGACCTAAAGGAAGACACGGGAAAGTTATCCAATGGCCCTGAAAAGCCCTTACGCCAGCACGCGTCTCTGTTTCTTTCAAATTATAAGGAAGCCATACAAGTTATAAGCCTGATGCCATAAAACTGTCAATCAATCCTACAATATCCTACATGGTCCAAAACCGTATTGTGTTGCTCACAAAAGAAAACACTGCATTATCCTTGAATTTCGTTGATTTCATATGCCAGTTGGTTGACTGTCAGCAAGAGGAACAACTTCATGAAATCCACCAAAAACTATTCTCAAGCACACCGGATGTTATGTAGAATGTCGTGGTTATCAACTGCAATGTACGAGAGAGATTCCCCCCCCCTTACTTTTGCTTTTTATTTTTGACAACGATTATTACATGTATTTCTTACTTTATTAGTTTCTTAGTCAGTAATCTAATATAAATAAACCTTCTAAATCTGATATACTATTTCCCCCTTTGTTTTACCTACCCCCCCCCCCCTTGTAAAAGGTTCGGCAAAGTGCTAACATTTGTCACACCAGCGGCTCATTTCAAAGTATTGGTAAGCACCTAACTAACACCTTGAAAGAAGCTGCTGTTTCAAGAAAGTGCGCAGTACTTATTAGTGCTTTTTAATGGCCAATGCATTGTGGCAAGTTTGTGACCTTTCAGTGGTTCTCGATAGAATTTTGTTTAGTACACTCTCTCTTTCTCACCCTCTCTCTCTCTCTCTCTCGCTCTCCCCCTCTCTCTCTTTCTTTTGTCTTTCTTTCTCGTACGATTATGACCGTTTTCATCCATTCTGTTTATTCTTGCGTTTTACTCCGATGAGTTCAAGACAAAAGCTTCAGTATGTATCTATTTAAAGCTATACAACCTAATTTGATCTACCTCAGCCCACACCAACGGTTGCAATGTGAGCAACTTCACCCATCCTCATGTCTCGTCATCACCTTGTGGTCTTCAGAGAAATCTAAGGTGGATATGAAGTGATTATACACTACGCTGGATACCTCAATTAATAGTGAGGTTATGCACTGGGGTGTTTGGTTGCAAAAGGGTCTGAAGAAGGCAAGTTACTTGGAATAGTATCCATGCATTCGTTTCCGGTTTTAACCCTTTCGAGACAATTGACCACAGTTTGTGGATTGGCTCAATAACCTTTAATTCAGCGCTCTAAAAATATACCAGATGGATGAGTAGAAAGAGCAAAATTTAAAAATTTCTGCACACACTATGTTCATTTTTGTTGCATGCCCATATTGCGTTGATGTCAAGAATTTTATTAAGGAGAAAAGGCCTTAAAATCCATAAATTGGCAACACACTGATAGGTTCAAAATCATGCTTTTTAAAATCAATTTGGCAATTTTTTTCAACTATTCCACAAAATTCTTAACCATGTTTATTGTTTTCAAAGATATTACATCTTATTAGAACCATGTAAAGTATTATTATTATTGTTGCCAATTTAAAGAAGAAAATGTGATCAATTCAGTCCTTAAATAATTCCTGTCCTGACAGGAGTTAACATGCTCCGGTGAAAACTGCTCTGCGGTCAATTTACAATAGCCGAATACTAGATTCAACCCTCGACCAAACACTATACTTAACTCTAACCCTGATAAACGAGACCTGAAACCCACTTGCAACGCTTAACACCTTTTGATGAAATAAGTCCCGGAGCAATTTTTGCTAGAGAACAATTCTGGCCATCCATTTTCAATGGGTAATTTAAAAAAAATGCGACTTTTCTCCATGACTGGTTTATTAAAGTACAATGTATTTTACCTTCGAGCTAAGATTAGGATTAGGATTATGCCATTACTAAAATTCACCTAAACTTTATTTTGAACACCCTGTTTATAAAAAAGGGGAAAACTTCGAAACTGTCACATGAAGAAGAAGAAAAAGAAGAAGAAGAAGTAGAAGAAGAACAAGGAAAGAATGTTTCGAGGTGTCGCCGCAGGACGGTTGGTCTCTTCACAGCTAAAGTGTTTGGGTTATCTGGAAATCTAAAACGACCAGGGCAGAGATTCATTATACGTGGAGAAATCAATATTAGTAAACATCTCTGGTAAAAACGTGTCCTTGGACCCGTAGAAATATTGCTGACTAACTACATTTTCTCACGGATCCCCATCTTCTATACATTTACCTAAATAAAGTTTCTTCAAAAGGTTGCTTTCAAAAGTTTAAAGGGATATGCGACTGGTCATGGAATACTATAAAAACTATAAATCATATAAACTGCATTATCGAACTATATTTCATACGAATATATTAGAATATAAACTCTAAACCATAATTTCTTAACTTTATATTTCGTGAGTTTTTCTTTTCTTTTTCATTTTTTTCCCTTTTCATTTGGGACTTTTGTACTGTACCAAAAAGAAAATATTCGCGTGTCTACATACAATTTCCAGGTATTACGAATATTTTTTTTTTCGAGACCTCGAGTTTATTGTGGCAAGCTGCCAGAAAAGGAAATGGTCGCTCTTTAAATATTGTCGCTTAGAAACTAATTTATAAATTATGAAGCTCACTTACGAAGTAAATTAGGGAAAAACCCTGAGCGGAACGAGGAAAATGAATTATCTTGCTTTACTAATACCGCAATAGGTGAACAATAAAGAATCAGACAAATTGTGAATGTTCGACATGTTAGAGGAAAAACTAGTTAAGATGACGATCGATATTAATTATGATGATAATAATAATAATACTTGGATTTATATAGCTCCTTTTCCATAGGATACAAGGCAATTGTCAAAAAGTCTGTTTAAAGATCACATTGCAAGAAAATTCCATCAAAATAAATATTGGCTTAATCCTTATTATTGCATAGACGGCATAAATTATACAAGGTTATCCAAATTCAACGCTTGGAAACATTTGAATTAATGATTATTATCAATTATAAAACGGTAAAATACAGCCCCCGATATAGCAGCTGAAGAGCTCCTTGAACGCTGCTGAGATGTGTGACGACACACGAAGGACCAGTCCTGTCTAAGCAGACGATGTCCCATAACATCTTACACATTTTCAGTGCCTGTTTTGTCATCTCCTCCTCACTTATTTCTCTTACTTGACTAGCGTCAGTCTTAATGTTAGTCTGTTGCCTCACTCTTAACTTCGTGTATGGTATTATTTTGATGAAAAATGCAGCGTTAAAAAAATAAAGGAATCAGTCATTTGTAAACAAAATTAAATTGTTTTTATAATCATCAGATACGCAGTTGACATAAAACTTATACGATTGCCATCTGCAAGCTTCCCAGTTTCTAGTGATACATTAATTGCCATATTTGTGATTTTCTTGCAATGTGATCTTTAACATAGTTGTACAGGTAAGTTTTCAGGTGTTTTTTGAAGATGTCTAGTGAAGCACTGTTTCTTAGAAATGATGGGAGATTGTTCCAGAGACGTGGGACTAGGGACTGAAAGGATTTAAAGCCAGCTTGTTCACGGGATTTGGGAATGACAAAACAAGGAGCTGATGTAGAATTTAGAGAATAATTATGACGTTCTATATTGCTAAAAGAGTGAGGAGATGTATAAAGGAATTGTTGTTACCATAGATTTGAAAGTTTGAACAAGTATTCGGTAATGTTTTCTATCAGCAACTGGGAGCCAGTGCAATTCGTGCAACAATGGAGTAGAATGGGACCATTTCGATTTTAAGCCGAGCGCATTTGTTTTGGAGACGCTGAAGTCTGCCCAGGTCCTACTTACTGATACCCCCAAGCAAACACCCACCATAGTCAAGCCTGGAGAGCACAAGTGCTCTAACAACATTGTGACACGTCTCTTGATCCAAATACCTTCTGATGCGATTCAAGTTATATACTTGCCAATTTAGGGAGCGACATAATTGGGTGACATGGTCAGACATTTTCATCTCCCGATCAAACATTAACTATGTTAATATAGAAGAATAAACTGAAACAGAACCGAAAACATTGAGTTAGTATATTTTCCGCGCTTAAGCAGCATTTAGACGTGATAAAAGAAATCATGGCATTTTGCTCCCTTTTTTTCATTAGTTTTCGTCACTTGACCTTCATATTCACTACAACAGAATATATGTTTTCTTGTGCTTTTATCTAGAATCTGTGCTCCCCGTCTCGAAATCCAACAAACAGAGAATATTAAAACGAGACAGAACAGGGAAAGAGAGAGAGAGAGAGAGAGAGAGAGAAAAGGACGATCCAACACCTCGGCTTCAATCATCAAAAGATGATTTAGGTTTGTTGTCTGAGTTATGTTCGGGGACATATTTTTCGTCTCCGTTGACGGCCGCAATCAATGCGATCTGCAATTGCCCACCAAACTCAGGTTTCGGTCACTTAAGCCACTCCGCTCCTCTTACAATCTTCATCTTTTCTTCCGACTATTCCCTCGATTCCCACATTGGCCTTTAGCGCTTTACAAATTATTATTGTCTGCCTTGCTTTAATATTAGAACGGTGTACGAGGAATATTTTCTTGGAATGATTCGAGCCATCCTTCATGGGAATTGAATATAATATCACGATGACACTAATATTTCGCTCCTATAATTATAACAAATATTATCCTGCGATTGTCAGAGGTACTTCATCCCTTTAGCAGACTTACAAAATACTTTGTACAGGTTTAGTAGACATCATGTAGATACTGCTTATGAAATTACAAGGTCACGAGTTATGTAACTACTTTGTAGAAATGATAATCTTTCTTTTGTCGCAGAGGGAGCAATTCAGAAATCAACGTAAGTACATGTACATGTAACTGTCAAAAATAATGTTAAAATTACGCGATATTTTTCGAGTTGAAAACAAATAATGTGTTGCCAGCTTATTTAAAAGCAAATTATAATCCTTTTCACATTTGCACAGGTTTCCTATCATAATCATTTTTTTTTAATTTATCGCATACTCACACAACTTCAAAAGGGATGAAATGCATTTAACAAAGGTTTTAATTTGAAGAAAGAAAAAAACAGAGATAGTCACGGGTCTTAAGGCAGTGTTCAATTATAAGATCATAACATTTTCCTTGAATTAAAAACATTCGAAAGGTCATTCTTCTACCTTTTAGGTTAATAAAACCAGCTGCAATTGAATCTAACGATAATGATTATGATGATGATGATGATGATAAAAAATGATGATGATGATGATGATGATGATGATGTCATGTTGTTCACTATTTTACCCCTAGTAGTGGGGCAGCATAGCAATTTAATTGCGCAGTTTGTGATAAAAGCACCAAATTTGGCATACAGGTAGATGAATGTTTTTCTAAGTAAAACTGGATATTGAGCCACCTGGAATTGGGGCCATGGGGTCCGTTGTGCCCATTTAAACGAATGTCTACCGCATTGCACTTTTCCGTGCATTCTTAATCTAAAATTGGGATACGTTACTATATTTAGGTTGTATGAAATATACTGAATTATATTAAATATATTTAGACCTCAAAGTAGTGATAAGAAAAATAAAGGTCCATTTTATATATTAACGTGAGATAAAGGTATTGAATACTAAAATACGTGTAAAATGATTTTAACTGTGATCTGGGAAATTCGTTAATAAATGACAAAATAGTTGGTACATGTGCCCAATATCGAAAAAAGGTCCCCAAGACATAGTAATTTGTAAAACTTAGTAGGATCTTAATTATTTTGTGTGTGTGTGATAAAAACACCAAATTCGGAACAAAGTTAGATGAGTATGCTATACGCAAAATTTTATATTGAGCCATCTAAAATTCTGCACAGGGGGCCCATGATGGCGATCATCTTTCAAAACGTCTGCATATTGTACTTTTCCTGTAATTAGTCCGAGTCAAGGAACTATAAGACCTATTAAAGCTAATTTCGGCATAATGTACTATGTTTAATTTCATTTTGAAATTTACAGGGCATCAGGGCAGCAAGAATGAAATGCGATGTTAGGGCCCATGTAAAAAAAAAATAGTCGAATCTTAAGTATTATAAAAAATGTCAATTCCATTGATATTTAGATATGACAGATTGAATACATAACTAAGCTTATGAGGGCCCATAAAAACTTAAATTGGTTTAGGTCCCCGTTCCTTGAATAATGAGCCTATTGCAATTGCAGGGAAGACACTGAGCCGTCAACTACATATGAAATATTTCAAAGCGTGATCTAGAAGATAAGTGAAGTTGTACGGCATAGGTCCCAAGTTTTGCAAATAGCCCGTAGTTTTGATACGGAATGTATCATGTAGAGATCCTTTCTTTTCGAGAAAACTGCTGAATATATGGATCCTACCCATATTGAACATATGAGGTAACCTTGACATTCTATCCATTACTGCGTGTATGATCATCATCTGTTCATGTTTAATAAATGGGGATGAGAAAAATTCATTAGAGGTTCATCATAGTGCAAGGCTAAAATTTGAAATGTCTAAATGCTAATGAATTTATCTCATCGTCATTTATCAAACATGTTTAATTTCATGTTTAATAAATGGGGACGAGAAAATTCATTAGTAGGTTCATCATAGTGCAAAGCTAACATTTAAAAACTAAAAGCCAATTAACTTGAAAAGGCGATGATCATAAAGCAGTGGATAGAATGTCAAGGTTAGCTTATATGTTCCCCATATGGGTAGAATACATATATTCAGCAGTTTTCACGAAAAGAAAGGATCTCTGTGATACATTCCGTGCAAAATTGTCTCTGCAAGATCCTTGTATTTACCTTATACATGGGGCCTTGACTGAGTGCCCCATTGTCGCGCATAAGAGACCAATAATTAACATCGATGTAATATCAGGGGGTCGGTCTTAATTTTGGGGTGCCAGTAAAGTGTCGCAAACATTCTGTGCCCAGATGAGTACCCAAGTGACGGCCCTTACCCATAATCTTCGTGCCCTCCTGATTTAATCAAAATTCCTGGTGAACTAATGCGATTATACAGGGGAAATGATTTACACGGAACTTTTTTTTAACCAGGCGTTTTCTGGATGTATTAGGTCCCGTCTATGACCTCTATTATTTGTTTATCTTGGAATCACACGCTAGTAAATATTTATTAGCATAACCATGGGGTGGGCACAGCTGATAAGATGATTAACACAAATATTAATTACCAATTATGTAATGGTGCCAGACAAGTAACATTTCATATAGGCGAACTTGCACAATGTGCGACATTTGGCATAATGTGCAATACATCTTATATGCATGGGCATCCATAACTTTTCGATGATAAGCGATAAAACTAAATCAGATTGTACAAGATTTGTATTTCATGGTACCACATGGACCCATGTGCCCAATTTGAAGAGGGCGTGTCATATGATCTCGACAACTAATTGTCTACCAAGTTAGAAATGAAATCAAAGATTTGAAATCTTTTTTTTTTATCATTTGTATATTTTGGGCCCTTTTTCAGAATGTGCACCTGTTTGACGGTGCCATGTACATGTATTCTGCCAATTTTAAAGAAGGCCGTCTTTGCCTGATCACAATCAGAATCATTTTCACATAGTGTACGATTCATGACTCTATCTTACACTGATGTTCAAATAGGCCTTTACTTTAAAAATGGGCACAAAAGTTACTTTCCAGGAATTTGAAGGCCTGGAAATTTTAGATATGAATGCAAAATATTTCTTTAAATTAGCTCTAATATATTGATATTTGATAAATTATACATGAACAGAACCCTGCGGCGGCCAGTCTGGAAACTGGGCACAACAGGCCTAAATGACCCATTTTGAGATGGTTCAATATACACTTTCTCTCATAACACATTACTAGTATGTAGATGTGTGCCAGGTTTGGTGCTTCTATCACAAAATGCACTATTCTGATAAGATAACATTTTATTTTAAACATATGTCTTGGGCCCTTTCTCACAATGGGGCACAATGGGCACCTGAAACACCTATGCTGTCAATTCTAATAAGGTTAATGTTTACTGATTACAATTATGATAATTTCAATGCAATAATTTTATCAAACATTTTATGTATTAAAAATGCCTGGGGGTGGGCACCTAAAGCCTTTTGAGACCTGGAAATTTAAATACGTTTACAACACATTTCATTAAACTTAAATTTTGTAAAACTTTGACCAAATAATTATACAGAAAAAATAACCCGTAGCGTTTTGAAAAACGGGCAAAATGGGCCCAAGGGCCCAAATTGCTTACAACATATTCATCTACATGTGTCCCAAATTTGGTACTTTTATCATAAAATGCACAATTGGCCTGCAATTTGTTGCTATGCCGCCCCTTTACAGCAAATCTCTTTCTCTCTCTCTCTCTCTTTCTCGTCTGTTGTATGGATTGCTTTGTCTGCCTGCCTGTTTGTATCTCTCTCTCTTTCTCTCTCTCTTTCTATCTCCTCTCTATCTCTTCCGACCAATCTCATTCTATTTTATCTGTACGTGCATATTATCTTGTTCTCTTTCTTCATCTCTCTGTACCACCCCTCTCAGATATTTGCGCCCTTTGATACCCTTTTCGCTTCATTAGACGTGCATTGGTTTCGATAAGTTAAGTATTATAGTATAATTCTCGTTTTTTCTTCATGTCACACCTCTAACATACCTAATGAATGACACGGTTCGTATTAATGTTTTTTATTTCGAGGAGCATTGTCAATCCCAGCTGGAGAGTTAATTTTCTTTCGGGAAATATCCGTTGCAAACTGCTGTGGCCCATTGCGTTATGTTGTAAAGGAGATGTTTGCTTCTCAACCTTGGAGAAGGAAATGAGTTAGAACTGATATAAAACACAAACATAACTGACTACCTCAGTGTGATATTATGTCTATAGCAATCTGAATGTCTTGTTCAGTATAAGCTTAATTTTTTTAGTTGTTATGTTTACACATAAAACATTTTTATCTATATTATTGTAGTATCTCTCAATCGATTAATGTTAACCCATTGCCTATGGCAACCGGGTGGTCTCTGTATTAAGCATAATGGGGATGAGAGAATCCAGTAGTCAACGGGTTAACCCTACTCTTATGGGGTGTTGCAAGAAAGCTGCGATTGATTGCAAGTTGCAACTGATCGGTACTGACCAATCAAAATCATTGTTGCAAGCGCATCTTCTTGAATGGGCAGACCCTGAACCATTCAGAATGGCTTTACAATTTGCAATCGATTGCAACTTTCTTGCAACACCCCATTAGATGCACAAGAAGTACAAGAGGCTCAAGGTATATTCAAATTAATTAATACATTAACGAATTATCTTAATGCAGAACAGAACAAACTTAAGAGTGATAAAGTGAGGATTCACTTTCTGGATTTCACGCCTATTCGTGCTATGCGCACGATATCCATAAGCGGATCCCATAGGGGAAAATCGCCTCCCCTCTATTCGAAACAACAACAGCAAAGAGAAGGATTACATCAATAACATAAGGATATCGGTGCCACAATTGGGATTCTAACACGGACCTCCAGGGGAGCGTTTCATCAAGCGTTTTGTCAGTGATTTTTACTGACAAATTTGCTCTCAGCCAATCAGATGCAAGGATTTCAGTAGCTTATAACAGTTGTCGGTAAAAATCACTGACAAAACGCTTGATGAAATGCTCCCCAGGTCTATTATTGCTGAAATTTTCACTATACCATGCACAACAACCCATAACAATATCTTCATGTACATACGTCATTATGATTCCACGCGTTTTAGGGATCTTTCTGCGTTCTTGGTGTATTTTTTTTCATTTTAAGCAACTGAGACGATGTTCCTTTTACTCCGTGGGCTGAGCACGTTTTGCCCATATCCTGAGAAGATACGTAGCGGGCTATTTTATTGGTGACTGCGGGGACATTTCACTTTCAATAACAGTCCTAGGAAGGAACATGGCCTGATTTAATGGATTAGAAAGTAGAGTGTGTACGTGGGAGCAATCAACTTATCACGGGGTTGCCCCGGGGTATAGCTTCTTCCCCTTTACCTTTTCAAAACTGATCAGATTCCCCTGGATAAGGTTCTCTTAATTCACCCGCAGCTCTGATCCCGGAGAAGTATTTCGCAAGAACGATATGACAATTAGCTAATTGAGGGTGGAAAGTCCGTCACTCTGATACTATCGCTTTGATGAAATCGGCGCTGAAAGCGTTATGTAAGATTCATGTGAATTAGATAGAAAACACAAGCTCTTGACGGGAGGGTTAAATGATTGTTATGCCCCAGCGACAACTACTTCAGAGTCATTTCGTTCTTTTACATTCTAGTGCGTCGGTTAAAAGTAAATATATAATACGGACCAAATGACTGTAGGACAATTACACCGGACATTTACCCCCGGACAACGACCCCCTTGGAAAACTAGACCTTATGACAACACAATTTACCCTCGAACTACCCGTAGTCACGATAGTACTATGAGCATACGAGTAATCGCTTTCGCGTATAGTTTTCTGTCCGGAATGAGTTTTCTTGGGGTAGTATTCCGGAGGTACTTGTTCTGATACAAGACAATGTAATGTCGAAGGCAGTTATGAGTGATATCTTACCATACTTTCATTATAGACACTATGATCAAGAAAAGGCAGTTCTGAAATGCCTTGTCTAAAGACATGAGCGCTGGCCGAAAGTTGGTAACACACATTGTGAAGAAATTTTAAAGAAAGCTTATCTCATAAAAAAATTATCAGCACAAAATAAATCCGAAGATGTCTCGAAAAATTATTTGCTGAGACTTCTGCGACACGGAGTCGCAGAATTTGTTTAATGCAGTAATTATTTAAGTACAGCCTCAGGTACTGACGATATCAAACTACAGTAGAAATATATCTAATTATGCTCCTATAGTAAGCAGTCTTACTATTTTCACAAAGATTTGATTTTCCTCAAAACAATCAGTTACACATGTATATAATTTTCTCCTCCCTCCCTTTTCATCTGTCTCTGTTAGTCTTTCTCTCTGTGTGCATCATTATCTTCCTCGATTTGACCCCTTCCTCCTACCCCCCCCCCCCCGCTCTCTATCTCTATAATTTTCTCTGTCTGTGTCTGTGTTTGTATGTCGGTATATCTCCCCCTCTCTTTCTCTGTCTCTCTCTCTGTGTCTCTCTCTTACAAAATACAAATATCTACACACCCCACTTGTTTTCTCTCTATTTATATCTCTGTATGCCTTTGTCGTTTATGTTTGTCGGTATCTCTCCTTTCCATTGACTCTATCCCTCCACCTCCCCCCTCTCTCCCTGTATTTCTATTTTGACCCCTCTCTCCCTGTTTGTCTGTGTGTTTATGTGTTTCCATTCCCCCCTCTCTCTTTCTCTCATTCTCTGTCTCTCTCTTAATCTCTCTTTTGAACTCGCTTTCTGTTCATGTCTGTCTGTTGTCTGTCTCTGTGTTTGTCTCTGTCTGTCCGTCTGTCTCTCTCTCTCTCGCCTGACCGTTCAATGGAAATTGTTTGTAAGTTCATATCTGGAGTAGATGCAACTTTAACTCCAACCAACAGAACGTCACGTTACTTTTGACATAGCTTACACCCCACTCCTGCGAACCCCGGGCATAGGGGAGGACCCATCAGGAAGAGAGGTATAACATACCGAGGCATTAAATTATTATTGACCAGGTGGTGAGGAAATCGTTTCAGATTGTTCGAAATGAACAGCAGAGGGTAATACATTCCTGATACATCAAAATGCGCCCTGCTTCTAAATCCAGGTTGCGAGCTTGCATGGCCACCAGGGCAGGGCACAATAGCTGAGATTATACTCGTCTATTGCTTTGCGTTTATTGCCTCGTAATTTCCTTTTCTAAATCGATTATTCATAATTGTGCAAGCTTAGACGAAACGGATTTTCATAGATTTATCAACTTTAAAGCAATTTCAAGTTCTCATAAATCCGTCATATCTCTTCAATGATTATAATATTATTGTTATCGTTCCAAAGGAAGACGCACCAAAGGGGATGATGTTTTTCTTAACATCGACAGGTGGTATTTCGATTTCAGTGGCGACGAAATTTTTTGGAAGTTATCTCAAAGCATATCAAACATTCAAGAGTTTGGGTTTGGTTTATGCTATGGTCATATAAAAGGAAAGATAAGTTATTTGACATTTAGCTTTCACAACTCACTCTTTAAATCATGTTAAATTTTTGGATTGATAGATATACAAGACGGCACAAAAAAAATGTCATAGTTTATTTGGGAGTTTTGGGTCATATAAAACGCGAGTTGGCGGCTCTCTTGTTCTCATTCTCTGAAGATTCTTTAAAAATCTTACTAAGACCTGATAAAAGAGCAGCCATGTTTTATGGAATTGATCACGACAAATAAATAACATAGTGAAGCGGTGTGAACCTACCATGCCTACTGTGCCACCGGCCTGTATAAAATTATATTTTTACTGCGATTCATCCCGATGTTAGGCACTTGATCGAAAATCTGTCTCTCTTTTTTGTTTCTTTTACAAGTTTCTGTCACCCTATGGGTTTCTCCTTCTCTGTCTCCCCCCTCTCTATCTGTCTCTATGTCTCTTTCTTTATCCGTCTCTTTTTTTTAAATATCTTTCCGTTGATTTCCTAGTCTTCTTTATAAACATAACGACCAGAATAACATCCTTTCATAAAATGAGGATCAAAAGGCCATTCCAGATAACCAACTATCAGGTTATGGTTATGGTTGAAGATAAAGTTGATTTCTGGTCATGAAATGAGATTGAATTGGGAAAGAAAATGTCTCAAAGTAACTGGA
This sequence comes from Heliocidaris erythrogramma, assembly GCA_025617745.1. NCBI lineage: Eukaryota > Metazoa > Echinodermata > Echinoidea > Camarodonta > Echinometridae > Heliocidaris > Heliocidaris erythrogramma. Next base: position 26,785,767 of record CM046868.1, read on the forward strand.
AAAGGTCGATTATATAGCACATACGGATTGGTGTATGCTGTAAGGTTTTGGAATAACCGAACATTTCAATTGTTTCTTGTCATATTTTGAATGTGAGGGCAACTGAAGAGCAATCCTTTTCAGGGGACATTTCTACTATGATAATCTTCCAAACTGACATAAAAAGAAAGAGAAAGCTCACAAATGATTAATAACTTTCCAAGACCTCAACCTTCTCTTCCAGGTGGGGTTTAGCGTTTGGTCTAGAACGAAGTCAAGAATTCGGCATGCAAGAGCAGGATATTGACCGGGGAGCGTAATAACTGACTGTCTTTCAGGCCAGACTATTTGTTAACGATTGTTAAAGGTTGCCTGACCCAGCTACTTCTACATGCATTATGTTACTCATGAGGACATGGGAAACCGTATGTAACAGATTACAAATTGCTCAATTAAGATTGATGTGTGGCAGACGACAGAATGACGGTGAATGAGGGACTGTGGGGAATCGTTGACGCCAAAAGTGACTGTCTGGAATTTAATAGTCAGTCCTGTAGAATCCATGGCATAGGTTTAATCATGTATAGTTTCCTGGAAACAGAAACACACTATTTAACTGTAATCTACTAATTCATTTTAAGATCTAAACCAGGCGCAATTACTTAAGTTGGGTTAATCTAAAACATTTAGATCTCGGTCTTACTTTCTTGTTAAATTCGACTTTAGTCCGAACCAAATCTGGGGAGCGTTTCATCAAGCGTTTTGTCAGTGATTTGTACTGACAAATTTGCCCTCAGCCAATCAGATGCAAGGATTTCAGTAGCTTATAACAGTTGTCGGTAAAAATCACTGACAAAACGCTTTATGAAACGCTCCCCAGGGATTCAAATATAGTATTACACGGACGGAAGTGTATCATTTTCTTTTCTTCTTGGGGAGGAGGATCTGAATTGTGAATGGGGAAAGGAAGAGCTTATTCGCAAGATATGAAGGAGCAATGCATATTTTGGGGATACTTTTAGAGGGTGTCTCATTATTATCATCATATGGATTAAAAAAATAAGAAAATAATAATTACATGTATCTGCAACTGGAGAAATCTACATTACAACGAAATTCAAACAGTAGACATTTCAAATTAACGATAATCGAACTGCAATGTGATTAGGTGGTGCATACAGTCACACCTTGTGTTCCGACGCACCCCCACCCCCGTGAACCGTTAATAGGTCACCGTTTCACTACCCCAGTGTAAAAATGGGTCATTCAACCCACTGCAGCCGCTCAAAGAGCTGATGAAATTAAGAACCGACCGTCCAGGTACCTAAAAAAGGCGCCCGGATCGACAGACTATTAAATGTTAACATCTGCCAACCGCTATAGCCGACACGACTGTGCCAATTGTTGCCCTTGTCTTGCATGTTCCGGTATTCCAAACTCGTCTTCCCTTCCACTCGTCTGCATCTCACGCAGGATCCAGACCTTGTATAGACCGGTCTAGCTACAGCTGTTCCAGGCTCTATTACATTAGGCTTACCTAACTCTAAGGTAGATGTGAACGTCTTATTCTCATTGCCTAGGGGGAAATGAGGGAATGGTAACGGGCTGGGACTTAAATTCGACTCGGGAATTTCACTACCATTTGCCCATTCTAGCTTGATCAACAGGCTTTCCTACCACAAATCGACCTCCCCTTAAAGTACCGACGAACACCACTGGAAAACATCACTTACCCCTCCACAGCAAAATTTCTTTTTTGAATAATAAAAAACACACAAAATGGCCCGTTCGTAGTCAAGAAGGAGATTAAGGAAGTCCACGTCCATAATTTGTCTTTTTCAAAACTAGCATACCTTGCAGTCATTGAATTTTGCAAGAAAACTGAAATTGAAAGCATTTTGTTCAGTTTCTCTCTCGCAAGCCCGCCAAGTGTCGCTCAGTTCTGAGGAAGAAAAAAAAAGGGGGGGGGGGGGGGTAACGAAATGTCCTCTTATGTACAACTTGTTTATTCTGGGTAACTATTTATTATTTATGTTGTCTTTGTTATTTCATACTGCAGGGTTGGCCTGTTCGGTTATGCAGAACTACTTTCCAAAGACTCCCTGCAGTTTAACAAATCATAGTACACAAAAATACATAACACTATAAGTAACATGGTAAATTGCACAAATAAATAATAATAATAATAATAATAATTAACAATTCTTATATAGCGCATAACACTTGGTGGAGCATGTCTCTATGAATTATTAGTATTATAAAACGTACATAATTATGTGAATAGCAATGTAATAATTCCATTGAGTCAAGATTTAACATTGTACATATTTTAAACGTATAAAGGGATGTATACGTCTGATCATTACCAGGAAGTGGATTAAACAAAGTGGCTCCAACATATGCAAAAGAAATTATTTTATATTCTATGCAGGGGGGGGGGGGAGGGAGTAGGTGGAGGGGTATTTTGATTATAACTTAAAATTCGTTTGCATATCAATGATTCTAGATAGGTGGGTATTAGATTATTTTGTATTCTAAAAACAAGAACACAATAATGATATCACATTCCCTTTAAGCACTGGCGATTATTTTTGATCAGTCTGAAATTGAAAAAAATGCGATAAACTGAAAAATGGGAATCTCATTTAAAGTTTAATAAACCTTGTTTACCTCTTCAATATAATTTGATCTATTATAAAGCATTCGAAGCACGTCGGAAACACAAAGTTTATCACCGTTGTGTAGATGTGAATCTATTTGTGATGTCAACATCCCTACTGCCTTTTATATGTTTCATCAAAATCATTTCACGTCACGTTACTTTTCCCCTTAACGTTTGCACCCTCGTAAACAAGTCAAGCAGAACAGAAACTTAACTTTATAACCCCTAATTTTGTTCGCTTTTCGTATTTTGTATCGCGGAAAGCGTTACTATTGGTATGATCAGCATGGAGATTTGGGTGATAAAACTTGCTCTGCTTACATTGCTCCGCTTACATTCCTCAAGATTTATCATCGGATTATTCATGTCACGCGCAGTGTCAGCTCAGTCGAAGACACCGGTACACGAGTGGATAAGGGTGGTGTGAAAGTCACGAACGAGGTATATCTGGGCCATGTTTAATCTCAGGAAGATAATATTGAAACTCCGTGAGTGGCTTCAATTTCCCCTGCTCTAATTCCCAAGCAAATCGCAATTGCACGCTTTTACATCTATATAGCCTGTTAAGAAACTGTATCACATGTTTATCTAAGATAGCCTGCTCATGCTTGTAGGGGAATCAATTTTGAATAAATTATGTCATTGCCTTGGTGTAAAACAAAAACAGAACACAAACAATGATAACAGTGGAAGGTAAAAATGATTTCAAATTACACATAAAACTTTATTGTTGATTTGCTTTCGTGACCAAAGAAAATTCGATAGAACTATAAACCCGGATTTTATAAGAATGTCTGGCTTTAAATATTCAATGCTACCCTATTCAGTGATTGTGTTAGAATTCAACAGAGCAAAATGTCAAAAAGGATCCACAAGCATAAACATAACCAGACTAAAATGTGATTAATGTCATAACAAACGTGCTGCGAATGATGTACTCTCCCGCATTGACAATCCAACAAAAACACCAAAGTCTTTGGAAAACTCATGAATGCAATTCTGTTGAAAGATCATTGATGATCGTGAGGGGGTGTCATATCTTGAAAAGCTGACCTGAGTTGCAAATATACAATCTTAATGATATGATAGCTACGGGTTACCTGATAAATTGTCTTTTGCAAACGACATGAAACTGAATGATCGACTGATAAAAGAGCCTCTACAACAACAAAAAAAAAGATTGCGCGTTATTTTGATAACCTGCATCATCCGGGTCTTTTGTGGATCCGTGCAAAGCCTCAACCATTATAATGTTTATTGTTTATTTCAGGAAAAAAGCAAAACTATACATATAATTTTTAGAACAGAGGTTTAGCTTCGGGAGTATGTGCCCCTTCAAATCAAATGGCGGGAAAAAAGAGGAAAGGAAGAAATGGAGATGGGAATGCCAATTTGAGAAGGAGAAGACCCAAATCCACAACCTCTCCTCATTCTGTGGATTTTCTTATTTCTAATATATATCTAATATACCCCCCCCCACCTCCATGACGTTAGTGTAGACTTAATGGCCGGAATCACGCCAAGGTATACAATACTTTGTTATACTTTGAAGAAATAAAAATAAATCAAAACAATTTACTCATCTCTCTACTCGTACGCTCTCTCTCTCTCTCTCTGTGGAAAAGCACATCCTCCGCTTGTGCAGCTTCACAATCTAATTAGAAAAGAGAGTATTATTTCAAGTTCCTGTCGCCACAATAGTTTGATTTCAATTGATTTTGTAGAAACCTGTTGGAATCATCGTCTTTTCATTTTACTAAGTACTTTATTGATTCTAGAAGGCAAATAACACTTTGTTTTTCATGCTTATATAGAAGGACATGACAAATAGAAAAGCATTTGAAGTCTGCTCAGACGTGAAAATTGAACTATCAAATTTTGTGATTTCGTGCAAGATATGACGTAAATATGTTCTCTGCTTTCTTGATTATTTTATTGTTAAGTTACAATGTCCAACGCGATGTTTATCTATTTATATCAAATTGGGTATCTTTAAAGAGTTGTTCTTTTATTATTCACAATTATTGGTATTTATTATTGGTATTTATCAACAATAAAAAAGAAGATTTCACTGAAATGCTTGGAACCTAACTTTGATTGGAAACATTTGCAGTGGAATATCGGAATGAGTTAGAGAATGTACATATCTTTTCAACTCCTCTCTACTTCGAAATCTTGTTCGGTTAAGATTTCTGTACTTTTCTCTCACTCTCTCCCTCGACGCTTCTCTCTCTCTCTCTCATTCTCCGTGTGTTCTTCTCCTTTTTCTGAGTATATATACCCCCCCTCTCTCTCTCTCCTTCTTTTTCTGTGTATGTACCCTCTCTCTCTCTCTCTCTCTCTCTCTCGCTCTCTCTTACTCTGTGTCACTTTTTAGGGTACACGTGCACCGTATCACGATAGTGAAAATATAACTGAAAGGAAATATCCATAATACTGACTTCCAGTCTTACGGTTCAACTGGTAACATGATAACGCGATACTTACGGTTTCCAATTCTTTCTATAGAATTGTTCCCATAGCTCGTTCTCGTTTTAGAATCTCGCGGGAGATAGATATAGGTGGTCCAAATGAAGGTTTTGCTGCTTCTCTCGGGCTTACCCTTTTGTATGGAAAAAGAGGTACAAAGGACGGGATAATGGGAAAACCTGAATGAAAAGAATTACCGAGAACCGACAAGGGGGTATAATCATAGGGTATAATAGGATATGAGGTCAGGACAGGAGAAGGAGGGGTCGGAAAGAAGGTGGAGAAAGCAAAGATGGAGAGGATACTTGCATTCAGACAAGTTTAATACTTCAACTGAATTTACGTTGATTTGAGCCATCGGCAAGGTTATTTTCGTCACGGAAGCAGTAAAGCAAAAAATGGAAAAGGACATGTGCAAAATTTCCATATAAGCGAGACATCAGTCATTAGCGAATAATTTGTTTGTGTACGTAATGTTTTTGCAAATAATTCATCATAGAGATTGAATTTCTTGTTTTTTATACTGTTAATACATGGTTTGGGAGTGTGTTAGTGCGATCCGGCAACACAAAGGTTTTTATCGTGGTGTACCTAACGCACGAGGCGTAGCCGAGTGTGTTAGACACCACGATAAAAACCTGCGTGTTTCCGGATCACACTAATGCACGACCTCACAACCATGTATTAACAGTTTTATAAAAACGGGTCTACAATCTTAGTGCTTTCACTTACCTCAAACTGTCATGGCATGCATGTCCCATGCGTGAATCCTGCTCAGCAAAACATTATGTAGTAGATTGTTGCAAACGTACAATGTTTAGGCCTAGCCTAGTCTAGACCGTTGCGAACGTATATAGGCCTACACTTGTTTATTTACATGTTTAGGCCTCGTCTTAGACCTATTTGTTAGTAATGTGTAATGGAAGTGGTATTGAATCTGGTTCACCGATGTATTTCCTTGAGCTTGAGCTTGTTCGAATTTGAGCTTATAATTGAAGACTGAAGATGAAGACAAGGTACCACCAATGGCACTAAGAAGAGTAGGACTAGTACCAGTACTAGCACTCGTAGTAGGAACAGGACTAGTACTAGCGCTAGTACTATAGGCGTAGGACTCGGAGTAGGAATCACTTGGCACAGTTGTGTTGTTTGTGTAGTCCGTTCCATCCGCTTTTGATATGCCTGCATAGAAATGGCTCAACACAGCGTATCTTACTCACGTTGCGTGATGGTGGATAGGTCCGTGCGACTGAGTTTAGCGAAACTTTCAAGCTTTGAAAATCCAAATTTCACTGCTCTTTTCGTATTGTTGGAATCCTTCCCATTCAGTAGATCGTCGAGTTCTTCCTCCGTGAGAAGGGCAAAACTGAGATTCGAAGATACAGCCATTTTTTTACATGCTTCTATCGTCAAAAATTAAACTTAAACTTTCATTTTCGGTACGGAATTGCAACGATCTGACCGCGGTAGCGCTACAGCTGTAATTTTGTTGATTTGTTGATTTGTTGATTTGTTGACATTAGCGCGACGATCGATATCGCGATATCGATAGCGTATACGGTATAGCGTGTAAAAACATATAGCAAAATCGAGTCGTATCGTCTGCGCTACATAAATGTTTACATGTTTATGTTTACTTGTTTACATGTTTACATGTGCAACAGTTCCCTTTTGCTGTATGTTATCACTTTTTTTTGCACAGTCACGTGGTGTTATTTGACCAATCAGGATGGCTACATTCTTGAACCCGTTTTATAAACCCGTATATGAAATATGTTTTAGTAAGATAATGGTTACGAGTATATAAGATAATTGCAATGACGTCCTCCGTCGTTGGTTTTGCTGTCATAAAAGTACACTCGAACATGCGAACGCAATCCGAGAAATTGAGAAACAGGTTATTTTAGGGGTAGACCAGCTACAGGCAATGACTAAGAAATATAAAATGAAATTTTATGAAAACTTTAAAGTCCCTCTTTTGTACCGATTGATGATTATACAGTTGTATATAACAAGAAAGCTACGCAAAAAGATTAAAAAACGACAACATAGTAGTTCATTTGAATTCACTATTTTATCAATAAGAGCAGTAGGCCTATAGCATGCCATAATACCTGCCGAAAGATACAGCCCAAGTCTACTATCAAAAGAGTAAACTAGTAATGTCCACCTATCCGCCACCCAACCCATAAAAAAAGGAGAGGACCATGGATGTTCTTATCGCACGTGACTTCAGAGAGAGGGAGAGAGGGAGAGAGAGAGGGAGAGGGAGAGAGAGAGGGAGAGAGAGAGAGAGAGAGAGAGAGAGACTAATATCAAGTTCAAGTGCCTCAAGAATAAAATACGAACTATCATGTCATGTCGTCGGCTATAACAGGTGAATGAACGCATTTTAAATTCCATCAATCGTGAGCTATCATGACGGATTAAAGTATGTTGTTTTGACAGAGGGGCTGTCACAATACCGGGACGTTCCTGTCCCCCTTATGGGCTCAATACCCTAAAATGTGTCCCTCTGCACGTAGGCCGCAGGCTAAAGCCAACAACTGATATCTAAATCAGCGCAACTAAAACCATGACCAAAAAAGAGGTTTTACCATGCCCCATCGGGGAAGAAAATTCGGTGAGAGTTCGAGGAGAGGTGAACATTTATTTCTATTTTGTTTTAAGTCCAAACGTGTCTCACTGCGGTTTGCCATCACTTCTCATTGCCCTGGTTATGCCTCAAAGACATGCAAGATGGGCAAATGACGTGAAAGGGGGATTCTCAGATGAATGCGAATACGTGAACACAAGAAATAACAGCAATCACGAAAAAAAGCAAACCAGTTGCTGGAATTTTGTCAAGTATTCTTTTCCGCCCTTTTCCGCTATAAATTATATTCATCAGCTTCCGCCTTCTACTCTCCTCCCAAGGTATCGCCTGTTGAAAACGAGAAGGGCGTTGACTCAACTTTGGGTATCTGTAGACATTTTGCCCAAACATTCAAACATTTAACTATATTTCAAAGGCACATTTTCAAATAATTACCTCAAAACCATGAAATTATATTCATGTAAAAAGAATAGGCTTTCAAGTAATTAACACAAGAATGAAGCTCATTTGAATTAAAGCAGAAAATGAATAAAAAGATTATTGAAAGTTTGAGAAAAATTCCGATAAAGGACAAGAGAGTTGTGAATTTATCGAATTTAGAAGATGTCTGTAGTTTCAGGGACTAAACCATGTATTCTCTTTCTGTATTTTCACGATTACACCGGGTGTAATCCTGAAAACTTCACATACAACATGTACATGTACAAGTCTCCACACCATGGTAAGTGGCGATGAAACCTATATCTCAAAAGAGCTCGAAAAATAATGACCATCACCATTTTTTTTATCCTCGTATTGAGTATCATTTTTTTATATTTCCATATTTCCATAATATAAAGATGACAGATGATATAAGAATTAGTATATGAAATGTCATACTCATCATCCAAAGCAAAATTTTTCATTTCCAATTCAACGAACCATAAAAAGAAATGTATGTGGACTAAGAGTTCTATAAATGTATATAACCTGAGATAATGTATCATACCGTGTGGACATTTGCCCCTATGTACTTACATCACCACTCGTTCTCTCTCTCCCTCTCTCTTAGTCGCCCCTCCTCCTCCTCTCTACCCGTAACTCTCTTCCTCTCTCTCTCTCTCTCTCAGTTTGAGTAACCCCTTCCTTATCTTATATAACTCTTATCACCTCTATTATTTTGTCTATCTGTCTATCTATCTGTCTTTCTGAGATAATGTATACTACCTTGCATATAGTCGACATTTGCCCTTTTCACTTTTCTAACAAAACATAACTACCTAACTTCATCAGCACTCTCTCTCTCTCTCTCTCGCTCTCTCTCTGTCTTCCCTCATTCTCTCTACCTGTATCCCTCTCTCTCTCTCTATCTTTCTCTTTCTCTCTCTCTCAGTTTGAATAACCCCTTCCTCATTCCTCCACTTCTATAACTCTTATCACCTCTTTTATTTTTTTCTATCTATCTGTGTGTCTGTCTGTCTGTATCCCTCTCGTTCTCCTTCAGTCTCTTCTTCTCTCCCTCCCTAACCAAGTACCCAAAGTAATATAAACATGACGAATTAGACTGCTGTATAAAAATATACAACTCGATCACTTTGGAATTTTTATCTGTAAACATTCTTCCATCATATATTCCTATTTGATTAAAGTGCGGGTTACCGGAGTTTTAAGGAAAATTGTTGGTTTAGCAAATACCATCAAAGAAAGAATCAAAAACAGAATTAGTCCTTATCTATATCTAATACATGTAATTCTAATCGAGAGATATCTTTTAGAATATAGAAATACACTTTCCCTAGCATTTCTAACACAACGAAGCCCTACAATTAAAGTCACGAATTGAAGATATGAATATGGTTGAATAACCAGAGGTGTAGGTCACAGTGGTCTATACTTGATTTATATGTACTATACTTCACACAATTATGGTGATAAGTATATAGTTGTACTAGCAATGCGATATCAAACATCTTACATCTTTCTCTACATATCGCTTGAAGCTGGATATAAAATATAAATACGACATTTCGGTTTTCAAGGGGGTGGGGTAAATTGTGCGAGAGAGGGGGTACTCAAAGAGTGCTATCAAAGAGACATATGCAATCTCATAGTGAGATAAATATATACACAGTGAAAAACGAGATATAGATATATTCTAAGAGAAAGTTAGAGAGAGAGAGAGAGAGAGAGAAAGAGAGAGAGAGAGAGAGAGAAATGAAGGGAGAGAGATGGGGGATTTAAACACCGTGAGATATTTATGTAATTAGAAAGAACTATACCACAGTACATAGTCATAAATAACCGATGGATGATGAAGCGATGATAACTCTCTTCGTTCATATACCGTGATCGTGCTAATTGAAAATTGAACGTTCAATAGATGGACTGGACGGCAATTAATTCATCGCATGTACACCCAAGTGTAGTGTCAACATCATTCTTTCCTCAGCGAGATGGTACTGCAAACACGCAGAATGCACAATGTAGCTATTTGCACTAAATATGAACCCAAGGCATAATTCCCATATCTTTGTCATAATTTGATACACCCCGCACTTTTATATTTTGATATATTACCAAGTGCCAGGATTTCAACTGCATAGTCGATCATGTGAGTCAATGTAACTGTACGAAGCAAGATTTTAAGGTCTACTTGCCCTAAACTATGCAGACAAAAGTGTTTCAACAACTTTATAATGTAATATCAAATATTTGATAAGATAGCAAAAATGTGTGATGAAGTAAGGTTGTTTAATGATATTTTACGGAAATGTCATTCGGACAAAATTAATATTCTTCTTAATGATGGACCGATCGGACAAGTTTAAAGTCATGTTCAGTAGCACATAAAGTTAAAGTCAAATTTTGCAAGCTTTATATGAACAAGGTGATATAAAGATACCCCAAATCTTACAATGACAAACTGGATGCTAAATATGAACACTTAATAGTTACAAGTAAGAGCAAAGGTAAGAGATGATATGGCTAAAATCATAGGCATTCAACAACAGCATGCTGCCTTCGTGTCATACATTGTATTGCAAGTTCAGAATATCTCCAGTGACATGGAAAATTGCTTCAAAATGTGTTTTATTCTGCGAAGAGTACCAGTTAAAAGGATGGGAAAATTGTGGAATTCCTCAGAGCTAGGTAAGCTGTGAATTTAAAAAAGAAGGAGAAGAAGAAGAAGAAGGTGAAAAAAGGTATAATATCGGCTTCAGATTTTGAATGCGCTATGAAGTACATTTTGAGCGAATTCCAACGCATGGATGATGACAGACCTTATTTGCCAGCCAACCGTTCATAAATTTGTCTTCATTTTCTACATCATCAACTCACTAATAATCATCATATAAGCGCAAACAATATGGAAATAATACTTTCATTATTCATGCATGATAGGCTCACCTATAAATTCTCTGAAATGAATAAAGATTCGTTGAGATACATGCTTCGATAGCTGTGGAAATATCTATAATTTTATCACTTACTCGATCGAGTAGTAAGCAAAATTATTTATTATGCAATTGATATATTAAAATTGCAGCTTCGGATGTAAGAAAATCGATACGAAATCAAATGTGAAATTTTACCGTTTTACGTGAGTATCACGATAAAAGCATGGGGTATGTTGATAAACATTATGAGCAGAAAGGCTTTTCATAACATAGTACGGACACTTACCTAAGCTTGATATACACTACAATCAGGAAGCAAATCAGTCCAAAAGAAATATGAATCCGATCCAAAACGGAAATTTCAACTTGAATTGTCTTGTTTGCCGACACAAGGAAAACGTTTTTATATTTCGCCACAATTTCCCTCGTTAAAAAAATGCTCAGAACAAATTTGGAATTAAACGGTTCAAGCGTTGAGACCGCACGACGAACATATTAACAAGATATTACGATGATCCTCTTTTCTCAGCCAAGCTCAGATGCATGTATCATACATGTATCAAGGATCCATAAGTATTCGTTCGAATCAATATTGAGAGGCTACACCAAGGGGAATCAGAAATTGCTTAGCAGACCTTCCGACCATCCCGAGGGACCGGCTACGATGGTATTTGAACTCCGCTTGACGGGACACCCTCGTCGTCTATACGCCTGTCCAATCGCTGATGCAGAATTGATAAACCTTAATTACGAATCGGAGGATGCAAGTACATCTAGGCGATATCGTCTCCGAGCTCGCTGACTGCACATGAGTGCAAGTAAATGTTCCCCATATATACAGGCACGCGAACAATCCACCTCGTCTTAATTCAGTCGCAGTTTGACTTGGACTGCGACTGACAGTGGCCCGCCGAAGCTTTTAATACCCTCATCCTTTCTCTACCATACATCGTAAGACCCGCCATCCACCGATGAAACTTGCTCTTGACTTTGGATGTGTCGTCCTACTTCAGCGCAGCGCAAAAATAGTTCCGCATTTTGCCCCGCAGTGCGACGGTATGCACATTGCATCGGTGTGTATTGAGCGATGTTGAAGGCCTGCATTCATACCAATGTTATTCTTATTCTTCGGTGAATTAGAATAAATTCGTGGCACAATAACAGCCTCGTGCAAACAAACTACCAGTCCCTTTCAAGAATTCGTTTCATAAGAAAACGAAATAAAACCCAGACTTGTCGCTCTGTTCTCTATTCGAAATAGTTTTGAAAAAAGAATAATAATTGAGGAAAAGAGCAAGGTCGAACCTGGTCGAACCGTCATTATGAAGTCCGACGGTGACAAATTCCACTTTGGCATACACGTAACCATTTACGTCACTTCTTTTCCCTATTCCACCCCGTTTTCACCTAAACAGCCTGTTAAATTTGCTCATCCACAAGATTATTTTATACTCTCCTTCATCATTATTTAAGCTTCAGCTAACACATTGTACTTTAAGATTTTTTGTAAACACATGGAGAATGCTCATAAGATATTCACCACATTTCAAAGCTTCACATACTTTGCCAAGTACGTTGGAAACACCAAGAACCACATGTTGTTTTCTTTATAAGAGCTACCTGATCTTCTGAGGGCAATTATTCCTTGCGAATGCATACAAATGTGTTAACCGACACTTGGGCTACTATAAATAGCATGCATTGTGAGGCACATAGACCTAAACAAATTTATTTGTCAGTTACTTCCCTGAAGCTTACAAAATATGGCTCAACTACTTCGCATAGCCTGTTATGATGTATGACTATGTATCTGAAGAGAGTACATTCAACTTTTATTTTTTTTTCAGTGTAAAATTTGGAGCAGTGGGAAGACTGTCATCTGTAACTCGTCTGTTTGGAGCCAAAAGGGTGTTAACTCATATAGCTTAACACAGGGTTAACGCCCTTCTGGCTCTCAACAGACGAACTGATGAATGCAGGCAAACACAGTGAAATGTCCAAAGGTGACATGACATGGCATTGTCAAAAAGCATAGCAACGATATAATTCTCGTGACAACGATCAGTCTATTTTGTCATTCCATTTTGTGATCTCTGTTCGATAACATTAATATCTCTAAACAAGCTAAATATGTTTGCGTTTGAGTCACGCTTGAAAGCCATGGCAATTGATGATTTTTGTATCTATTTTGGTCACCGTTCTTTCGCATTTTATCATTATTTTCACTGATATAGGCAAGGTGAGTATTAGTCTTGTGGCTGTAATTCTTTTCATCAAAATTTACGTGATTGTATTCACTGCAGTTAGACAATTTCTCATGTCCATATTACAGTTAAACGGCTATATGTAGGGGAGTTGTTGGATGATTAGGATGGAGTGGGGTATGACATCCCATTCAAATTTTGTGTCAAATTTCAATTGTAATTTGACAAATATTCACCCGCATCCCCTTCTCTCTCACTCTCTTTTCCTCTTCTCTTTTTTCCATGAGTCTCTGTGCCCCCTTTCCTCTCTGTGCCCCCTTTCCTCCCTCCCCTTTTACATAATATTATGCTTTCCTCTCTTATCATTATTTTTCTTCCACTCTATCTCACTGTCGATATTACTCCCATTTCTACCCCTCCCTCCCTCCCCCTCTCCCCCTCTCTCTTCCTCTCTCGCTCTCTCTCTTAAATCAGAACGAATTTCTGTGAATGTGAATGCTATCATATATCTGACCATGGATGTTTCTGTATTTAGAGGCGTTCATTTTCACACAGGTGTAGTCCCACTGCCGCATCATCGCTGTCTCACACTCCCCTCCCTGTGCACTTGTCACCATCCTAAAGGGCTGGTCACATTTGTCCGATAACGATAACGATAACGAGATGTTTCATTAAAGGGACACCCTAGAGCTGCCCTACTATGAAAAGACACGAGCATACTCGCACGTACACACCATATAGTAGGGTGTACCTTTAACCGGAAATCTCGTTATCGTTATTGTTATCGGACAAAATGTGACCAGCCCTTTAAACTCATACCCCAGTCACATCGACGAGACCGATACCAGACCGAACAAAACAATACACTGGCCAATAGTTTGTCGGTTATATCGGTTGGAGTAAGTTTCGCGGTGTGACTGGGGGTGTCAAAGTATTCCTGTTTCCTCTACATAACGGTTGCATTTCATTTTCTCAACGATCTATTGCAAACTAGGAAGAAAAACAGAACCCTCAATCGGTCCTACTGGTCGTCAATGAATGAAACGAATGAAATAATTGATTTTCTACCAGTACCTTATTTATCTCGTGGAAAGAAACAAAAAAATATAAATGTCCAAAGCTGCAATGTTCATCTCTTTAATGTTGTTGTTGTAATAACTTTTTTGTAATCATGCATTGCTCGTTCCAACTATTTTTAAAGACTACACATTTTATTAGCCTTTGAAGCCTATAACTTACCAGCTTAGCTTCACTTTACGCGCCTCCATATTCCACTCTTCTTTTAGCCCAGTCTGTTCAATTAATACTAAATGCAAACATGTATATAATGACGTATACTCATCTTCTGTTCTATAGTCTCACAATAGAATTTGTTTGTTTGTACCATTTTGTGGGTGGAAATATTGTAAAAAGTGAACATATGAAATAAACTGAAACTTAAACTAAAACTATTGTCATACGTTAATGAAGGTATCATTTTGGTGGCGCTGTTGATAATAATAGAGTAATGACCAGAAGTGAAACCATTTTACATTATTTTAGGCTAATCTGTTGGGGGAAAAATGATAACTCCGGTGGCAGTTAATCAGCTAATGCACTTTGCAACATAATGATATGTCATAAAAATCTTGTAAATTGAGAGAGAAATGGCTGAAATATAACTTTAGATATTTATCCCCTTAATGCAAATATAAACGGTATATCAGTGTCGTATCAATGTGAAGTAGACCGTTGTGTTTAATGTGGTAGTAATTACGGATGATTTGTAAAAGTAGTTCTATGAACATCAAAGGGGCCGATCGTGATACAATTGTCTCATTTTATGGGCTTTGGCCAGATTAATATGAACCGACAAGAGAGAACGTACTATGATGTATTCCCCCACTAAAAATGAAAAATAATGATAAATATGTTACGATTAATTTAATTGCTTGTCACTGGAAGGTATATGGGCAAACATCAATGCAGCGGGCTGAATTGATGTTGAACCTTCAAATGGATGTGTGTCAAAATACAATGTATGACCTAACCTACACAATAAACACATACCATTCTCCACAATCTATATGAAACGTAAATGAAACTTCAATTGTTGAAGCAGAATGATAGTTTACAAAGAATATAGTTTTCTGCCTGGTCGACCAAAGGAGCGTTTTACAAATAACTAAGACCGGAGGGTGTTTAGATTCATCACTGCAGTCACAGTATTCTGAAGAATATTTATGAGTATCATAAACAGATAGGACATGAATATAAAAATCTGCAATCAACGTGTTTAACAGTACAACGAATACAACGGCTCATCCATACCTCTTTCTCCCTACCTCTTTCTTTCATTCTCCTCCTCTGTCTCTCTTTAATTCCTTTCCTTTTCTCATATCGCACTATCTTTCTCTGTTCTCCTTTTTTTTAATGAAAGATGAATCATAGTAGAAATATATGTGATATGGAACCTCATGCAAAGATTGTTTATGTGAAATAAAAACCATTATAAAATGGAGGCGAATGAAAACAGTTGTTGTAGTGAAATCATGAGAACTTCTAAATTTACGCTTGTATTTTGTCAGCGCCGATGTGTAATGAGCATTTTGTTCATACATCAAAGGCATGAATTTTCTCAACACACTGAGAGAGAGAGAGAGAGAGAGAGAGAGAGATAGAGAGAGAGAGGGGAATCTTCTTTCCACATTATCATGTTATGAGCACTACATCACATCATCGCCCACTGCCCTCCCCAAATATGCCGTTGCTAACAAAATCAATTGCTTTATTTGAGTCGATTTCTTCAAAGATTTTGAAATTACAATTGTATCAACGCTCAATTACAATGAACGTCAATATAATGAAAGCTGTTACCCCTGCTAGTCCTCCCTTTTTCATAAAACTTGTAATCATAAACGGTATAATGATAATTGATATAAGCTACTGAAATCATGGCATTTGACTGGCTGTGAGAAAATTGGTTATAGATCCACTTACAAATCGAGATAAATACACCCTATAGATAGAGACCCCTTTACCACAAACCCCAACTTTCTCCGCCAAAATCGGTATTTTTTTACAACAGCGCACAATACAAGCTACATTGGATATGGGGCACAGATTGGGATTGTAATAAATGCAGATCCATCGGTACACTTACCTCTGAAGACAATGATTGCCCCTGGCAGCTTCTAAACATAGATCCACCAATCCAGTCTTTTGGCGTAATCCAAATTCGCAATTGCGCCGCTAGCTGCTCCACAAAACGCCGGTCAGGCGAATGCTCCTCCGATCAATATTACAGTGCAATTTTCGTAATTCACCTCCAATTGTTTCTCGACTGATTCTAAAATCCGTTTGTGACACGCGAAGTTTAGACAGTTCTGGAAGGGGTTGTAATATAACTAGTGGTCGGCAGCACCCAAGGATCCAAATCCTGAACCGTGCTTTGTGGCGGATGAGCCAGTGCACCCGGTAACCCTCTCTCTGATTTCTCACCAGACTTCAAAATAACACATGCACACACGCGCGATCAGTTCTGTTTGACGAGGGTGGCTATCCAATAGAACCTGCAAACGGGAAAGGTGGATAGAGAGAGAGAGAGAGAGAGAGAGAGAGAGAGAGAGAGAGAGAGAGAGAGAGAGTGGGAGAGAACAAAACAAAATCTGTTGTAAGACCTCTGTACTTTTCTCAGTTTCCGTAGCAGGAAGAGAAATAGAGATTAGTACATTTGAATAAAAAAAGAGAATTAAAAGTAAACACTTTTAAGAATGAGATTACCAGCTAGGTAACGGGGTCTTCGAGGACTTTTTACGTGTCTCAGGTGCGGGAGGGTGTCCTGTAAGTAAATATGACGAATTTTATTGGCCTCAAAACGTTGAAGAATATGATAGAAGTGGGAGTATTTTTCTAAACACGGGTCACAAGGACCTAAAAATACATTATTGATGACAATCAATGATAAGCTGATAAGTTATTTTCTGAACGCCATTGACTGGTAAAGCTACCGTTAAACTGTTTGGTAATCTTAAGTCTACCAATATCATTAAGATGATTTGATATTCACGATATATCAATATTTTAGAGAATTTGATGAATCACAGAGTGACAATACTCGAGTTCCAACAAACAATGATAAAGATTGCTAAAATTGTTTACCCCGAAATGGTAAATGACGCGTCGTCTATGCAAGTTTTGTGCCAATCCCTTATTCATCAATACTCAATTTGATATTGATCGAATAGTCTTGAAGTAAACTGAACCATTTTTTAATCAGAATCATCGATGCTGAACAGTATGTCTTTCAGCCTGTTCGATCAAAGTCAGCCATATATTCCGTCCTTCACATCCTTTGTCCTTCACATCATTATGTCATTTACATCCTCTGTCAAGCTGTTTTACGATCTATCCATTGTTTCAGAGTTTCAATTTCCAACTTGAACTTCAGCTTCAACTTTCAAATAATAATGACAATGATGATAATAGCTACATTTATATTGCGCACATATCCAACCCAGGGGATGCTCAAGGCACCTACAAAGTACTACTATTACCCTGACTTTAGCACAGCTGCCCTAAGGCGCCGAAAGCATTTCAAGGAATGAATTCCTACCAGGTACCCATTTGCCAAACCTGGGCGGAGAGTGGTAAATGTAGATTAATATCTTGCCAAAGGACATTAGTGCCGCGGCGGGACTCGAACCGCGAACCATGTGATCCACAGTCTGGTGACGTAACCACTAGACCAAGACACCTCTAAATGACAAAGATATAAGTTAAAAATAATGTTGGTAAAACAATTGCCCAGTGAATTGTCAAATGACTTAGCTGGTCAGGTCACTTAGCAGCAAATTCTTCAGGCAAATGAAGATTATTTACGGTACAAACATGTGGTTATAAATTTACTTTTGCCCTTGATGTAGGAATATCGTAATTACCATACTGGTATACTTACAATAGTTATTCACACAAATCAATTTCATATAATTCTGAAAGCTCATGTTAAAATTTCAGACCAACTTTATAAAAAAAAATGCTTTTCTGGTTTCTTAATTTTCGCATTAAAGACAAACATGGCACAGTATTGTTGTCGTAGCTAATTAGCTCACAGTACCGTTGTATATAGAAACGGGATCTCTGAACGAATGCTGGCATATGCGTGACGCTGGCCTGTTACCATGTATGCCCTAGGTACACAGTAGACAATGCACGTGTTGACTTTTCTAATGACGGCTTGAGTGCATTAGATTTTAATCAAAGAGACCTGTTGAATCAATCGACAAGCCAAGTGTCCCATCTAATAGCCTATTGGTTTGTAGCTTCATGGTCTGTACTACGATCAGTGGTATTCGGACATGCGGGAGTGGGTATAGTGGACAGTACCTGACAGTATCCTGGAAGAAAACGGTACCCTAAAATGACAAATTATGTACTTTGAATTCTTTATGTGTACTCGTTGCTTTATTTTTTATGGTACCAGACAGAAACATTACAACTTTATTTATTCCGAGAAAAAAAAAAATGTTAAGAAATTACATACTAATCATTTTAAAAAACGAATTCCAAGTATTCAAATTTAAAATCATATTCGCATGAGACGTGATTTGCAAGACATAATAACAGGATACTAGTGATCAATAGTCAATAGTGGGAAATACATTGTCATCCCATTATTTGCTTTCGCATTATATTTTAAAAGAATCAGCTCGAAGCACAACATTGCTCTTAATAATCTATTGTCGCATGAGAAAAACTAAACGAAATATCCAAACGTATTATTTTTTAGATATGGAGCAAACGAAATTGGGAGAAGACTCCATGCACTTTTGCTGATGAATGTACTTTAAATTCTTAAAGACCTATTGAAGAAAAAAAAAACGCTTCAAAGTTTTACTTTCTATATTATTCCAATCTGCACGTGTCGGTATTGCGGAATGCGATCAATCAGGGAAACAAATTATCTTTTACCTCGTAATGTCTGAGAATAATAACTAACAAGTTACGATCTGCTTTAACGAATCAATATCCGTGCTTTATGACTTTGCCTTCCTTAAATGGCGGATTTTATTACATAAGCAGAACAATATTTCAAGCACAAGACGATACGAAGAAGGCTGACAGCGATTTCCCGGCCCTGGATTTATCATTAAATTTGTCGTTCCCTGCATGCACGTCTGCACAGGCCGCTTATACGGCATCGTGATGCCGTAAATCGCGTTTATGAAGACAGTTCGTTTTAATGGCCAGAGAATAGAGAGTGATGTCACTTGTTCAATGACCAATGAGAAAATATTCATCGATCAAGGGGAGGTAACGACAACAACAACAAAAAACAACAAAAACAATTGACCTGACTCGTCAGCGTCTTCCATCTCATTATATGACTTCTTGCGAAATGAAAAGTGATCTTTTTCTGCGAAATTAACGAAAACAGTGATTGGTTTTTCTTTCAGTAATACGGTCTACATAATAATTTCAGATCGTTTTCGTATACATGTAAATCGTTCCAATTCCTTAAATTATTTTTGGGTAAAAGTTTGACCGCAATTGCCTTTTATATAGTGCATCCCAGAAAAAAATAGTTCACAGTTGGAAAAAGTCTTCCAAAATAAATACTTTCAAAATATTTAAGGAAAATATTATGCATGTGGATAGCTAAGTGTCTTTTCTATTAAATAACACCAAAAAATATGTCGCTATTATACGCTCGAGTGAGCAAAAGCGACTTTTGCGAAAGGGTGCAAAACCCAGACTTGACAAAAATTTGAATTGGTTCTGGCTGATATCAGCAAAGTTGAGAGTCATGAATAGTCTTAGAAATCTGCATATTCTGCTCAATAACAGGTAATTTATGAAAGAACATGCGTTGTTATCTGTTGATCCTTACATATCCCTTCAACAATATATATTTGAGTGAGCAATGAACTATAATACTTTATCGAGTGTTTTGAATTATATGACTTTTTGGTGAGTTTTAAATTTAAGCTGGTTGCTTCATCAACCATAACATTTTAATGGGATATATAAGGACATATCAGAACAAAGCCGGTTCTTGCATAAATGAACAGAATATCGAATTTTATGATCAGAATAATTATGAAAATGTCTGTTTCGTGACTTTCAACTTTTCTGCTAACAGCCAAAACAAATACAAACATTAATTTGAGAACTGTGGATTTTCACAGAAGTGGTGTTTCCTCACTTAAGCGTAAAATATTGTTAGATGTTTTAGTGTTACTTGATAGAAGAGATCTTAAGTTATCTAAGTATGAAAAGTATGTCATGGAAATATTTAGAAATATTTGTTTGGGGAGACTTTTTCCAACTGTCAACTATTAAACTTTCTCGCCAGACCAAATACCACTTCTTGTCTAAAATTTGCACCCTTTCACAGAAGTGGCATCTGTTCACTCAAGCATACTATGTCGTCACACTTTGTTTTTATGTCATAGAAGAGCCCTTTCACACTCACTTCGTTAGAGCTCTCTAACTAAGAACGGTTCCTCAGGAGCGGTTCCCAGGTGAGTGTGAATGCTCAAGTGGTCCAGGAAGCGTTCTTCTGGAGCGCTCCAGAATACCACCTCGCGAGGTGGTCTTGAGGAACGGTTCTTAGTTAGACTGCTCCAACGTGGCAGTGTGAAAGCAAAGCGATCCTAAAGCGTACTTCATCCGGAAGTGAGTGTGTGTTGCCCGGGAAATCTCGTGTGATTTTCCTTGATTGTCCTATAAGTGCAGGCCATCGATAGAAAGAAAACACAAGGAAAGTTGGAAGAGGAAATGATAGAATGATGAAAATAAAGAACAGACAGAAAGGGAAAATGATAGAATGAATAAAAATAAAGAAAGACAAAAGAAAAAAAAAACGAAAGAATGATGAAAACAAGGAAAGATAGAAAGGTGAAATGACAGAATGATAAAAACAAAGGAAAACAGGGAAAGATTGAAGAGAAAATGATAAAGAAAATAAAGAAAGACAAAAGAAAACAAAGAAAGATAGAAAGAGAAAACGAAAGAATGAAGAAAACAAGGAAAGATAGAAAGATAAAATGATAGAATGATAAAAACAAAGAAAAACAAAGGAAAACAAGGAAAGATAGAAAGATAAAACGATAGAATGATAAAATCAAAGAAAAACATAAGAAATCTAAAAATAGAAAAGACGATAGGATGATGAAAACAAAGAAAAACAAACGAAAACAAGGAAAGATTGAAAGATAAATGATAGACTGATTAAAAACAAAGAAAAACAAAAGAAAACAAGGAAAGATAGATAAAACGATAGAATGAAAAAAAAACCAAAGAAAAACATAAGAAATCTAATGAAAGAAAAGACGATAGGATGATGAGAACAAAGAAAAACAGAAAAAAAAGAAACCTTGGAAAGATAAATGCATCAGGCAGGCAGTATATGGTTTGATTTGCGCGCGAAAAAATTTACCCGCTTACCTGAGCTGCCATAGCAACAAGACCACTTTGACTCGTTGAGCGTTAAAAAATGCGCGGAGTGTGAAAGCAAACAAAGCGTTCTTCAAGAACCGTTCCTCTAGAGCGCTCTAACTTGGAGCGGTCCAGAGGTGAGTGTGAAAGGTCTCGAAGAGACCCTAAGCTATTTAGTAGCTTGAAAATTGCCTGAAAATATAAAAACAGTTATTTGGGGAGACTTTTTTCAATTGTTAACTTTTTCGGGGTACTTTTTCAATCACGTGAATTTTCACACTACTATCATAATCGTCGTGTTTTTACAATTCATTTTATCTAACAATAATTTCGTGACAATGCCACCTTATTTTGGTATTACCATATCAAATCAATTTAAACACAGAGATGATTACAATTTTTAAATTACAGACTTAATGTAAATATCTAATATTATTGAGGTCAATGCAGATATAAAATCAAAAATTTCATTTTCTACAAGACGCTGAAATCTAACTGAAACCCCGAGTAAGAATTTAACGAAATTTCAACAAAATCTATGAACTTGGATATCGTAGTGCAAATTTGACCGTAAAACACAAATCCAACATTAATAATCATTTGTCTTCATCATGAAATAATTGAAAGTCAATTTATATTTTTCATTTTCTCTGGCTTATTGCATTTTTGGCCGAGCATACCATTAAAACGTTTTTATTTTCGTACATCTACTCATTCATGAAATTCAATTTGACCTCAATCGTCACCACGTAGTTATTATCAAAATTATCCCTGTACTCGTGAGATTTATTTCATCTCCAGTATGTTTGTACTCGACTGTCCCTAAAGACGATGAATGGTGGAAATGTTTGCTCGTGAATATGAAAGAAATGAATAATTGCATTGAAATGAAAAAGCAAAAAAATAAGCTACCTCCCCCTCCCCAAGTCTAGGAAGAGTTCCCTCATTAACAGTATAGTTCTGGATACGCCATTAGACAGCTAACAGACTTTACTTCAGATACTACAAATGCAGTTATTACACGATTGTTAATGTGTTAATATACAGAATTTTACTGGTGTAATGAAATAAATATGACAGGCACATTTACTTCAGGTAAATTTCATAGCGATCAATACAAGAGGAAAAAAAAGCAGTAGAAAAAAGAAGAAAGAAAAGTGAAACAGGAACTAAATACAAGAGCTACAATCTGCAAGGTCTGCAAAAGACTTTGCGAATTTTACTTTACATCTAACTATAAGACAGAACATAAAAAACTATTACACTTTTCTACGAAATCACCGGGGTTCTGTCACTGACCTTGCGTAAAATGTAAATGATCTTTTTTTAGCATTCTCCACTTTCGCATCCTTGTTTCAAAGCACTTTCGGGTGCGTATATGTTCAAAATAAAAAGTCACGGGAAGGGCGTCAACACATGCGCTCTCCAAGTGCTCAAAGGTTCAGTCACACTACTCTTTATCACCTTGCGACAGTAACTGTAACAGAACCACAACCATCTTGCCTTTGTATCGATTCGTAGCGATTCACAACGACAGTTTTGAGTGTTTTAAACTATTGTTGCTGCGCCGTCGCGAATCAAGACGATCTGTGTGATGCGCAATGAAACGTTTGAGAACGTCCTAGACAATTATGCTCCATAGGTGCAATTACAGCTCGCGATGGTTTTGGTTCCATTGCTGCTCCAAACTGACTTAACGATGTTCAAGATCGTTGTGTTTCGCTCAAACAAGATCGCCAGAGTGTGACTGGAGCTATAAGAGGGCATCAATGCACATTAGCAACGTACGGGAAGAGCATCTCCTGATCAGTGAAATGCCTTCAAGCGTTTGTTTAAGTGGGCATGTGACATAACACATCAGTAACAGATGTGCCATTAAACATGACCGAGGGATGTAACCAAGAGGCATCTAGTGTTTACAGCCCTGAATGACAGAACAATGTAACGTCGAGGAGGATCGGGATACAGGTGACTGAAGCATTCTGAGATTATACGATGGTCAAAGCAGTGGTGTAGCCAGGAGGGGATGGGGCACGGAGGAACAGGTGGCACCCAATTCATTTCCGAGCAAAAAAATAAAAATAAAGGAGAAAGAAAGAGAGAGAGAGAGAGAAAAAAAAACAGATGAGGAGGAAGGCAGTGCGAAAATGAGATGGCATGTCACCATTCCACAACCTCCACTCACTCGATGACCTTCTCCTCTCGCATCTTATCCACCTAGTAAGACGGGTGCCCCCGTCTTCCTCCAATGACTGTCAAGTGGCTTCTGAATGGCTGGACCCACGATACGCCACTGTGTCGCAAGCAGGTTCATGAAACTACGTTGTTTTTAAAAATTATTATTATACTCCCATTCTTGAAAATAAAATACATATGATTCAGGCTTTTCCTTCAATATTTGTTTCATGATCATCGAAAATATCGTAAAGTTTGCTTGGAAAGCTAGCCTATAAGCAAAATGCTGGTAGTTTTTGACAGTGAAATATGTGAGCATATACGCCGATACGTCGGCTGTGCCATACTTTTTTTGTAAAAACTTGTAGATTGAACTAAAGATATCTACTAACCAATTGGCTACTGGAACTGGGTGGTACCTGTATTAAACCTATATATCTCACTTATATTTAGAATTAGACTGCCCTTACTGGTTAAATCTATCAAAACTCGTTGAACTAGAAGGAATACTCTGTGATGTGTAATAGCGATGTAGTTAAAAAGCTGTCTCATTTTAACAACAGGGGCTCGTTTCTGATGGAGTATTATAAGCGAGAGTTTGTTAGGATAATTTCTGTATCGTGTTAACAAACATTTTAAGTTACAAGCTATATTGTTGTCAGACAAAGTACATAAAATCCTCAAATTTGAAGAAGCTAAAACAAAAAAATCATAAAGCATGAAAACGAAGTCACTCCCCATATTTTATCAAACCTCCACATAACATTTCAAATACACCAATCACACCAACGAGACCGATAACAGACCGACAATACCTGCTGGAAAGAACACAGTGTCCAACAGTGTGTTCACAGTGTGAAACACAGTGTGAAATCATCTTCACAATGTTAAATTCGAGCGTTTTAACATTGTGAATCACAATCATCTTCACGGTGTGAGCGAGTAAATTCACTGTGAAATCGAACATCACTGAACACTCTGTGGTAAACCACACTGTGGAGGTGTCCACAGTGTGAAATCATCTTCACACTGTTAAATTCGAGCGTTTTAACATTGTGAATCACATCTTCACAGATAGTCGACTACGTGAACACACTGTGAACATACTGTGGGACACTGTGTTCTTTCCAGCAAGGATAGACCGAGCCAAAAACTATATGACACTAAATGACCAAGAGTTGGTCGGTATAGAGTCGGTTTTGCGGTGTGAAAAAAATATGACTTTACAACTAACGTTTCACTTGCTATCGCTTGCTATGAATAGTAACTTTTTGTTGTCATGGGCTGAAAATGTAATTATCTTATCAATGTTTGCTCATGTACTGCAAGACAACCTACTCCCGAGTTGCTCACAAGACATTGTAGTCTTTGATATACTGCCATGTAGCCTTGGTGTTCCTCGTGGCATTGCGTTAACGAAATCATCAATTTACATCTCATTGCCGTCTCATTGCGAGAAAAACAAATTAGGGATTCAACAGCCCATATCCATGAACCATCCCGAACAGAAGAACAAACAAAGTTATTCGTAATTTGCATTTGCCTTCTTGTTGCTTTTCTATCACATTTCCGCATGAATCCATCAGCCTCTAGCTGAGACCATATCGCCCTACCTTGGGGAGAGCTTGTATCAAGGTAAAGTTACAGAGTATGAATGTGTAAAGGGTTAGTTAAACTGGATGTGGAAATTCTGCAGATGACGCGCGATATTGTCCAATGCCTGTTGCACATGAGATGCCATTTAGATCGAGTGCTTTTAGGCTACGTCAACGAAGGCAATTAATGTTTGCCCCACTACCTTTTTCTTTTCACTTTTTGTATGATGTCCCTTTTAAGCCCTGCTCACACGAGTCGTCATTTCGATTGCGTCACCACATGCGCTAATCGAGCATGTGGGGACAATTAACCCGTACGCCAGTTATTGAAAGTATTGTTTTCACTGCTCATTTTGCAGTCACCTTTTAAGCGATTACTATTTCATAACGCTCAAAGAACCGTACAAGTCACCGACACGGTCTTCTGGGGAGCGTTTCATCAAGCGTTTTGTCTGTGATTTTTACCGACAAATGTTATAAGCTACTGAAATCCTTCCATCTGATTGGCTGAGAGCAAATTTGTCAGTAAAAATCACTGACAAAACGCTTGATGAAACGCTCCCCAGGTCTTAACGTCAGCAAATGACGCTTCGTATGAGCCGGATTTGTACGGTCGTTTGAGCATCATGGAAGAGTGATATTGTTTACAAGGTAATTGCAAAATGAACATTGCAATACTTTTAGTAACTGGCGTATCGAATAATTGCCTTGACATGATCGATTAGAGCTGGTACTAACGTCATCGAAATGAGGCCTCGTATGAGCCGGGCTTTTACATCGCTTGTCAAAGAACGCACAAGTCGCTAAATGCTGTATTACGTCAACAAAGGACGCTTCGTGTACATTAACTGTATAATGCCCGTTGCACGCGATTGCGTTATTACCTGCGCTAATCGAGCCTGTGAAGGGATAAGCAAGCTATTCAAAGCAACATTGCTCTGTTCGTTTTGCACTCCTACATCAGACAAAATGACGCCTCGTGGGAAACATGCATTTTGATTGGACACTCATGTAAAGCGCGGCTCAAACGAAGCGTCATTTCCTGACGTTAGGCCAGCGTCAACAACTGTTATGAAAGAGTTATATCGTTTTAAAAGTGTTTGCAAATGGACCGTGCAAACGATACTTTTGATAATTGGCGTACAGGTAATTTTCTTCACAGGCTCAGTTGACGTCTCGTGTGAGCCGGGCTTTAAGAGAATAACACGGGTCAAAAGCAATTTTCCGGGTTCAGTGTCGCCAGCTAGCCCTTAACCCCATGCACGCGGTCCCAACAAGTTTACAATCATGTACCACAACAAGTAGGTTATTATTTTTATGAGATAAGTTTTTATTTAATTGTTATTATTTTACCTCACTTAACAAGAAAAACAACCCTTTCCGGTTCGAAAACTATTTGATATACAATATTAAAATATCAAAATCGCTTAAGCCACTTGAAAAAGAAGGAAAAAATATTAGTCCTGTTTCTGATTAAAAAGATGCCAATGTAACAGGGATAATTGACCACTAAGGATAACAGATCCTGAATTTCTCCCACGTCCTTAGATTTATGTGGGCGCCCCGTCAAAATCTGAAGGATTTGAAAAGCACATGAATTTGTATATCTGATCAGTCAGTTTTAAAGTGGACTATCGTTAACTCGCCCCCGAATCCATAAATAGCATTTGTGCTTCCATGGATGAGACCTGTTGATTCAATGCGCTTCGGGGATCGTTGAATTTGCCACATAACATAAAATCATGACGGTTCGATCTTAATAGTAGAGAAGAAAACCACCCAATCGTTCCACAGGTTTAAAAAGATATAGGATTTCAAATCATAATAAAATTCTAATTTATGGTTCTTTATTTCATTATTCATGTTGATACCAGGAGCGTTCAATAAATATCAAACATTGAATATTAACTTACTAACCCCTTTCGTATTTTTGAATTAATGCTTTTCATAATTAAAAAAAATATTTGATCCAAAATTGAAATTTAGGCCTATTGCACTGAAATGGGGATAATATTTTGCTTACGGGTTCTTTTTTTTTAAATCATCAAACTTCCTAGCAGAATGGAAAATAAGGGAAGAGAAACAGAGATGTTACTGTAGGAGGTTTGCCACTCCCTATATCGGTCGGCAAATATGACCACCAGTTTTACAAATGTTGGCAGGTGTAAGGGGCTTAGTAGACAACTTTTGATCAATCTGTCTGAAAAAATCGGTACTACAATATCTACTCCCCACCCAACATTCAAAATTCTGTAGCGACACGAAGAGAAAATGTGAGGTCCGCATCAGCCGAATCATTTTAACATGTTTAATACCTTCTCCTCCTGCTTGCACCGTAGCCCTCTCCCCAGCCCTCTCCTGAGGTGTGGGCAGGTAGGATCATTCATAGGCACGTCCACGGAGACTCCGGTCAATAAGCAACATTCCGAGAAAGATAACGATTGCCATCGATCGAGACCATGACTTTTCAAAATCTATTACGTGATGTCCAGTTGAAAGACGGGACGTGCTGCATATCGTGTAAGCAAGACTATCCATAATGATGATATCTGTAAACCATTCAATATGTCTCGATCTTTTTTTAATGATAAATTGTAACAATTACTGCAGGCAATTCTTTTTCGAAAATTTGTTTGATAGGTATTTTTTTTTTTTTGGAGAAATGTACATACTGTAAACGTATATAAAACTGCAAAAGCAATAGCTTTTGAGAAACTCTCACTATATTTTACACAATGTACAATTATTAAGGATGCAGTCTAGCGTTGTGGCGTGCGCCTGTAATCCAGCTACCAGTGGAAGTTATAAACTGATTCAGCGGACCCAGGTTCGAGACTGAGTCACGTCTTTCGGATGGTGACGTTAAAGGTCGGTCCCAGACGTAAATAATCATATCTGATTGATACACGTCTGTAAAAACCCAATTACACACATACACACGAGGTTTAGGTACATTCAAATCAAGCACGACTCGCATGACCAGGGTAGTTTTTCACGCTTTCTGTAACTAGATTGAGTCTACTGCATATACCTTCTAGACACGTCCACGTCAAGCTCTCATCAGATACTTCCATTCGGAATTTGGAAAAGAAGAAGAAGGAGAAAGAAAACGGTTGTTTGATTTCATTTTTCTCACCTATAACATGTTTTATGTAGTTTATTACTCATGATATGTTTACGAAGATTATGTTGCGCTTTACTTGCGCTTTACGACAGAAAATAAGGGAAAGGGTGGGGGGGAGAGAAACTCGAATTCTGCAAAGATATTTTCATTTTTGAAAACATGTTTTTGATATTCAGTGGACCAAAATACGCTTAAAAGTATATTTTGGTCGGTTCGTCTATTCAGAAAAACTTGTTTTGCACAACCTACTTTTCTAGGAAGCGTGATTTATGGTCTCTATGATGACCACAGTATTAGAGACAGGAAACAGGAGAGCTTCATTGCACACTATGGAAAAAACGGTGCTCATTAAAAAAAAAAAAAAGTAGAGCTCACTCTACGCACACTCGATAAAAACGATGTTCAATATCAAAAGTCACGCTAGACTTAAATGGCATTAGACTTGGTCCCTATTGACCAGACAGCTGATATTGGCACTAACAGGAAAGAATTAATACAGATTTAGTATGGGGTGTCCCGAGCGCGAGAAAGCCACCAATAGTATATTTGATATTAGCCCTACTAGCACTAGTTCAAATATGCCGGTTGAGTTCCTTATTATCTTTATTCATTCTTTTCTATCAAGAAAGATTTAACTTGATTTAGTCCGGTGTCCGGGGAAAACAACCAATAATATGCCTGATGAACCCCCATAAGAAGAAGTTCAAAGGCACCGCTTGGAGGTGTTCCGACGGAAAGGTTATAAAAGTGGCTCCACTTACTATTTTTGAGATTGCTTTTCTTGCTATCGTGGCGTTCTCTATCCCTACGTCTCTATTTTGGATTTCCTTTTTGTCTTATGAGTTATCTAAATGTAAATCTTGTATCATCTAAATATATCCCTTATTAAAATCATGAAACTCTCTTTCCCTTTCTCTCAATCTCTCCAATTTCCTTTTCTGTCAAATCTTGATCTCTTTTGATCTTTCCTTTAACTCATTTCTATCTTGATATTCACCTTACTTTTCTAAGACGATGTTCTTCTCCATGTGATCTATTTTTACAGTAATGTAAGCTCTATCATGATTCTTGTCCGTCATACCAGAACAAAAAACAAATCTCGTTTTGTTCCGTTCGTTAGATGCATCTTGTGTAAATGGTCAAACTAAATATTTCTTACTGAAATCGCATTCATTCAACATGTTCAAGTAACGTATGAGCATTTGTATACCATAATTGTGTACCCTTCTATTAAAATGCCAGTTTTATTAAATATAGGAGGTACACGCCATCTGCGTATGCGACACCTCTAGATCTGCCTGTGAAACTTCTTGACATTACTATGATTCATGATATAAACTGATTGGATTTATGGCCCGTGATTGTCTAACGCTTCGTACATTAAAATGTTCAATGGTGTTGGGTGACCTTTTTTTAAACAGTTGATTGCTTTCAGATACCATGAAGGTGTCGTTAATATAGATTAATAATAATAATAATAATAATAATGGTGGCTTCCTGTATAGCGCTCATGTGGTCACGTTGTGACGCTCCTAGCGCTCAAACATTATTACCCCGGTCATATAGCTTGGCGGGTGGAGGGTGGCAAATGTGAATTAATTAATTAATGTCTTGCCAAATGATGTTAGTGCCGGGCTGGGATTCGAACCCTCAACCTTTTGTTTGCGAGTCAAGTGAATGAACCACTATACCAAAACACCTTATCTCCATCGCGCGCGCTCTCTGTCTCTGTCTCTTCTCTGTCTTGTCTCCCTTTCTTTTTAGAATTACGATAGTGCATAAAGATTAGAACAACTAAGAAATTTGTCAATATTTATTTCGAAAGCTGAGCCTGGTTAGGTTACCTTAAACTATGATATGTGACTATAATAGTAATCACCATCCCCCTCCCCACCCCCATATCATCAATCGGTAACATGGCGCTAATCATGATGGGTTATTTAAGTGATATCATTCATCTCTCGTCAGCTCTTCATCTTCAATCCCATCTTATGGTGTGGTATTTTCAGGCTCCTTCGCATTGGCATATACGAGATAAACTGGACCTCTTCATCATGCATTACCCTTATACCCCAGCCACACCGCCAAACCAATTCCAAACCGGCTGGTTCTTGGCCATTCGTAAGTTTCTATTTGATCTGTTGTCGGTTTGGTGTCATGCTCGTTGGTGTGACAGAAGTCTCACCAGTGTTCGAGGTGTCCCAAACCAATCGCTCACCAATGACGTCCTTTGACAAGACATCGATCTACATTAACATTTCCATACACATGGGGAAAAGGGTACTGGAAGGATACTGAAAGTAGAAGATTTTGTCCGTAAAATTGCCATCCTTTTATTTGATTATCATTATAATTTGATTAACCATATTGTTTGTCACGTTGGTAGGTTTGCCTGCATGTCAAAATAATCTCTTGAATCTAGAATCTTGAAACTTTCTTCAAATATTCTCTAGCTTTTAGCTCTGGATCTTTTTTTTTTTTCATTTCCAGTTAGTTTCACCAGGTCTGTAAAGTCCATTTTAAAAATCTGAATATTTACTTTTGATATACATTTACATCAATTCAATGTTTAAAAAGCCATTGCTTTAGAGTCCTACATTCATATACTTTTTTAAACGTTATGTTTTGTGTATTGTTTGGGAAGATGTCAGAGGCGACGGCACGTCGGGCTCGGACAACTGAAGCGGAGGGAACACGATAAAAACTATTTTCGAAAAATAAACCCAAGACAATTTCAATAGCCTTGTCTATCACCTTTAGAAATGTGCGAACATTACAATGGTGTATTACATAATCCGATCCTGATTTCTATGGGCAGTAAAATAGACCTTTGAAATTGTCCTTGAGTTTATTTTTCGAAAGTAGTTCTTATCGTGTTAGGGGCACTTTTGTCCGCAAAACAAAAGGTGCACCCCCACTTTCATTGTCCGAGCCCAACGTTCTGCCGCCTCTGGATGTTGTAGTTTAGTAGTAACTACGTCCCAATTAACTGTTTATCAGTTGCGCGACCACACAGCTCCATGATCATTATGCAAGGATTCGCTTCTGTAAGGAACGGGAATACACAACTCAGTGATTTTTTTTGTACCAAAAATGACTCTTAAAACCTCTCCATGATATTAACACTAGGAACACAATGCTGGGTAGAAAAAATTGAAATGATAGACATGTGAATCAGTCCAATATCTTTTTTTTTTAATGTGATGACAAAAAGGCTAACAAATTTTTTATTTGGGAGAAAAAGAAGATATTAATAACTCTTTACTGACTTTTGTCGACCAATGTAACAAACAGGGGACTGCCACAGTCGACTTTTGGCACCCGTACAGTGTACATGTATAATAATACTCAAAATAATGAGGCAGTCCAGGGTTTCGATCCATGGCATATACAATTGAATTCGTTTCTGCTACTACCTGGTAAACGAAATCTTACATCATAAACTACTTATTCCAATAATCGGAAGGCTGCCCCTTTTCATTTTGGGTAAGATGTTGGAAAAGGGTTCCTTTATATTTCCTTCGTATATTTTGTGTGTTCATTGATGTCAATAAACAGTCTCAAATCACACGTTTCAACTTATACACAATGCTGAATGACATTCATGCAAACACTGCAATAATCATACTTCCATGTTACACTGTAAAAAATATCTGTATTTTTACAGGGGGAAAAATACAGATTAGTTCTGTATTTACTCATAACTGTATTTTGACATCAGAAGTTACGGCGACTCTGCTGACACCAGATTTGCTGTAAAATTACAGACAGTTTTTTTACAGTGTATTTTTCACATTTCAAGACAATTTCTTTGATCGATGAAATATCTTGCTCTCGGGATTGATTAAAATGTAATTTCGTTTTGATGATCATTCTTCAAAGCACGTGTAAATATATGATGGCCTGCGGGGGATAATTAAATGATACTTCCTACGTTCTTATGTTATTTCAGAACATTCAGACTTTGCGGCTGACTTTATACAATTACTTCTTCAAATCACCCTTCGGACTTCAATTTACAAAAGCATTTAATGACAGAAAGACCGGTCTATCTGTCTCCATCAAAATATTGGAGAGCTACGTACATGTTAGCCTCAAGGGCAAAAATATGAGAGGTGCATTTCAAGATACTTATTTGATAAATGGGGAGACTTCCAAGGCAGACAACATCTTCCAATAAATGGTGCTACAGTTACACTGCGAGCATTACAGTATCTGTCCAGAATTTTTACAAAACGATGCAAAAATGTAAGAAAGCAGACAAGATTTATTACATTGCTATCTTTTAGTACCCCCCAAAAAACAACAAACAAACAACCCCCCCCCCAAAAAAAAAACCAACAACCCAACAACCAACAACAAACAAAGAAACAAACGACAACGACAAACAAACAAACAAACCAACAACAGGATTGCATAACATTATCTTTAGAATGCAAACGATACATTGACATGTATTAATACTGTTTCCAAACTTTGATTTGATTATTCCTCGACATTACCGAGTTCTTTTCCATTTTTCTTTTACAGTCATGAACATTGCCTGTCTTTAAGGTGGCCTAAATATCGGATAACGATACATACACAACAATTTAGATATTGATTTCACAAAAGTTTACGGTCTGAGATCTCAATCATATTTCCACAGCCTGACACTATAAAACCCGAACAAAGTAATATCGAATACCATTAGAAAGTGTATATCGAAGTCTTGACTTTGATCTCTGGAAAGATGAAGGCAATATATCAGTCGACATGGACTCGTGTGTTTCTGACGAGACAGATAAGAAACGAAGAAAAGAATGACAGTTATGATGTGCACTTCACACTCGATGATTGTTTCCGGGCAGAAAGACGCTTGCGCCACTGCAACTTTAATGCACGTAGAGTCTACGAATGGCGTACGGACATGACGCATCGTACGCACTTGATCGCAGATGCACGCAGGGATGGATGCAGTGCTAACCCTATTTGACAGGGCCTTTCTACCTGGCGAGAAGTGCTAATGACTTGGTAATGTGAACAGAACTGGTGATAGATCTGTGCTCCAATTCATGTCAGGGAAATTGATATCTCCTTCCAGCTATTATACATCGGACTTATAATCGCAGAATTGCAAGTATGGATGTGCATGATGACAATGACGAAATGTAAAAGCGACATTTAGCATGAGAGGTGAGTGATATGGGCGATGTTTGGTTAAAATGCATTTCCCCGTTTCCTTAATACAAATTTAGACAAGGAACTAAAAGCAACATCAGGCAATAAAGAAACATTAGAACTATAATCCTGACAATGCAAGGCAAAAATGAAAAGAACGAGATAATGTATAGCATGTCACTGACATTTCAATACGAAATTCTAATTTTTCCTCATCCTAGTCACCCTTGGGGCTGAGCTAAAGATTTATCTTGAGTAGAACTGTATGTTTTCATAAATGTGCTCATCATTAAATGGAAGAGAAGGGACGTCTTCAGCTTTTAGTTATTTAGTGTAGAAATTAAAGAGTAGTTGTCATTTTTTCGTGACGATAGGTTAAATACCTAATCAGCCTTTTTTTCAAATCTAAGTTAGTGATATTAGAATAACTTTCTTATAAATTCCCCGTCTTCTTTAAGCTTTTACCATCCTCTATTTTCACTCAAATCCTTTTTTATTGGGATACTACTCCTATGATATTCTTCCTCTACCGGTGGTAAAACCTATCAAATATCCTACTACAACTTCACCAACTATACTGGGCCTCTTATCTACCGCACATTAACCCTCCAAACAGCAATCAAGCGTCTTTCTCTGAGGACACAGATATGGGTACATGGGACTAGAAAAAAAAATGCCATTAAAGTTATTCAAAGTTGTAAACTCTCTTTCTCTCTCTGTCTCTCTGTCTCTGTCACTCTATCTATATATATATCTACCTCTCTATGACTTTTTGTTATGTGAGAGCGCTAAAGCGCAATCATTTAATTGATGTACTGCTCCTATATTCTTCTATGCTGGACTTAAAAGAATGTGAAGGCTCATCAAAATTATCTGATAAATTCTACCGTAACTTTGCATTCTCTTTAAAGACTGGCAATCTGCGTGTACCGGTGGTTAACCCTACCTTATATCCTACCACCACTTCACATACTACCAGGGCCTCTTATCTACCGAAGATAAACCCTCAAAACCGCAATCAAGAGTCTTACTCGGAGGAGCGTTTTCTTTGACATCTTCTCATAATGATCATCCTACCACGGCTAGAAAAGAGATTCCTCGCCTGGAGCTAAATAATGATCAATCACTCATCTCAAAATTCAATTTCATTTTCTACTTCTCTTTCTGTTTCTTCCTTTTTTTTCCAAACGTCTTCTCCTTTTTCTATATCTCTCGTCATCTACGAGACCATCTAGAAGATTAGAAGAAAACTCGGTCGTGTTAGGGAGAAGAAAGAGGAACATTTTCTTGCATTTGTCGATTACCCGAGGGCATGAATTAAAAAAGGGGCCCAGCACTGAAGATGTTTTCCTCTTCATGGTTAAGTTCAGAGATGGGTGAAGCTGGGAGAGGAAAGTGTGTGTAAGAGAGAGAGAGAGAGAGAAATTTCTCTCTCGAAAGTGATGCCCTATGTGTCTGTGATTTGTATAAAGCTGATAGTGAGAGACTGATATGAGGAGTCAGAAATGTTTTAAAATCACATACACCGAACTGACGAGTTAAAGATAAAGTAGCGTTTTAGTCATGCAATTACATTGTGAAGAATATGCCTCAAAGCAATTGGGAAAGGTTGATCATGTCCACGTAAGAATTGTTTTATACTGTGTTGTCTTTAGGAATCATCAAAATAGATAAGAAATTGACCCAATCTCCCTTAAAAGCACATGTACTGCACACATAAATGGGTATATGGGACTACACACACAAGTGGCATGAATGTTCGGCACGTTTCAGCTATTTCTCCTCATATTTCGAATGAGAGGGCACTTGAAGGGCAATCCTTTATTGGGGACATTTCTACTATGAAGTTCTTCCAAACTGACATAAAAGGAAAGAGAAAGCTCACAAATTATTTTTTCACCTTTCCCAGAACTCAAGTTCCCTTTATTAAGTACATGATACATAATTGGCTCACACAGTTCTACATCAAGAAGGGTATTGTAAACTAAACGTAATATTGGTATAAGGAGAAAGAAAAATTCATAATCAGACCCCCCCCCCAAAAAAAAAAAAAAACAAATAAAAAAAAAATAATAATAAAAAAAAAAAAATAAAATAAAATAAAACAAAAATAAAGAATAAATTAATAAATTAATAAATAAATGTAAAAAAAAAAATCGATTAATTCGATTTATGTTTAACCCTATCATGGGCAAAATGATTCGTCGTGAATGTATTTTCCGCTCATTTCTTTAACAGAAAATGATGGTCAAAATTAAACAGTATGAAGCTTTAAAGAGATTGTTAATTCAAATTCTAAAATAGCAGAAGCATTCAAGCATCCTGTTGACAATTCTTTTGCTAAATACATTCATAAACAAATAAACAGTTCTTTGTTTTGGAAGCCAATTACATACTTCAAAGTTAGGGATCATCTTGTATCCCTCAGTGTAAATAAAGCATGTGGTTATGATAACATTCCTGCACGCTTGTTAAAGGATGCCGCAGAACTCATTGCAGAACCACTTTCCTACATCTTTAATCTGTCCCTCCTGACGGGTAAATTTCCAAGTGGTATGAAAGTAGCTAAAGTAAAAGCAATCTTTAAAAAAGGAAG
The DNA here is from genome assembly GCA_025617745.1 of Heliocidaris erythrogramma. Classification (NCBI taxonomy): domain Eukaryota; kingdom Metazoa; phylum Echinodermata; class Echinoidea; order Camarodonta; family Echinometridae; genus Heliocidaris; species Heliocidaris erythrogramma. Next base: position 26,822,122 of record CM046868.1, read on the forward strand.
GAAAGATGATCCTGGAAATTATTGTCCAATTTCAGTATTACCTATTTTGGCAAAAGTCCTTGGAAAACTGGTAAATGAAAGAATACTTGTTTACCTTGAGAAAAATGACATTTTATGCAAGCACCAATATGGGTTTCGTAAGCAATATAGTACTAAGTTGTCCCTCACAAATCTGATAAATGATGTCATAAAATCTCTTGATGAAGGCAGAATAACACTTGGTGTATATTTAGACTTCAAAAAAGCTTTTGACACAATAGACCATTCTATATTGTGTGGAAAACTTGAACGCTATGGAATAAGGGGATTACCCCTATACAACAGAACTCAGTTTGTGAAGTATGGTGGGATAAGCTCATCAAGGAAGATAACAATATGCGGTGTACCGCAAGGATCTGTATTAGGGCCAACAGCCTTTTTAATCTCTATTAACGATTTGCTAGATTGTATAGATTACTTTAGTTTTAGACTCTTTGCTGATGATTCTAACCTTTTTCATACGTTTCCAGTTGGACAGTCTACTATTGATATGGATGAAGTTAATACACATCCAAAAAAGGTATCAAGTTGGTGTAATGCAAATAAGCTTGCAATTTATCAAAAACAAATTATATGCTTATCAGTGGAATTCGAAAAACATTTGAAATTAAAGGAATTCTGGCAATAGCAGATACCATTATAAATGCAGTCGATGTTGCATCATTTGTAGGTTTGAACAGCGATAAATACTTAACATGGAAAAACCATATTGAGAAGGTAAACAAATGTATTAGAAAGAAAATTGGCATTAATTTTAGACTCAGAAATTTTGTGCCCCATAAAATTTTGATTTTACTGTATAAAACTTTGGTGCAACCTCATATCACATATGGTATTGAAGTATGGGGTAGCACTTATGAATCAAATCTAAAATGTTTACCGTTAAGTCAATAAATGGCTCTAGCTCCACGCGCAATCACATTTAGTTCAATCATGTCTCACTTTCATCCATTACATTTGTATTATATTTGTATCATAGTTTTACTTATAATCATATTCATATTAGCCATTACATTTTTGTTCTATTACCAATGTTTCTCAATGTTAGGTTCAAGTTCAAGTTCAAAAAATAATAAAGCTCATTAATGTCGCTATTCCCGCTAGGAATAGCGGGATAAAAAAAAGTTTACCCAGAGGCGGCGCTCCGGGGGGGGGGGGGGGGGCACAGTGCCCCCACTTTTTGAAGTACCCAAAAGTGCCCATTTTCATAGCTGATAAGTGCCCCTTTTCTTCGTATAGTGCCCCCTTTTCTTTCTAATAAGTGCCCTTTTTACCTTTTGATAAGTACCCCCTTTAACCTCAAACATTACTGCCCCTTATGAAATCTAATAATTGCGCTTTTTTCGTCCAATTAGTGCCCATTTCCCGTTCTAATAGTGCAATTTTCCTTCTGTAAGTGCCTTTTTTCACTTCTGATAAGTGCCCCTGTTCCTTCGTATAATTGTGGCCCTCAGTCTTTTGATATATGCCCTTTTCACCTTCTGATAAGTGCCCCCTTTAACCTCAGACATTACTGCCCCTTTTGAAATCTGTGCTTTTGTTTTTCGTCTGATTAGTGCCCATTTTCCGTTCTAATAGTACAATTTTCCCTTCTTATAAGTGCCCCTTTTCACCTCTAATAAGTAACTTTTTTAAGCTCAAATAAGTGTCCCCTATGAAATCCGACAAGTGTTCCTGTTTTCGTCTGATTGGTGCCCATTTTCCTTCTAATAGTGCATTTTTTTCTTATAATAAGTGCCCTTTTCACCTCTGATAAATGCCTCTTTTTAAGTGCCCATTTTACTTCTGATCGGTGCCCCTTATTCTTTCTAATAGTATTATTTTCCATTTTGATAAGTGCCCCTTCTGTCTTCTGATAGGTGCCCTACATATATTATGTTTAATATTGTACCTATATACTCCGATGTCGCTTACAAACTGTGCCCTGACCTCCACAAAAGAGCCATATATCTAGCTCCAAATAATCAAAGAGGCTTCATAATAATAGATTGCCCTCTATCAGCACACAAAGAGAAGCAGTGGAGCAGGGGTAGGAGGGGAACAATTCCCTAAATTATACAAGAATGAGCAGTGCCCCTAAATCATAACAGGAAGGAGGACAATATTTTCAATTTTTTTCCAAAGCTCGCTCGCTACGCTCGCTCGCATTTACCATTGTCTTCTTATCATATTAGGAAAATCGGTAAAATAGGTATACTAATGTCTCAAAGTGGCAGTTTTCGCCTTGTTTTCACCCTTTGTATGTGCCTTTTCCCCCCCAAAAGTGCCCCTTTCTGTTGGTGCCCCCCATACTTTGAAAAACGCTCCGCCGCCCCTGAGTTTACCATAACAACAACCATACATCACTGACAAGGAAAGGCTATCGGAAGAGCTTGAGATCCCCTCTAAAATGGTAATGTTTTATTTTGTTTTCATTGTTTTAGCGTTTATGTTGTCCGAGAAAAACTCGAGCAACAAATCCCTCAATTCCCTGGTCGATTTCCGTTTCAGCGCGCTTCTTGTTCGATTTTGAGATGGCGTTCTTATCAATCAAAAGGAGAGAAGAGGGCGAAGGGTTATCTCAGCGCACTGCGTTTTGACGAGTAACTCCAAGTTTGGCCGGCCGCAAGCAACGACTTTCTAATGTGCTGGACAAAAGGCTTCTATTCGAGATGAAATAGACTGATTGATTGTTGCGTATATTGCACATCTATTGCATCTAAATTTCGTATATCGGGTTGTGTTACCAGCACTCAAATGTTGAGGGTTTTCTTATTTCTTATCACCGGGTAAGATAAAACTTATTCCTAGTCCGAGATAAAAGAGGACGAACTGTTAAAAAATAAAGGAAGCTTGTGCATGTTGTGTGAACGCACAACAAATGAAGCATTTCATCTAGATCTGCACCAATTTTTAAAAGCAGACCAGCACAACGGATTTTGTTGATTATCTACAAAATACGAGGTTCATACTCTCGTCGTCTAATGTTAATCAATCTCAATCTCCTGCTTGCATTAAACTTAGATTGATCTTTTGAGTCGCCTATATCCGGTCAGTGCGTGAGTTGGAGCACGTCAGCTTCCACACACAAAACAACTTAATCCTGCTTTAGCACAGGACATAACCATTAACCCTTTTGCGTCTATATACTAATAGTCTACATTGGTTGTATGGATAAATAGTGCTTCTGTATTTGTATTGTAATGAAAGGGGTAATGTTTTTTTGGCCTATACTCTCTATAAAGAAGCCGAAAATGATTTATCGTGTGTTCATTCTTTAAATTGAATGTGACTCAGACGAGAATTGGAAAGACGTGAGAGACATACGCTTAACTGTATGAAAGCTAACCCTATTTAGGTCATTCAAATAAATATGAATAACCGAAATTAGAAGAAAAATGTCTCACACTGGTCAGAGTCAAGAAATATTAGTGTTCAAACGAGATTTTCGTTTTCTTCCTCTTCCAATATGGAGTGAATTCTTATCAGCAAATTTGGCAATTTCCCAATGTAAACAAACACACACACACACACATCATTTAACAAAAAATAGAAATAAATTACTCGAAATATCACATATGTTTGCTTTTAATTAGCATGTACTTTCTAAATAAACTAAAACTGTATTAAAACTTACATTACATTTAAATTTCATGTATAATAGTATACACTCTAAAAAGAAATAGCGTTATATTACGAGTTTATGGTATAACAAATTAAACTCCAATGCACTTTATATCAGTATGTAGAATTATTCGACAACTTAGGGGTCTTGTTCTTTATGTCCTTCGTTACATGCAATTGTGATATTCTCATTAAATTGTGCACATAATTAAAAGCCTTCAGCCTCATATCATTTCCTTGTCGCCTGTGATTTGTTTGCATTCATGATAGCACTGGTAATGTATTTGCTTTTCATAACAAAAATGTCAAAAGTGACGGCCTCATAGCACTTGAAATATGTCAATGTGAAATCATGATGTTGTGTAATCATTGCGTAGTGTTTAATTCATCACGTACGTAATCTTCCTCGTTTCTTGATTTAAACTTTGTCTTTCCGCCTCATTTCCTCTGTCTATCCTTTTCTTTCTTTCTTTCTTTCTTTCTCTGTCTTTGCTTCTTCGTGGACACTGTATCGCGTGACTTCTGTCTCTTCCTTTGCCTCTTTGTCTCTCCATTTCTACCTCTTTCTCTGTGTTCTTGTACCTTTATTGGCACTATCGCTTGTGCTTTCTCTCTCTCTCTCTCCATTTCTACCTCTTTCTCTGTGTTCTTGTACCTTTATGGTCACTATCGCTTGTGCTTTCTCTCTCTCTCTCTCTCTCTCTCTTCTTCTCTCTCTCTTCGCCCTTCCTCCGCTCTCTCTCTTTCTGTCTCTCCGTGTACACTTTCTCGTCTCTCTTATTCTTTTCCTAAATGGAGTCACCTCGCATTTTCCTCCTTTATCGGACAAGCAATTAAGAAAGTTATGATTTTTTAAAATTTGGAATCTATATACATATGGGAATTTCAAATTGGCCGAATAGGTAATGTCACTGTGATGTAGGTGTGGACACCTCCCCCATTTGCTCCAAAACACAAAATGTATTAATCAGTAGGATATTTTTCTTTCATGAGGACTTATAACAATGCTATCTCCAATATATTTTGAGTACTTCCCGAGGGTAAAGGCAATTCGGTGAAAACCGCAAATTAAAGATATTTTTGTTCACGACAAACGGGAGAGTTGTCCGCAAGTATGTCACAATCGACTCACCAACTTGCCAATTTGAGATTTGCATAGATGTATTGATCTCATGTTTCAAACATCCATAACTTTCTTTTACCTTGTCCGATTTCTTTCAAACTATCATCATCACACAAATCATCTTATTACCAAGGTAGGATTGCCCTTTAAATAGGCTCTATGGTCACATTGATAAAGTTAGTTTTGCCCTCGAGGCGAATTTCATTCATATCAAATAAACCACAATTATACAGGCATATCTTTAACTGCCATTATAATCTACCTTAAAAATAACACCTTTTCTCTCGTATTGCTCTATTGGCGTGATGTTAATTTCCTTTGTTCAGCATTTTCTTCTTGTGAAAGTTTTTTTTTTTGTATTTTGTACTGTGATATTCATGCTAGGCGTGGGATGTTAAGACACTTCCTCCTTCCATCAGATATGCATTTGGGTGATAAATCTTTGCTATAATGATCCTAATTTGCATCGGCAGTTCGCTCGAAGATGCTAATTTGCTATACTTCATGTAGCGACATATTATAAAAACAACTATAGATGGCGCTGTACTTTTTTGACAAACCTACAATATGTTAGGAGGTGGAGAACTGGCAGAACTTTAAAATCTTCAGTTAATAAAAAGAAAAAAATCTTTTGCATTAAAGTTGTCGTTGGAATTAATGTGGGGGGGGGGGGGAGAGAGGGTGAGTGAGAGAAAGAGTACTAGAGAGAATAAAAGGAGAAAGGGGGTGGAGAAAGGGGAAAGGGAAAGAGAAAGAGAAAGAGAAGGACTTAATCACATTAGCATGACAGACGTATACACGTTAGCTGAATGTGAAGGATGATGTGACAGATAATGAAAGTGCCACGTTCAATTATCACTGATGCGATCTTCCATTTTCTTCACTCTTCACTTTCATTTGCCATAACCTTTTTTAAAAAATATATCATCGCCATTTCATTATTACCAATTAAATTATTCAGTGCAATTTCTATGGTTAAACCAGAACTAAAAAACCCAACAAAACAATAATAATCTAATGAATGTCATTTTTTTCACCGAACTGCATTAAAAAAACAACTACATATATGTGACCTGTGCTGTATATACCTCAGCAATTTTTATTCTTTGATTGTTTTCTTGTAATCTTGGACTATGCTTTTGTTCTATAACTTCTATTTGTGTTTCGTTGTTTGTTAATATATGTACAGTACTATGAAAAGTTTTGTATTTATTTATCGTCTGTTGAGAGCTAGAGGGGTTTATTGAAGTAAATACAAACACGCAACCGCCTCTATAAATGACATTTACGCAATCCAACTGACACTAACCTAAAGACACTTATCGCAATAAATTAACAAAATTGATCCGAACATCCCGTAAAAAGACGATCCGCACGAAATAAGTAATTATCGTCCCATTTCCTTACTTCCAAGTATATCCAAAGTCTTAGAAAAAATCGTTTATAATAGGTTACATACATTTATCAATAAACACAATATACTCAGTTCAAATCAATATGGTTTCAGGAAAAATTACTCAACTGACCTAGCATTAATTCAAATTTATGACAAAATTACAAATGCCATAGCTAACAAAGAACATGTTGTTGGTATATTCTGTGACTTAAGTAAAGCATTCGATACGCTGAATCACGCTATCCTACTTTCCAAGATTATTTAACAAACAGAAGACAATATGTTACATTCAATGGATATGATTCTGATCCCCTTTTAGTTCAATGCGGTGTCCCCAAGGCTCCATCTTAGGCCCACTACTATTTCTTCTTTATGTCAATGATATTATTAATACATCCTCCGTTCTTTCTTTTGTCTTATTTGCCGACGACACAAATATCTTTTGTTCTCACAAAGACCTTAATTCCTTAACCAATACTTTGAATTATGAAATTAACAAAGTATCAAACTGGTTTAAGTGCAATAAACTTTCTCTTAATATAAAAAAGACTCATTTCATGTATTTTAAACATCATTCTCATAATACAGACACACCAATATATATTGAAATCGATGACATGCCAGTAGAAAAGAAAACTAAGTCCTTTTAAGTTTTTTTGAGTAATTATAGATGAAACTTTGACTTGGAATGACCATCTACACCAAGTAATAATGTGCATTTCTAAAAGCATTGGTATAATTTGCAAGCTAAAGTTTCTTCTACCCTATTCAACCTTATTCCTGTTATATAATACGCTAGTTCTCCCGTATACTGTAACATTGTATGGGCTAATTGTGGTTCGACAAAAATCAGTTCTATTTTTAAACTACAAAAGAGAGCTATACGTATTTGTACCGGATCGCATTTCTTAGCTCACACTGACACCTTATTCCATAAACTTAAAACGCTAAAAATTTTCTCCTTTTCAAGTACATTAATAATCAACTTCCACCATCTTTTGATAACATGTTTAAGTTTAATAGTTCTGTTTATTCCTACCCTTCTCGCATTTCTGGAAATTTCCATCTTACAAATCCAAAATTATCAATAACACACAAATCTGTAAGACATTCTGGTCCGGACATTTGGAATAATTTTCCCGATAACATAAAATCTTGTTCAACCATCTACTCCTTAAAAGCTACACTTAAACGAAAGATACTACAATCATACGTGCCCACGCTTTAAATTAGTATCTACTATTTGCACCCACACCTGCAATTGCACTGCAATTGCACTTGCAATTGCACTTGATCACTGCACTTGATCACTGCACTTGATCACTGCAATTGCACTTGATCACTCAGTTTTACCAAGAGAGTTATGTCGCCTAATCTTTTTACGAGGCCGCCATCCATCTCCAGCCTAACCGCTCACGATGGCGGTCTCCTGCGTTCTAAATTACCTCTCTAGTTTATTGGAGAAAAAATATTTACATAGGTCTATTATATTCCTTATTCTTGTTTGTATGCTTTGTCTTATGTTTATTGTATACTATTATTGTACATGATTTTTTTACTTATGTAATACTTATGTACAAATTCGATTTATTTTATGTTATTAGAACGCAGAAATAAAAGCAATCAAACAAACAAACAAACAAACTCTGTGTTAAAGAATATGAGTTTAATAACGCCCTTCTGGCTTTCCGCATGTTAGTTCATGATATGTTGATGTATTACTATATGCTTTATAGAAATGTGAGAGCGTAAAACGAATTTATGCCTGTCCAGTTGTGCATGACAATAAATGAATTCCATTCAATTCAATTCAATTTCATGTAAGGCTACATAATTCGTCACGCAGGAGTATAATATTTTACGAAAATCAATTCGTATTAGGTTCGTTTGTTTTTCATGATCGTCCTGACTCTTTATGGCGGAAGTTGGGGTGTTTGGGTCTTCTTGTTGATTTATAAGATTATGTATGATATCGTTAGGCTACAATGTATTTGTCATTACATAGTGGATGCATGCTTGGACTTGAACACAACCATGTCCTGAAAAGTATTTTTTTAAGTAATTGAACTTCTCATAATTTTAGCTGATGTGCCAAAATATCCATCAACCGTGTTTGTGATGTCACGAAAAACCAATAGGAAAACAAACTCTTATGGATTTATTTGTCTCAAAATTACTTTTGTGTGAGATTTCGATTAATTTGCATTAAAAACAATTAAATACAAAAGAGGCAACATTTCTCTTTAAACACAGCAAAAAGATGGCAACTTCGACTTAATCTTTCAAATATGTTCTTAAGAAGATACTTAAACAAGTTCAACAATAGTAGGGTCTACCTTAATCACAAATAAAGCTAAATATATAATTATTGTTTAGGTATAGGGCACAGTGGTATAAGAAAAAAAAAGTCTTTAAGATATGAATGGGCGCTTGTTTATTTGACTTTTTTTGTAAATAATTTTTTAAAAAGAAAGACACCCAAACACGTATTAATATACCAAACACCATTTATTTAATGAAGATAAAGGAGCAGTGTAAATAAAATGCCTTGCTCAAGGGCATAAGTTCCTTACCGGGCATCAAACTCATGATCCTCGTATTTCCAGTCAAGTGTGTTTAACCACTCGGCTACGACACCTCTCAATCATAAAAAAAATATTTATCGCTATTGTTATATCGTCATCGTTTTCGTTTATACTGATGTAGGTATATAGGCCAAGGTCTTAAGAAGAAAAGCAAACAAACATATACTTCTTGATATAAATGAATGACCCATTTCTCTTATAAATCTCTTGACGTATTATTCTTTTCAATACCTGAAAGTACCATAGAAATACAATAAAGGGAGATAGAACGGGTATTGTTGTATCTGTAACCAATATTCATTTCTAGAGGCTTTATTTTCCATTAGTCTAAAAAATCATATTTTATATCGGTCTGCTTATATTTCGATCTGCATTGTGTTGACTCAAAATTCAATATCACTAGCGCTATCCAAACTGAATGCAAGTGGCTGTATATAGAATTTCATTTATAACCCTTTTACAGCTATGCATGATATGCTGGGAGGGTGCTGGAAATGTAGGCCTTTGTATATGACAGAAATATTATACCATCCATTAAAAAAACACAAAAACATACCAAATATATATTCAAGACTTATATTTTAATATTGGTCATTGATCAGGGCCGTGTAACATAAAGAGATAAATCAATCGTAAGATTGATTTCAATCGTAAGTCTATCGCGAAACATGTACTGAAGAGTTACAGATGATCGTAAGTAGTCAAGTTAAAATGTATAGTTTGATTAGATTCATCTTAGAGGGAAAGTCCACCCTGATAACAAGTTGGTTTTAAAAGAAGGGGAAAAACACGAAATAAAAACAGATCTATGAAAGTTTCAGAAAAATCCGATAAGACACAAGACATTTGTCCACTTTCGAAGCTGTAATCAGTCAAACACGAATTGGCAACTCCGTGACATATCTTGCGAGCTCCTCTCCCATTTGCCAAGCACTAAAAAAAAAAATTTCCACTTTTCTGAAGAAAATATTTAATTATACATGATAGAACCAGATACTAGATATAATCATTGCACCATACATGTATGTTTTTAACACTGAGGAAGAAAACTCAATGAGGAGTTACTTTTTTTTTGTTAAATAACGATCATCATGAGCAACATTAAAGGGAAATTAACCTTAAGATATAAATGTGCTTGTATTCAAAGATGTAATCTATTCCTTCTTGTTGTCCTACGTAGTTTTGCATTAAAATATACGAGATGGGTATAAATCAAGATTTTCTCTGCAAAATTTATCGTCTGCTAACGATACCTGGGGCTGCCATTTTCTTGATGTGTACATAAAGATGTTTTTAATCCGAATGCAAAATTGTCTTTCTTCCTGAAAAAAAAAATCCCATTTGAGATTTAAAATATTTAACAGATATATGCATATATTCTAAAAACGAAAATGTGTTTTATATTTCTTTGAAACCTACTATTTTACTAAATAGAAATCTAATTTCTTGATACAATGACGTACGCGACGGAGCAAATTAATTCAAATTTATGGACGATAACTTTCCCGAGCGTCAATAGTGACAAACTATGGATTCACCTGCTTTGAGATAATGGACTTCAATAGTCAGAATGCGCGTGGTATAAATTATGTTCTGCTTGGCCAGGCAAGCCCAAGAAATCGATTTTTATTTAGCAAACCAGAGAATTTAAAAAGAAATCTATGAATTTCAAAATTTTAGAATATATGTATACACCTGTTATGTATTTTCCATCATATATGGGGATTTTTTTGTAATGAAGAGAAGCAATTTAGCTCTAGGATTAAAAATATCTTCCTGACTGGAACGGTTTCCAATGGTTCATGTACAACTCCATATCATCAAGAAAATGGCATCCCCCATGTAAAGTGTTAGCAGATGATACCGTGTGCGAGAATGTCTTGATTTAAACCCTTTTCTGATATTTCATTTCTAAAGTGATACAGGCCAATGGTTAAGAATATATTACACTTTTGAACATAATTACATTAATATTCTAGGGTTAATTCTCCTTTAAGGGAGATCACTGGATCTTACATATAAAAGCGTTGACGCTTTAATTCAGCAAATTTGATTATTAATCATTATTTTATGTACATAATTTTGTTATAAAAAATACATCTACTTACATATGCACATTTCTATCTTTGTGCCGTTATATAATTTTGGAATTTTATGAATAAAAATGTGAAATATAAAATGTGAAATACATATCGTGTTAATTTTTCGCATTATTTTCCTTTAAATAAGGCGATTGTCCGTAACAAATGACCAGTAATGCTATTAATTAAGGTAATGACAAAAAAATTATGTTCCTTTAAAGGTTTAATATCGACTTTTCATAATATTTCCATCACTATAAAGGGAATATCGAAATGTGCACCCCTTCAAACTTCTGCAGCCCTAATGTATTTTAAAGAAAAATAGATTTCAGCTACTTTAATACAGTAATATTACAATGTTCAAATAGTTCATAAGGAATGAGGAAATAAGTGAATTTCCCACTGAAGTACAGTGACTAAACATTGCATCTGATAGCCAAGTTGTTTGGAAAGCTTTCAAAAATAAGCGGGCAAATAGCAATCGCAGGGTGCAAAATTTGCGTTCAGAAAATAGACATACCGTTACCTGAAATCACGTTCGAAAACCACTCGAAGAGGTTCCCTAACATATCAACTCGCGCGTTCCCACTCACATAAAAAGAGAGGGGTTTAATGGGCTACCATTTGGAAAAAGATGGGGAATGTGGCGATGTGAACTTGCCGAAGACGTCGGGCTACCTCTAAGGACCAATCATTCCGCTTTCGTGTTTATCGAATCAAACACAAATAGTCCGGAATGTGATCCTTTTGCAAACGCGCGCTTTATGTCATTCGAGAACGTACGCATACACGACTGACAAGCATGGACGAGGTCTAGCGTTGACTCACAAGTATTTATGTTTTGTTATCGTGCTAAGTTTAATCAATGGAGCGCGAAAGAAGAGTGAATGGTACCCATTTCACATCTAAAGTTTAGACGCTATTCATAAAAAGATTTAAAAATAAATCCTTTCAGACCTTAATAAAAAACTATTATTTTGTATGGCACTTTCTTAACTACAGTCTCATTTTCAACCATTAATCATAATGATATCGTAACATCGAAAATTGTTAAATAGATATGTTTACTTAAAGATTGAATGGAATAATTTCACATCTGATGCTTAAAAGTTAATCATAATCATTATAATTTTAAGCTCTCGCAATGACATTTTGTTTTCTTTCAATGTATTTTATTCATCTTCCCAAGGCGACCGACAATAACATCTCTATCGAGAGAACCGTGAATCAGTGGCTAATCCAGAATTTGTTATAAAAAGAGGGCGGAGTCCTCCCCTAGACGGGAGGGATATTATATCTAGACAGCCCCTGCGTGCCATAGACAAATACCTTCTTTCCTTGGCCTTCAAATGGAAAGGGGGAGGCACATACGCCAACTTTATCCTATGCTGTATACGCCTGTGTGGATGGCTGCAATGAATAGAAGGCTTTCAGTTTTTAGCCGTATAAATATATAGGGTTTAAGTAAAAGATGAGCGTCAAACAGATTGATGGAATTCTTCACGCGTACGTCTTCCTTTTTTCGAAAGGAACGATGATCATGGCAAGATGAATGGCTTCCGAACGTTCTACTTCTACTCTCCAGCAAACTGATGAATGGTTTCTAAAGGGTCCACTCTATCAAAGACGGAGGGAGCGTAACATATGCAAATAAAAGTACGGTTGCCTCTTGTACCATGAATCCCCCTGCACCCCTCTCCCTCTAAAACAACAAAAATATTAATAAATAAATGAATAAAAATATGAACCATGATAATAGTTGTCCGAGCGTCAAAGCGCATGATATGTGTACAGGGGAACAATAACCAGGGAATCAGAATCGGAAATTTTAAAAGCCAATAATTCTAATGGATAACAGATAATCACTATCAACATTTTTGTCATTTACTTCGTTTGTGTGTCAAGCTATACAGTCGAAATGAAGAAAATAACAGAAGAAAGAGGAGTTGTGACAAAATAAGTGAAATAATAATGTATCTGTCACTTGATATAGTTCAGTGCGACATCTATCATCCTATTTCTGTCGACTTATTTATTCAATTCTATCTCGTTTCTACTGCATATTAATGACCCAAAAGATTGTCGATTTGTAATAAGACGCACCGTATGATCCCACGAACCTATGGATTGAGATGCGAGCAAATGAAAAGCAAACATCCTGGAGGTAAATTATGTGTGAAATATTGGGATGTGCATCAGCAGCGCTTAATGTGAGATCCCTCGTAACATCGCGATCTATATCCCTCAGATCAGGATGTCATGAGAGGGCGGAGGTGTCTGGAGGATGGGGAGAATGCGGGTGTTGCTAAAGGAGGAATGGCTCCTCGTTTATCCGTACAAAGTCGAAGATGACGAAAAATAAGAGCAAAATCACTCTTCATCTCGAAAAAATAGTTTGGGACAAAGAGATTGGGAGGGAGTAAAGGCACATGATGACGACTAGAATGTGGTGACGATTATGGCGACGATCACGGTGATGACAATGAAGTTAATGATTTTGGTGGTGATGATGGTAATGACGTTGGTGACGTTGGTGATTTTGATGGTTGAAATATGAAAGTGTGGGACAAGGAAGGAACGTCCTAAAAAAGAAGCAAGAAAGTTAAAAGAAGGAAGGCCAAATCAGAATCTCAGGTCATACTGCTATTTGCCAGTAACCTTGGTAACCATGATTTAGTTTTAATCATGTTTGATGCTAAAATAATCAGTACCTCCCGATCAACAAAACAAATATTAAAACTATTATGTTGCAAGATTATAACATACCGAGTGTCATCTGTTGTACTTCTGTGCAAACTAATGTCCATACCCGGCTGAAGATTAAAACATCTGAACTGTTGCTGAAGACTAAATATCACATACCCATGATATCATGCTACATGACGGCGACTGAATACAGCGCAGATATGAGATAGCCTCGTTAATGTGCACGTGGACCCTCTATTCCCAAAGAATAATAATCCCGCCTCTTTGGAACCATCCCTCCCCTCTCCCAAATCTCCAGCTCCACCAAAATGTGTCAATGAATGGATGACATCATGAAAATTGCATGAACATTGCTACATCTACAAATCCCAGGATAATACGGCCTGATACTCTTCGCTCTTGTATAGTTATGAACATCTCGAATGATGAAAGTGTTTATCAATTTTGGCAGGCTAGAATGAGCAGAGGGGTTGATGGCGAGATATGCATCCGTCGTGACTGTCTAGACAGTCTTTTAATTCTTTAGTGTCATTTGCAGCCGATCTATTTGTGTGGCGAGTTTATTTCAAATTTGCTAATTGAGTTGACATTAATGTATTCGTTTAATAATATCAATACATACACGTTTTTTGGTTGCAAAGACATTCAGCATAGAGGCGACAACTGAAACCGATTCATTACCATTAACCCTTTCGAGACAATTGACCACATTTTGTGGTTTGGCTCAATAAATTTGGATTCAGAGCTCTAAAAAATATACTAGAGTAGAAAGAGCAAAAATTTCTGCACACAATATGTCCATTTTTGTTGCATGACCCAGAAAAAAAAAAAAAAAAACAGGCATTTTTTTTTAAAATCCTTAAAATGGCAACACATTGAGAGGTTCAAAATCATTTTTTAAAAATAAAAATTTGCAATATTTTTCAACTTTTCGACAAAATTCCAAACAATATATATTGTTTTCAAAGACATTGCACCTTATTAGAACAATGTAGCACTAAAAGAACAAAATATGATAAATTCATAGCCCTTAAATAATTGCATCTCAAGATATTACCATTTCATTTCTTGAAGTTCACGATGTTTACATGAAGGTAAGCCTTCCAATGTTTATTATATGTTATAATATCCTACGTTCTATTTATTTTGATTTTTAAAATAAAATGTTGGCAAGTCGACAACAACAAGGCACAAGCTCTACGCTATGAACCCTCATCAGTTCATGAAAAATGCTATAGCAACCAACTGAAACGAAACAGCCCAGCCTAAATCTGCAGTAATGTTGTGCTTGGAAAATTTCTGCATCGTCTTAAGCAGTGGCATAACGTGAGTTCCAGACACGGGATTGGGGGGGGGGGGGGGGCTGGGCCTGACATTATTTTGGTAGCACCCGAGTCACTTAATTTGGTGGTTGGCGGATGTAATGCGTATTTTGAAATAATTATTGGAAGTCCTATCCAATTCTATTGTAAGTTGTCTTCCTCTCCATTTCTCTGTCGCTTATTTTCCTCTCTTTTTTGCTATTTGATGGGGCATATGGCCCCTCTTGCCCCCTACCACTATAGCTACGCCATTGCAGAGGCTATGCATCTCGAATATGGTGCTAATTAAAATACTTTCCCCGATCCAATTTCCGTCTTATCCACTTGACCTGATTGAGCCCGGCGGATCAACAATGTACGAATTTTCGGCGGAGAAGAGACATCCAGAAGATGCGTTTGACCCGGTATGGACCAAGAAAAGAAATGGTAAAACTACCCTTTGCTCTCTCTAAATTAATTCACTATGGTGTGCACATTATCTTCAGGACCTGTCTGTATGGTTTCACTGTGAATAACAAAAGGGGAGAAAAAGGAAATAAGAAGTCCTCGAATTCGGATCAGGACGTCTCTAGAGGGTGGTGTTAGATGTGACATCTCCCACTCAAAATTTCTCTCACCAAGTCCATAATTTTAGCCAATATAAGCATTTTCTTTAAAAATAATTGTCGGCAGTTCTGGTTTTATACAACTGCATGGGATCGTGTTCAATTGCAGGCGAAAAATGAATGTAAAGATCAGTTCTATGAGACTTCGGCGTGTATTAAAATGAAATCACTTTGCCCAGAGTGATGGTCTCAAACGTCTTTCGGAAACGATAATTTTAGAAAAAAATTGTCTGATAGGTCCCCTGATAGGCCCTATCATGGACTTTGACGAAACTCATATTTACCCCTAAGCCTGCTTCTTTCACGACAAACTTCAACCAAAAAAATGTAATTAATTTTGTCATTTTCCTATGATGTCCCTTCATGACGAAAACCGAGACAAGCCCACGAGTACATAGTAGATCAGTTTCATGTAAAGACACGGTATTTAGTTTCCATGAATTCAAAATCCTATCGAGAGATTCCATTTTCTTTCTCATTGGTCCTCCACAAGTACGCCGCTATCGATATCTAGCCAGCGGGCGCCTCGTTATCGATCAGAATGGTAACTGATCACATCTCAGAGGACACGTCGTGATGCCAACTGCTGTGGAATATTCGGAAAAAATTAAAGGCAGTCTTTGTCTTTGTATATAGGGACATGGGAGACGGTTAAGCACTATAACAGCAATGTAACCAGAACTTTTTGGTCGAGCAATTACAAACAAAATGAAATAAATATTGACAGGATCGCATTCCTCCAGGGACTTTAGCATTTATACGGGGCTTTTAAACCTCGTTCAACCGCCTGAAAAACCGAGGCGTCAAATATCAAAATAACCCGCAATAACAACAACAACAACAATAATAATAATAAAACAAAAACAGAAATCCAAACAATCAAAATACCCCCAAAAATATCAACAACAACGACAACAACAACATAATTTTATGTATATCGCGCATTGTACAGAGTGCGCGAACTGGTCTTTGTTGCACCTGTTACCATTTTTGTTTACAGCATAAAATGATATCTTTTGCATTGGCAAAAAAATTGAAACATCTCTTAACTTTTGGTATGAGGAATAGAGGCAACAGAGGACGTCGTATATTCTGGACCCTACAGTTATCATCAGAATAAAAGGCGTAGGCTTATTCTGAAGGAATATAGTAAACTTTGTACCACCTACGCTTCCCGTGAGATATCCAATTAAAATAGTTTGTGTTTCTGACTTTTAAAAAAAGATATATTTAGTCAAATAAAGCTTCTAATTGATGAGTTTTCCATTTTAAAATGGAAAGTTTTGACTGTGTGAAACTCTGCCTCGTTGAACTGCATCCGAAATGTGGCATTTAAAATTAATCTCCCTAACAATCTACGCCGAATCGCCTTGAACAAAATTCTCCCATGAGTGCTCTCAATAAATCATTACCTTATTCTGCACTTGATTGACGTTTGCAAAGAAACACTCATTCAAGAAACAGCTTTCAAGGCCAGCTCTTCGAAATGATTAGTCAACAGATGAAATGTAGCCGTATTATAGAGATTGATAATCCATGTTTTGTATTTAGTATTATATGGATTATATGGATCTCCATAATCTAATTTTCATCGGAGAGAATTTCTTGCCCGTAAATCTTCAGTATTTCAAATTAGAAAGAGGTGTGACTTTGGAGCAGAACCTAGGGAAATCATAATTTGTTTATTTGTATCATTGTTTATAGTCAATGTCCGCAGGAGGGAGGGGGATGGCATTGCTTCTATACGTCCGTTGGTGGCAGCCAAGATAATTCACTTTTATGTAAATGAATTCTAACATAAATACATAGCTTACATCTTTTTAAATAATTTGAGCTTTTTTTTCTCAATGTACAATCGACATACCCATTTTTGCTAAAGATTACATAATACCCGTGTTTCTTATTATTCTTATTCTTATTTATATAGACAGTGTTCGCACGGTCAATGACGTAGGCTTTCCACTCAAGTTTGAGCCATGTCGACTCCCTCAAGACCCCTAAGAAATTCGATTAATGTATCTTTTGAAAGCGAAGTAATGTTTCGAACAAAGGAATTATTCTTGCCAAACTTTTCAAGGATGCTTTCTAACCATGGTTTGAATCAGGAATTATTATTGCTTACGATGTTCTATTTTATCTATCAATAGAATGCCGCCCCATACAACTATACTTCACCCCAAGGACATTCACCCTCTTAGAAAACTACCCCGAGTAACCCCTCTGTCCAGAGGCGATGATTTCGGGGCACGCTAAATTTTTCGCACTTTTTTAGTTTGGAACTTTGCATATTAAAACAATTTTGATCAGGCAAATCAAAGTTTGACCCATTCCTTTTCTCATTAATTTTATCTTAACAGATAAACTCAGCGTTAAATCATCGCTTAGACAAAAATTAACAGGTTTGTCTAAATACTGGGGCGACCCCTGGAACATTTCCAGAGAGAGTCGCCCCCTCCCTCATCCTGATGAATTGCCGACCCCGCATTACGTGCTGTAGGCCTTTAAAAACATCTCTGCCTGTGTAGTACCTACGGTTTGCAGATCTTCTGCAATATTTTAAAGTTAAGCTGGTCTGCTATAAATCTCCGAAGGAGCGTACCGGAGCGTAACGACCCTTCGAGATATATTTTATTATTCTAGAGAAGTTTGGAGCCTAAATAATGTATCGTAGCAATTACTGTTTTTTTTAAAGCATTTTTCTAAATTCCCGGGGAGGGGGACGTGTCCCCCTGGGTCCCCCGCCCTGGGTCCCGCCCTGGGTCCCGCCGCCCCTGCCTGCGATGGAATACAGCTCGTGCTTCAAACTTGCAAAAAATACAATTGTTCTACCGATCAGGCAATTGGGTCTAACGACCCGAAGATTCTAGTACCGGATTCTAGATCCACAGGACCACGTTCACATCTACCTCCGAAAGCAGTATCCTGAGAAGTGTTTTGCTCTTGATCATTCAGGCTTCATTGTTGAAGTACTTTTTGCATTATTTGTTATACATTTATTTTCTTTTGAATGTTTTTATAAATTTCCAGGGGACGTGTCCGCTCCAGTATCAACCCCCCCCCCCTCCCCAGGAATCGATGCCCTTGCCTCCAATAATTATGGCATACAGCTCTTGCTTACACCGTGCGCAAATTGTTTTTCGACCGCTCAGGTAACAACGTTCAACGACCCGAAGATAGCACTGGCCTTTCTTTAGATACAGTACCGGAACATGTTCACATCTACGTACGAAAACAGTAACATGATAGTGTGTGTCTCTTTATCTGTCACATGAGAGGTTGACATCAGCATGATCTTAGTCAATGAGTGCTTGACGCAATGCCAGCCGAGAGACGTGTTAAAAGAAGCCACTTGATCCGATGTCACAACTATCTAGCATTGATTTCGTGAACTCAGTGGCTTAGCTATGGGGGCACTTATCCGCCCCCTCATTGAATGGCGATAAAAGATACAAGACAGAAAGAGAGATAAAATGAAAGGGAACATGGAAAGGAGATGATGCAATCCACCCATGCGTCCTTCCCATACTATTTTGCTTTGTCCATTTGCATTTCAGTCACCCAGTCTCCCCCCCCCCCCCCCCCCCCCATACACCGATGGTTCAACGCAATGTCTAAACTCTCTTTGCTATATAGTAAAACATAACACACCCGTTATTAGGGTCTATGGTCAGAAATATTACGTTACTTTATAACTTTAAGTAATAATAATAATAACAATAATAATCACCTTGATTCATATAGCGCCTAATACATATCATACGGTGTTTCTATAAGCGCTTTATGGGTCATTATATCGTTACCCGGTCATCGGATTCAGGCTTTCCCGCACACAATGTATGCACCTTCTCCACTACCATGGGGAGCATTCCATCCAGTCGCCTTGCTAATCCAATCACATTGACGCTCGCAGCCTACCGGGTACCCACTTAACACACTATGAACACGATGACAAAGAGAGCGGACAATTTATGCAGCTCCTCATTGTACCCTCCACAATAGCTCTAGTAGACAAAAGGATTCACTTCTATTATGTTACACATGTTCTACATATTTTTACAGGATAGCAATGAATGGATGTTCTTTTGTTAACCAGTGCAATTGTGAAGGGTACAATGAGGAGCTGCATAAATTGTCCGCTTCTTTGTTCGTCATGTTCATAGTGACACCTGTATGGAGGAGAGGAGCAATAAATACGAGCCACGTTCCCGTATTACATGTAGTATGTTACCTTATAATGTGAACCAATGATTCATACACTGTAATTACCCTGCCCCCTACCCTTTTGTAATAAAAAATAAGTGAACATCATCAATAAGTCGATCCTGAAGGAGGTGTGTCGTAAGCCCTTTTGCTTTTAGAATAAATGCGATAATTAGAAAGACCTATCTCCTACTGTTTCTTGGAAATCTCATTACCCGCGATGATGCTTATGCTTCTCCAAACAGTGTTCAGCAGGTTGGTTTTAAGTGTTTGAATTTCATATTAGTCTGATGAATTTGTTCTGCTATGAAAACATGATTAGACCTACTCGGTAATGCGGGAGTCAATTCACTGTTTTGAATTGTTGACTGGGTGTCATCTAGAAGGGGGAAAGATAGTTAACTTTTTTTAATGATTGAAATAGGTATTATAATATCCTACACGGATTACCTACGTATACTTCAAGAGGACTAAGACTGTACGTGAGATTAAGATCAGTATAAGATATGAAATCATTTTCTTACTTCCTCTCTCATCTCATCTCAGTCTCTTCACGCTTTTTACCCAACCCGTGTTTCTCTCTCTTTCTCTCTCTCTCACATACACACACGTACACACTCTTACCCTCACACACACACACACACACACACACACAGACGTTTACATGGCTTTACTTCCGAGGACAGGTATTGTCCCTCTATTGTTCCTCGTCCTCGGACAGTCGACGGAATAAAGCACAAATTCATTGTTCGACGTTCGAGGACTATTGTCCGGCTTCCGAGGACCATTGTTCTCATGATTTTTTTTTGTTCTCTGTCCGAAAATGTCCTCGGACATACTGCTAAACAGGCCCACACGCGCACACCCCCACACTTGTGCATATTTTTAAGTTGTTTGTGTCAAACTGATGGTACAAGTTAAAAGATCAGTTTATGCTGGAAGGATTTTACCTATGTGTTTATCTATTCATCTATTTAATTAATACCAGCGAATTACCTAATATCTGTTCCCCTCCCTTTTCTGGGCACAGAGGTAGTGTAATATAGGCATTAAAGGTCGATATTTTCATTATTATTATATCACCTTTGATAAGCTTTGAAAATCTCATTGAATTGTATAATAAGGGAAAATAATAATTGCAAGAAGAAAAAAAAATACCATACTGTATTTATATTTCAAAATTCCGTGCAGGTCTGTTTTGAGCCGATACATGAAGGTATACGATATAAATTATACGAAGTGACTGTATATTATTCAGTCACTGAGATTAACGGTGATGTGTAGCATCTTTTACAGTGAGCCTTTGTCACGCATCTCTTCCCCCACGTTGGATCAAAATTAAACAAAACAAAGATTCCTAGAAATTGGCAATGGTCAGATAAAATAACCAGAGGCAAAACCTGTTAAAGTATTAAGCAAACGCTATAGTCACTTACAGTATCCGATTATTTTCTACAGACCCCCCTTACAATGCAGGTACTACCTCAGTTGCACGATCGTTCAAAAACTGAATTCACTTTTCTCATTTTCCAATTAAAATATACAAATTCACAAGATTGGTATTTGGATGGCACAAGGGGGGGGGGGGGGGGGCATGGTGAACTCGGTTCCCTTTTCACATCGTACGCTAAGATGGTGGGAAAAGCCCTCTATAGATAAAAATCGATTTTTACATCCATTTGTGCTCAAGTTTCGATAACATTTAGGGAAGAGACGCAGCGCCAAGAATGGCGGACGGCGACTCTGCTTCTAAAAGAACGTGAGCTTGTCACAAATTTTCTCATTTGACTCGCGGTGAGGTTGGCCTTGTCAATCGTGATGCTGTGTACCCGTTTATCCACCCCCCTCTTATTTCCTTTATTTTTCTTTTTTTTTTCTTGGTATCAATTATTTTTCGTTTATCGAATAAACGCAGAGCTACTATTGTTTTTAAGTGGCATTGCGTATTTTCCAGGCAATCATATACGCTATTTTCAATATATTGCTCAAATGATAACATATTTTATGTATATACCAAAGAGCAAAAAATTAAAAAAAATCAACCAACCAACAAAGACAGCAAACGGAACTACAGGTTGCCAGTGCATACGCCGTAAAATATTTCAGAAGGTCATGACAAGATGAAGAAATGATAATAATTGCGATTTTAAAGTGTAACTGGGAATAGTCACAAAGATACCTCTGATTTTTCCCTGCAAAATAATTAAACATTTCAGAAAAGGAACATTAGGATTGGTGCAAAGAGAAACGACGAAAGACAATTAAATTTAACATTAAAATGATGATTTTATGTGTCTTCCCCATCAAACAGAACGCTAATCTGTTCAGAGGAAATGTCTAGTTGGTATGCTGAACGTTGCATTGGACGCAAACCGGGGAGAAAGGCAACGACCTTCTTCAATTCGACAGATAGCGACAATGTTCCACACGAAAGAACGCTCGTAACATCTATGGAAATTGGAAACTCGATCCCCTGTCTATAAGGACCTTACAAATGTAAGAACATGCCAGAATGAGAAAGAAGAAAAATACTGTGGAGAAGGACGAAAGAGCAAGAGCAAGAGATGATTTCACAATATTAATAATAATTTCATAATAAGTTGAGCAGTTTTTATGTCTTTGTTGACATTGCCACCGACGACATACCTCTTTGACATTATCAAGCTAAATTTCTTCACTACATTATTTCTTTTTGTTTAAACCTCCACAGATAACAGGACGTTGGGGGTAATCCAACGAATGTCCTGAAACCCTTCGGGTATACTGGGATACTTATCAACGTTCATCTGTCGTTCCAACTTGCGATATGCCTCTGTTATCATGTATACGGCAATTTATGACTTGCAAGAAGAGGCGCAAGCTTCCTTTACCATCATCATTACAAAGTTTCAAGGTGACGCTCAACGACCTTCCCTTGTTCTCTCTTATTTCCAAAACACCCTCAAATTTCCAACACCTGCCAAATATATCTCCTCCTTAACAGGCCCCCAAATTACCCAGCAGCCAATGCCCTCACACCTTAGGCTCCCAAAAGTGATAAAAGGCGGGAAACTTGGTGTCAAGTGGCGCCAAACACGTCAGCATCGAGATGCCCAACGCGGCCTTAATTCAATGATAATCTGGTGATTTTTATCCGAGGACGAGTATTGGTCTTCATAAATTGGGCAGGATTACTGGTTAAATTACCTCTATATGCTGGATAAAACTGAACTCGTCACTCTTCTGAATTTCCCACGAGAAAGGGATACAATCGAGTCAAGGATACAATAAGGAGACCAATATAATGGCTTTGCAGTTGAGAGACGTGTGCGTGTGGGTGTGCGTGTGCGTGTGCGAGTGAGTGTGTGTGTGTGTGAGAGAGAGAGAGAGAGAGAAAGAGAGTGTGTGTGTGTGTGTGTGTGTGTGTTTGTGTCAAACTCACTTTGGTGGCAAAACAGTGCCAATGGCTTTATAGTTTACCTCATTAAAACATGAATATTGGCGATTGTAATTACACCAAAAAAGGAGGATATTATACCAATTTCTACTGCATTACTAGAAGTTCCTCACCGGCGATGCAAACCTTCGACATGTCCCAAGTGCGATAAAAACAGTGCACTTCTATGTTTTCACTTTTAAAAGCAGTCCCCATTATCATGAATACTGGCAGACTTCACTGCGTACCCATCTGGTAACAAAAGAAAACAAATCTAAGCTTTACCTTTTTGGCAACCTTCAAGAATACTCCCTCATCAGTTCGATCAGTTCAAGTAGGAGAACTGTTCTTTGGCTGTCTCTCTTTCTTCAAAGAACATAATTATGTACTCCTGTTCGGGGTTAAAGTGGAGGGTGGTTCTGGTAAAGGTCAATTTTTTTTATAGCTTTCTTCTTTTTATAAATTCCCATGTGAAAGATTTTCATTGTAGCAATGTCTCATAAAAAGGACTGCTCTTGAAATGCTCTCATATCTTAAACATGACTAGAAATTGTTGATAACTTTGAACAAAGTCTGAAATTGCATATGTCGGTGCAGCCCCCCGTACACATATATGTGTTGCATCGCAATCGCAGGACCAGGGCCCCTGTTTCATAAAACTTGTACCAATAACTGTCCCATTTCTATGACGAATTTCATCTCAGCCAATCAGATTTAACGATTTCAGTAGCTTATAACAATTTATTCTAACTTATGATTGATACCAAGTTTTATGAAACGGGGCCCAGTATTCGTACTATCAAACCCACAGGATCGATTTAGAGAAGATCTGTAACTTCAATGGATCAATCCTTTAAAAAAGATCTTCTGAGAGATTGAATACATTGCTGACCGATTAGAGAGCGAGAAAAGGCCACCCTTCGATCAAACCATGAAACCCTGTCTATCAAAGATGTTTGTGTACATCACCTTCGATCCTTTCATTTCTTTAAAATCTTTGATACAAGTTTGGGTTGAGTGGAGGGGTGGATGATTCTTGATCTCTGACTGTTGAAAACTGTCTCCGATCGAAAAAAGATCGTTTTTTATAGATTCGAAAGTTCGAACTTTTTAAGGTTCGCTCTTTATGGTATTAAATGCCACAATACGAAAGTACTCGACACAACCCTTAACATCGATGATTTCAATGACGTCGACAGTGTATGGCAACATTTCGGAGAGAAACAAGTTGTTTACGATTTTGTTCAATCTAAGTGCCTTGCTGTCTTTATGGTTAGTAAATGCCATCGTAAGATTTCACCCGCTAAAATTAAACGTAAATCTACTTAAACAAATGCATCTGCGTGCGTCTTGCATGCCTTGTCGTTTAATGTCAAGAATGTCATTGGTCATTACTTAGACCAAGGAGTTTCTGTGATAACTCCTTGCTTAGACAACTTTCGGGAAAGTTAAATAGGAGTCAGGAAGGGTTCAAAGAAAGTATAGAATAAGAGAGAGGGCAAATAAGGAGAAGAATATGGGCAAGAAGAACAGATACTTAAAAAGAATTTGATTGAGGGTTTTGATGGAACGAAGTGAAGCAATCAAAGTAATCAAGCTGGATAATTATATTCATGGTATCCACAGGAGGGTGGGGCGAAAAATTCATCAAATTAAATTCAGTAAATTTCCGACAATATTGGATCCGCCCCTGTTAATAGCCCCCCCCACACACACACACACACGCACACTAAATCTAAGTCGCAGTATAACTTTCTTTTGGAGTCGAGGGTGAAGAGATCGAATGCGTCAATGAAGCAGCCTTGCACTATCACCTCCAAATCGAGCGACACAGAGGAATCTATCTCTCCGGGTTTTTTTTTTCTCTCTCTCTCTTCTCTATTTGTTCTCCCCTCTCTCTCCCTCTCTCCCTCGCTCTCTCTCCTCTTCTTATGAGTAAAAGAGTTCCCCTGGCAGAGTACCGGAGTGGTCGTCGAGTCACCAGCGACATCAGAATGAGAGCGACATCAACATGAGAGTGTCATCTATCGGGAGGTGTCGGATCTCGGCAGCCAATTAGGAATATAAATGTCTGTCCACGTCCATTTCCTGACTCCCACTACAACAGCTGGTCAAGTAATCTGCATCCCTCCCTCCTCTCTATTTCTCTCTCTCTCTCTCTCTCCCTCCCTCTCCTCTCCCTCTCACTTTTGCTTTCACTCTCCCCCTCTCTCTAATTTATATATCTCTCACAATGTATGTCCTTTACTTTATATCTTTTTATATTGTTTTATGTGTGTCTCTTTTCTAAAATGATTTTTTTTTCTTCACCAAGTTCTGTTTGAAGACATATGAAATCAAGGAGTGAAATCACATAAAAGTAGTGCAACAAAGAGTTTTAAGATAAGGTGGGTGTTGCCCTCCAGAACACCAAACTTTTCCCTGTGCGTTTATGGGTGTTGGCATAAAAAGAAGGAGCCCCGGATAGCTTTGTACGTGCATACCATGGGATTGTCTAGAAGAGGGTGAAATTGGGTAGAGCTGACGCAAGCGCTCACATTGTTGGTGATACCAAGAATCAATTTGTCCAAATAAGTAATATTTTGTCTATAAATCGTAAGTAAAGTTTGAACATTAATGGACAAAATGAGACCCGAAAGATTCATAAAATTAGTAATAAGGACACACAAACTACCATCATTTCTTAACTCAGTATTTCTAATAGTCTGATACCTCCTCTAGAGCCCCTACTGCAGATGGGGTTCCAATGGAAGATATTTGGCAGAAGCAACTCCCGTGCTTCTTTACATTAGGAAATGACTCCTCCAGATTCACAACTTTCCTCCATCTACCTATATCCCATGTCATTGCTTTAAAGGGAGAATGAAATTCATTTATTAGGTTCATCGTCCATTCTTGCTATAACCTGTACGAACTGCACCTGTGACACGTACCGAATCAATGGCTACCTTGTTCATTAATGTGCGTATCTCCGCCCATTACCTTCTCGCCATCGGCCTCTATTATCAAGTGCAAAAAATAGCGATAATGAAGTTGCGATCGATGTCCAGCTGCGTCGTCTGCTACGCACCATTCTTTGATGGCACGTATTTTTTTCCCCTTCGCAGGAATATCCAGACTCTTCGTGATACATTTCTTGACGAATATCGAACGGATCATTAAGGAATCGTCGTACTGTATTTAGGCAGAAAATACGATTTTGCTGCGACGTTTTCCAAGAAGTGTTTTGAAATTATGCAGCTTTATAACCGGAAGTAGCATGCATAATTTGGGCAAAGCAGTCAGTAAAATGTGTGAGGGTAATATGCCCACTAAGCTTGCCAATGTCATTATGCAGGGAAAGTCACTCCAAGTATCTGCGAAACTCACGTTTCTCCCTTTCTAAAATTCTGTATTCATCATACTCACAACTTCAGTCAACTGTTTAAAAAATCTATTGCACTTCAGTTTCTCGTACTATGTACCACATGAATGTATATTTTGTCAATTATTTATCACAAGTAAATTTACACTATTTTGTTCATTTAATACATTGTATACTTATTTTGGAAAGTTGGAAATAGATGTCTTTCAATTGACTTGAATTGAATTCAATTATTTATCAATATGGCACGAAAAAGAGACATGATAACGAAGCTTTTCGACCTGCACTTATCATGTTATCACGCAGTTATATAACAAATTACTTGAAAATCATGTCTCTTTTTCGTGCCATATTGAAATTATGTAGCACCAAGAAATTATCTGTCAATTATTTAGGGTTACAACCTAGTCGCTAGTAATGGGGCATGTCTTTTAGATCGAAACTTTGCGACGACCTTGCTAGATTTAGATCTCTACCAAAATAGACAAAAGAATCACAAATTTAAACATGTACATTCATTACGTATTTGATCGCCGGGTGTCTGTATTTTTGAAAGTATCAAAAGACTTGGTCGCATGAATGTAAGCCAATTTTCTTGAGATCAACGGTTTTTAAATTTTGGATATTATTTTTAGATAGAAATAAACAACAAAATCTGCATCAACTTTGAAGGACTGCTTTAATTTGAAATAAATGCATTACAGGGAAGCATTTAAATGTAATTAATCATAAAACACCGGGAAAAGGACCCCAACGTGGGGTGAGGAACAAAAGGGAAAAGGAGCAAACGATAACTCCCTCTTGCGAAGCATGGCAAAATTATTTTAGGCCTGAAGAATCGTTGAATCTTGCGAACGATGTGAGAAAGTGCAAAGATTTTTTCAATGTAAAGTAGCCTGACAATGATGTACGTCAATGGAGACATCCGATACATTAACAACTAAACATTAAGGAGTTTTCGGATGAGTCGACTAGAACGCCGTCCTAGATCCCCCAGCGACAATGGACTGCTTTGTGTTGACTGCTTACAAAGTAGGTGAAGCATGAAGCTAACAATGGGTGAAGCGAGGTTCACGTTTTAGAGAAGACGGCAAAACCATGTTTGACGCGTTCTCGATATGACTAGTGGACGACGGAGAAGCCAGTGGACGGGTGAGCCGTTCTTGCACAAAGCGCGGCATGCAGCTAACACAAAGCAGTCCATTGTAGCTGGGAGGGTCTAGGACGGCGTTCAAGTCGACACATTCGAAAGCTCACTATTGCATGTTAATTGTCGGTCTGGCATACGCATGGCGAAGGTTAGAAATGGATTAACACTACACGATCGAGTCTCATAGTTATTGTCTTCAACTAACGGTTTAATGTGCTAAAACTGAATTTTTTACACTGAATTTATATATTTTCTCGATAAATATCACCATCATGATACACCCTTTCTCTAAATTTACTCTAACTTGCTCCTACCTTAGTCTGAAGCTCCCTATACCGCCCCTTATTTTATCTTTCTTCCCTTCTGCCCCTCTTCTCTGTCTCGGAAGATTGTTAAGAAGTAATTCACTTTTGACAATGTTTTTCTGATTGCTAAAATATAAGGTCGTAATTGATTTTCAAAACCATCACGTGATATTTGCGCGTTGGTGAAAAAAAAATAGGGGTGGAGGTTTGTATTGTGTGTGTATAAGAGAACCCAATTAAGGCAATTTCCATCTACCACGCTTCTGGGTACCCCACCTCATCTCCCCCCCCCCCCCTCTCTCTCTCTCTCTACCTCTCACTATCTCTCTCTACCTCCCTTTTTTTAAGTATGCGTTTGAACCTGACTCTTTCAGTAGATCTGTTTACTAATTTTATGCATACTTCTTGAACAAAGGTTTCTCTTGACGACTCAAAAGCTTGGCAGATGCCTGCCCAACATAGCAACAACTAATGTATGCAAGATGAATTCCATCCATAGAGATGCCATTATGGATAGCAGGTGTACTAAATAGTTGGTAACTAAGGATTCTGGAGAGAAACATGCATAGATTGAAATACATTAGTACATGTCTATTCCTCTGTCTGTATGCCAGTCGGTAGGTCTGTCTGTTTGTCTATCTGTTTGTCCCTAACAATGTTAGGCTTAGGTGCGACTGCTGATAACAAGAAAGACGTTCACTCTTAACTTCATTACAGAATGGTTCAAATTCCATAATTTCAGAAGTAGTTATATGACATTCTTTAATAAAAGAAAAATATATATATATATTAATACCAAACTTGATTATTCCTTCCTTGTATGAAACAACAAATCCACTTATTCCTTCATTTTTTCCAAGAGTATTTTTTTTTCCTCACAATCTAAATCCCGTGTGTTCTCATCACGTTGTTCCCCACACCACTCAACAAATCCATGGAGAAATCAATTTGACATAAACGAATTAAATCCGCTTCCACCGAGTACGAACCAGAGTTATGTATCTTAGTTGGGTTTTTTTTCTCGCAATTTCTCCCTATTACCTTATTCCTCTTTCATCCTGATGAGTCTGGCTTTATGTTGCTTGTTCATTCCTGAAATTCTATTGCTTGTTCATTTCTCAAATTCTAAGTCTCTATTTTGAGATGACGAGCATGTATTACCTGCAGCATTCTCTACGCAAATCCACATGAGAATGACTTGATTCAAACATCGGTCAGTGACATTCGGCAGACGAACGGTGCACTCACCCCAATACCTCAGTCACACACCCGGGCCCCGTTTCATAAAACTTGTTATTGATAACAAGTTGCAATAATTGTTATAAGCTACTGAAATCCTTGAATCTGATTGGCTGAGAGGAAATTTGTCATAGAAATGTGCCAGGTGTCACTGTCAAACGGGGCCCCGATCTCAGGCCGACAACAGGCCGAACAAGAAACTACACTGTACCGCATGACCAATAATTGGTCGATTTAGGGTGCGGTTTCGGGGTCGGTTTGGCTGTGTGAATAAAGCAGCTCTCATACATCTGAGAATGTTCATTACGAAAAGGTACGATTCTTTGCGACAAAAAAATCGCAGATTTTCCCAGCATTTCGTAATGAACATTCGCAGAGGTTCGTAACGTTCGTAAATGTTCGTAAGAATTCGCAGCCGAGTGCAGGCTTCGCAGAATTTTTTCAACATGTTCAAAAATTTCAGGAAACGTAACTATTCGTAATGTAACGTAACATATTCGTATTTCATTCGTATCTATGGTAACTCATTCGTATATTTCGTAACTCATTCTTAATGACTTGACAGCCAAGAATTTGATACGAATTAATGCGAATATTACGAATATCTGCGAATTATATACGGAACAGTGTACAATTGGAAAAATGTGGAGAGAATGTCATGAAAAGTTGCTGTAGAATTGTGAAACGCTGTGAAAACGCGCGGAAAATACGTCACTTCCGGTTATATCGCATATAAATCGCAAACATTCGTAACTTTTCCGTAACTTTTCCGTAACTGTTCCGTAAGTATCGCAGTCAATCGCAAACATTTGTGGATTTTCACATCGTTACCATTCGTATCCAAATTCGTAAAATATTCTCGCATGTATGCGAGAGGCTTTAGGTATTCTAAAACATGTACGCATGTTGTTTTTAAATAATGCATGTTGTGTTGTGTTCAACAACGCCACGTCCACAAGCATTGATGCTGGCATCCTGCTGATTATAGCCTGTAAAAGTCATGTAATCCTTCATCAATAGACCGCTTCTGTCTGAGCACCTAGTGATGAGCTATTCCATGAACTTGCTTTTTATAAATGAGCCTCAATGCTTGGAATCAAGTTTGCATACATTATTTGTAGCTATGTCCGGCAAGCCTCCGGCAAGCTTTCAGGTTGTCAAGGACAACCTTTGTTTGAAATGTATGTGTAAAATAAGCATACATTACCGAAGCGGTCTATTCGATATGACTGAATGCATGCATAATGTAAATTTGTTTTGCATATGATTTATTGATACATATAACACCGTATTGTACGAGGTGTGAAAAAAAAATTTGTTTACACTTTTGATTATTAATAACTCAAACATTACACCTTGTATCAAATTGAGGCTTTTACATTGTAATATTGAAGGATGTAAAATAAAATTGTCTCATTCAGTTCAGGTCAAATTCATAAAGTACAATTTTGATTATTGTAACTTTCTTAGGGTGAATTTGGTGTCAAATGATAATTTTAATAATAAGTTATTAAACTGTGAAAATTGTAATGCTTTCTTAAAAGTAGTCAGATGAAATACTAGTGGTCGGGATTATGTAAACAGACCCATTATCCATCTACACCTGTATGACAAGACATAATAGAGGAGCTTCCTTAGTATCTGGGCTATGTGACTGCCATGCTGAAATCTACCAATCATCATAAAAGGAGATACCTTGTGGGACAGGCTCCCAGACTAACTGTGTTTTGTTTTGTCATTTTTAGCATTCACTACCAAACTATGATACTCAGTCATGCTTGAAATTCGGATTAAAATTGAAGGTAATAACATGTATTTTCTTCTCGTCATTTTGATCACATTCTACTCGGCAATGGAAATGATAAGGGAGGAGTGCTTCTGATCGATAGACCTGTTTACTAATGTATTGCAATTCATGCATGTTTCTCTCCAGAATCCTTAGTTACCAACTACTTAGTGCACCTACTTAAAGCATAATGGCATCTCTATGGATGGAAACCGTATTGCATACATTAGTTGTTGCTATGTCGGGCAAGCCTCCGGCAAGCTTTTGAATCGTCAAAATTGTTCAAGAAGTATGCATGAAATTATTGAAAAGTTCTATTTCTTAGTACTTTGTATTTAAATTCCTTTGTAATACACCTCTCTTCCCTTTCTTGAATGTAAATTCCGATTGCGGTTCTTGCAGTCTGCACTCACGCGTACTCTGTGTCAGGTAACACAAAGTGCTCTACTTGATATAGTACAGGTGCTCGGGAGACTGAACTCTTAAATATCTAGATCAACAGCAGGTTTAGGCTTATGTTTCCGCTTTGTATTACAGCACCGATTATACATTCACACACTGGAGTGACGTATTGCGATCGTTAGTTTATGCTGTATAGAAGCATTGCTTAGTCCCACTTGTTGATGTGAGCGTCGCATCTTATCTAATGCTGATGTGAAAACATTGCGTTAAAGAGATATTAAACGGTGAATTCCGGCATTGGTCACGCCGGAAATTATTCAGAGACATAAAAAACTGCTTCGTTGACATGACGCAATAAACCGCCTAAAGTAAAGGACAATTATTCAAAACTATACCAGCGCAGCAAAATAAAACTACTTTAGAGTAAATAAAGGACAAGTGAGGGTAACAAATTAATTTTTTTTAAAGCCTAAGCGTACTCACTTGCCTGTGTTCTATTATAGATAGTGAAATGTGAAGTGTACACGGTACGTTAGTGTCACTTATTTTGCGGTTTACAGTGTCGGTGCGAATTAGGATAATTATGACGACATCACTCTGTATTCATGAATGCACTCTAAAACCAGGGCCCCGTTTCATGAAACTTTACAAAAAATTACAAATGTGACCCGACGCCTCAAAACCTACAATAAGTCGCCAAAATTATTTTTTTTGTTTTATACATTTTCTGAAAGTAAAGATTCTCAGCTTTCCAATGGTATATCACTTGCCTAGTTTACTTAAAGATAACACCTTTAAATATCACATTTAGAATCAGTATGTAACCAGCAATCAATAACTCCTATTCAGAGAAAATGGCCATTTAAGTTCAGAACAAAAGAAAAGAGTGCTAAACCTTCGCTCTCTGTGTGCGCCCAAGTAAAAGTGGGTATTCAAATGGCCATAGCAACTGGTATGAAGGGATTATCAGATTACGCTGAATTTTGGCAGGCTGCTCCAGGATGACCTATTCATTACTCACTCCAAAAATCAATTTAATACCTTTAGAGGTAAAGTAGTAATTTGGCATTGAATGAAAGTATTACAAAAGCTCTCCAAACATTCATTAGCTCGACAGGTGAAAAAAAGGAATCATTTTAAAATGCCCAAAAACATATTTCTAAGTCGAATTACGACTCACAAACTTGAGACATGATAGAATGATAATGAAACTACCCATTTCTATCAAAAACAGAAAATCGACTGATCCAAGCAAATTTACTATTTTGGGCTGTTTGCTAGGTTGTGGTCCGTGCGACTTATTGTAGGTTTTGAGGCGGCGGGTCACAAATAACAGTTATTAGCTACTGAAATACTTGCATCTGATTGGCTGAGAGCAAATTTGTCATAGATATATGGCAGTTGTAACTGATAATAAGTTTTATGAAACGGGGCCCAGGTCAATGAGGAATAATGCTCACGTTTCGCAATCTTCTATCTCATTGGAATGTCCCCCCCCCCCTCTCTTCTCTTTTATCTGTTTTGTCTTCTCTACTCTCTCTTTCTCTCCCTATTACATTTTCCTCTTATTTTCATTTCACTCTCTCTCTCTCTCTCTCTCCCCCTCTCTCTCTTTCATACTCATGGTGAATCAATATGTATACGGTCTTTCTCTCTCTCTCTCTCTCTCTCTCACCAACACACACAGATAGATACACGAACACACCCTCACACGCACACCCACACACCCATTCACATACATGCACTTGTGGGGAACTTTATTGTTTTCTCCTATTGTATTTTGTACCCCACAAGCATGACGGAATAAAGGCCATCATTGTGCTCTTTGTTCTCTGTACCCCACAACTGCATATAGGTAAAATCACACACACGCACAGACACCCCACACACACTCTTCCCGTGTCTTTCTTTCTTCCTCTCATTATCTCTTTCTCGTTTTACATGTAATATGTCTAATCCACACTTTCTGATTGCAGATGATATCAGCTTTACATAAAACTGTAATTATAAGATGTAAATATGAAGAAAAACGCGTTCTTCATTTCCAAACATAATCTAGATTAACATCTAGTCCTATAAATATGGAGGCAGTAGGCTTAAAATCCCTTTTAGGTTTCATTGAACATGAATTAATATCAAAATCCTCTAAAAGCATGTTACTCGCAACTAAATCCCCTCTGTTCATGTCAGAAGGGGGAGCTTAAAACACGCTAAAAATGTTCGAATTTTACTTTCTCAACCACTCTACACTAATCGTGTTGATACATAACTCTGCCTAGAGGGATATCGCAACATTTTGTAGTCATTCCTCACAAAGTCATACTAAGCCAATCTCTGCGAATCCTTCATCAAATATTTGCGCCTACGGGTCGGGGGGGGGGGGCACACTGTGTGCTTCCAGTTCTTTTTCAAATGAGAGAAAGAACATGAATACAGCAAAAAGCACATTTTCATCGCCTTTATCCATACACAAATTACCGGTACTTTCAAAGAGAATTTCTAATTTTCGATGGATAACGTCTTGTGGTAGGTTTTATCCTCGTCATAAAAGCCTCAAAGAAAACAGTTTTCTTCACCGCCATCAGTTAATGTAGTAGGGATTATAAGCTAGCATTCGTAATTATCGGAGCGCATGCATGGATGGTAATAAAAAAGAGAGGATATGATATAAGTGCTTATAATTATACTGTCCAGGCATATGAATAGTTAGAATAGAAATTGTAGGGCTATTGCAAGTATCCTAGTCGCACAGGCCCTATATCGGCTCCTAATCTGGGTAAAGTTTAGCCAGTTGCAATATAAAGACTAAAACATTCGTAATGTATATCTTTTAATTCTCCCTCAGTGAGATCGGAGAATGGTTCTGTGACTTTTGGCGCAATACAGATCAGCTCTCTTGATTTTTGTTTCCAAAGTATATTTTCTTACCCCGAGAGAAGCTAAGGATTTCGATCAAATTTAGTTGCCTTGGGCGATAATAAAGAAAATGTTCTGAGAGCAAGGTGGCATTTCAGAACTAACCGCAGACGAACTTGAGAAGAGCATTTAATCCCCGCAACCCATTAAATGCTTTTCCTCGAGGCAAAAGCCTTGAGCTTAAAGGTAATCATTTACATTTTTGAAAGTTTTTCTTTTGGGATTATATTTGTCTCTCCATGTAATTGAAGATTTAGCAAAAATGGTGGCAATTATCAAAGAAAGCATTGCATCTTAATTTTGTTTAAACCTTGATTTTTCTACATTCCCAAATACATTAAATTTCTTCGTCAACGCAAATTTAATATACGATGTGTAAATTGCTGTGCTTGTCTATATATTTTTTCTTTCACTCTCGCTTTATCTCTTTTAAGTGCAATCATAAATAAATTGAAATGGTATTGTCTGTTGCATTACTGTCAATATCACGTTTAAAACTATGTTGCGCTATGCTAATACTACCTTTAAAACTAATTTTTGAGTTTCGGTAATGAAATTGCTTTTCAAGTGAAACTGGCTTAAAGTAGCTTTAAATTGTTTATCTTTCAGTAGATTGATTATTTGAACAAATGTGCTGGCTAACACATTAACTGAAAAGCACACTCCACATTTGGACGGAGACTTCGTGTCGTTGGGATAGAGACGATGGTCCGGACTACAAGCTGATTTCCTATCTTTCTTTCCTTATTATTATGCTTTAACACTTTTTTAATTAAAAATTGTTAGGCTGGTACAAATTCTTTGTATATTCTTGGACATTCAGTTAAAATTTCATACCAATCTGTGGCGATTTATTTTCAGATAGTATTTGTGAATAGCGTCGAAGAGAAGCATACTAAAGATTTTCGTCTTGCACTCATCAGAGTAAACCGCGAGAATAATCAGAAAGCTGAAATCGAACAATATAAACGGAAACTAAAGGAACAAAAGGCGTGAAATAATTATAACTAGCTCCGATTTGCTGTCATCATGGTCATCAAAGCTCGTGATATTTCGTGCCCTTTGTTTCTTTAGTTTTTCGTTTATATTTCTCGATTTCGACTTTCTGCTCATTCTTGGGGTTTGCTCTAGGGAGCGTTTCATCAAGTGTGTTGTCAGTGTTTTTTTTTGCCCACAACTATTATAAGCTACTGAAATCCTTGCATCTGATTGGCTGAGAGAAAATTTGTCGGTAAAAATCACTGACAAAACACTTGATGAAACGCTCCCCTGATGTGTGCAAGGCGAAAAGCTTTAGTATATGCCTCTCTTCAATGCTATTCTCCGATTGTGTAGTACCAAACATCTTTTCAGTTTCAGATATTACGAAAACTCAAGCTTACCTTTCATGCCGGCTCCTCATTCAAATCTCGAAACCAAGATAAAGAGATTTATTCTGAGTTGTGTTCATATTTCAAGGGGTAAAACTTTGTTGTCGAGAGGTAAAAGAAATATGCAGCAACTTTTAAGAATCTAGGAGTAAAATAATGAAATATAAAGGATGGTGTCTGTTTCTTCCAAGCAGTTTTCCTTTTGTGTACAATATTTTAGGGCACAAATTCATTATTCTCATGATGTTTCTTTCGCAAACTACACATTAACATTTGCAATGTTCAGACGGATGCTGCAGTAGTGCAAATTAGAATAGTCATAAACAATCTAAACTGATTTTTCCATTGTAAAACATAAAATTCTTTAGTAAACGAAGAAGCTTAACTGGGGAGGATTTTTTTTTTTAATTTGAACAAATCTTTCGGCATATTACTCCCAGTGTTAAAGATCGTATGCTCGATCTGTAATGAAAAACACAAGTCAGAAAAAATTGGAACCAGCGGGATTCGAACCTGTCATCTAAGTCGCTGCCCGGCAAGCAGTAGATGACAGGTTCGAATCCCGCTGGTTCCAATTTTTTCTGACTTGTGTTTTTCATTACAGATCGAGCATACGATCTTTAACACTGGGAGTAATATGCCGAAAGATTTGTTTACAAATTAAAAACAAATAAAATTCTTTGTTTAAATACATTCATCTAGTAATTATTTTCCCCCCTAGGGTGTTTAATTCTGAAACGTGTGGAAATATTTCCTTATTTAGCAAGTTGGCCTGAGGGGTATTAAACACTGGTAGGAAATGCAAGATAGAATATCTTGTAATCATTCTTAATTGACATGAATAAAAAATGATTAAAATAAATAAAGCAAGTTGTCCTGAGGGGTATTAAACATTAATGGGACATACAATATATAATTTGTTTTTAAATAATCATGCTTAATTAAAAAGAAATGAAGGAAATGCTTCGAAGGAGAAGAAAATGAAAAGAAAAGAATATTAATGGTCGTGAAAAGCTGTCCACGTGACATCAGGATTTACTTGCTATACGTTATTCATTTTCGGGGTTTCTGATTTATCGGATTTTCTCGAAATTGCACTATCCGGTTTTTTAATTTTACAAACTCTATTGAAGGCAACGTTCGACCATGAGGTAGGTTTGATGTCAGCTAGATCACGTTAATAAAATAACAAACTTTTGTGATTCACAGGAAAATGTTCTGAGTGTGCAATGCCGTTATTATTCGCCTCCTAATACAGTAACGCAATGTCGTGGTCACATTATCACGTAAAGCGGTTTTTTGCGAATGGACGTGACGGAAGGTGACGAAGGTGGCTTTAACGTCATGTAACGTGGCCACGACCTGAACATGCCGAACGTTCCATGGCTTTGTTTCGACGAGGGTCTGGAATATTTGAAAAATGAATAAATCTCAGATTTATACATTTTGTATTTAGAAAACAAATGATGCCTAATATTACTCTCTGTATGTGTTTCGGAAGAAATATAGTACCACACTGTCGCTAATCAATTTGACAAATGCAACTTTGAAGTCTATAGATGAGGGGAAAATTACCCTTGGCGTTTTCATTAATTTTAAGAAAACTTTCGACACTACTAATCATAATATACCGAACTTCCAGGTAAACTCTCCAATTACGGCATTCGAGGGTTACCACTTGAATGGTTTCAAATCTATCTTAGTAACATATTTCAGTTCGTTCAGTGTGGTCAGTTATTATCTAAAAAGGAGATAAAATGTCGTGCCCCACTAGGATTAGTACTAGGAATAACTTTATTTTTGATCGACATAAATATTTTACCTTCACTTACTGATTATTTAAATTTTTGGTTGTTTGCCCATGATTCAAACTTATTGATACTTTTCCAGCTGACCAGGTCGAAATCGATGCGGATGAAGTGAATGACAACATACATAAGATACGAAACTGATGCTCAGCCAATAAACTTACAATGAACTAAATTAAAACTAATTTCATTTTATTAAGTAGCATGAGGACAAAATCGGTATGAATGGTAAACTTAAAATATAGCTGGTGAGGAAATCAAAGAAGTTAATGTTTCCACTTTTATTGGAATCGACATTGATAAACATCCGACTTGGAATATCATATTAGTTTAGTTTTGTAAATCAGTGCATAAGAAAGAAAGTTGGAGTGTTATTAAGGTTGCGACATTTTTTTACCTAGGCGCACTTTAATGCTGCTATAGAAAACCTTTATACAACCACACACTACTTACGGAATAGAGGTGTGGCGAAGCACTTATATTAAAGACTATATAGTCTAAGAAACATATTATATTCACAGAAAATGGCGGTCCGTGCTATAACATTTAGTACGTGGAGAACTCATGCAATTCCTGTTTCAAATTTTGCGAATGCTTAATGTATAGGATTTCCATGATTTGTCAATTTTCATGTTTGATTTGTTTAATAACAACTTGCCTCATACTTTATATAATCATTGTTATATTATGCAGCATAGGTACTTCACGAGGCAATAGGAAGATGGAATATAGCGTCTATCAACATTCAGAACGACACAGGGTCAATTTTCATTCTCTTTGGAGGGCCGTGGTGAATTTTGGAATTTTTCAAAATCAGAGTAACCAGGGCCCTGTTTCATAAAACTTGTCATCAACGACAAGTTGCAATAATTGTTATAAGCTACTGAAATCCTTACATCTGATTGGCTGAGAGCAAATTTGTCGGTAAAAATCACTGACAAGACATTTGATGAAACGAACCCCAGGCCTAGAAGTATAGGTTCCAGAATTCTGGTGCAACACACTGGCTTATAGTAAATCGTAAATCGTAAATGAAGACATCCATGCAAATAGTCTGTATAATATGTACAAGAAATGTATTTCACTTCATTACCTTCTATTTTTGTGTAATTCATTGTCAACTATCATTATTTTTGGTAACGATGATTAAATAATTGTATGCTGAACTTTACCGAAATACTTCTTTTCTGTTGTTTTTCTCAATAGGCCTATGTAAATACCATTGTATGAAAATGTATTGCACTTAAATGTAGTTGGCGGAAACATTAATCAGTCAGTCAATCAATCAGTCAGTCAATCAAAACGCGAGTGTGTAGCTATTCTGTCGCCCTTCGTCTGGCACATGACCACTGCCATTTGTTAATGGCATTTTATTTTTCAAATTGGCCATACGTGACTCTATGTGATACGGGAGCTAAAGCATTAGTACCTACGGGAATGACCAGTCGGACGTAATCTGACGTCATAATTAGCACGGTGATGTTTCCCGTATATAGACCCCCAAGTGCTCATCGCGTCCGTCCTCCTCTGCTCCCTACTGACTTGCCACCGTCTGAAAGTGGCACGGGAACTTTAAAGCTAATTAAAGCTAGTTCTGAATAGCAGCCCATCAGCAGGTCACATTACATCACCCAATACCGGGTAAACTTCTCCAATCGAGTAACGCGGCCAGGTTGGTCCCCGTAATTGAGCTTCTGGACTCGACAGCTGTAAATGCCTCACCGTGGAGCAATGCAATAACCCCCACCATCCCTCTATATTAGCCACTGCACTTTAAAGGCAGAGTACGTGGAGTCTTGGAAACTGGTAAGGAAACGTCGGGAGGTTTCGACATTTTTCACCGAACAGGCAGGAAGAAAATAAAGCAACGCTATAGTATTTATTTGGACTTTAATCCAAAGAATGAAATAAAAATGGGGAAAATAAAAATTAAATTGAAAGAAAATCATTCAAGGTATTTCCTTTCTGTTCCATGGTACTCCTTGATATCTTTGACCTAAGGACCTGATATTTCACTCTCCTTTTCTAATCTTCATAATCATCTCAGCCAAAAGACCTGAATGATAATAGTCACCAAAAAACTGTAAGTTCACATTTGCCGAGTTCGATGACATGATTGAATTGAATTAAATTTTCTTAAACATCATTGATTTACATCAATATTCTGCTCATAAACATATAACAAAGTATTATCATACATGTATTTATTACGAATATGTAGATACAGATATTTAGAGTGTATAATAGAAGTATAAGATATGTCGAATTGAAGGTAAGTACAAAAATATTACAATGAAAAATATTATATTCATATACATAATTATACCAGAGTATTTTCATATGTCAAATGAAAAGTACAAAATAATACAAAGGAAATATGAACAGTGAAATAATAATAATACAAAGACATTGAATGAATACTTTTCATTTGTCTATCTAGATGGATCATTGTCGTAGATAGTACCATAGTATACAATAGGTCAAATACGTAAAAATAGCAATGTAAAGGGTATAACAGGTTATATACTTATGCATAAGCAAATTGTATTGTATAATATTTTATTTGTTAAATTTCATCTAACAGTTACCTCTCAATGCAGTTAGGTTTTTGATAAACGAAAAATTTCATTATATTTATGAAATTGCCCTGGCATTGCAAGTTACTAAAGTTTTCTTCCGAATTGTTTATTTTTCAAGAAAATCTGATCGCAAATGCAACCAAATACTCGATTCATCATTAGAATTGAGAGAGGGAAAAATGTGGTTTATATATCTCGTTTTTTGCAAAATGTACTCAGACAAAAAATAATCAATGCTATTGCATTTTCTTTATGCATTAACTGCAGAGAATGATAATAAAGAGGATACAGAAGTTTGCAGATTTTATGAAAACTAGCATAGGTAACAAATAGAGATTTATCCGGGAACGGTGGAGGCATCCGCCTCAGAACTTGCTAGGGGTGTGTCTCATTTACCTTAAAAATCTGATCCCTTAAACACACTCTGCAAAAGAAGCAAATGATTATGTTACATAGGTAAAATATCCTGAATACATACCATCTTCTTTTTCATTCTCATATCCGTCTCTCTCTCTCTCTCTCTCTCTCTCCATTTCTTCCTCCTCTTCTAACTTCGTCTTCTCCTCTTTTTCCTTCTTTTTCTTCTTCCTCTTTCTCTTTCTTTTCCTCTCATTCTAACTTTGTATGTATTTATGACTATTATTTTTATGATTTACTTTTCCTTATTTATTCCTCAACCGTAAATATATATAAATATGTTCTAACTCAATGATTATTTTATTCATACATGAGGACCCACTGGAAATAAGCTTTCGAGCTTTCGTGGGTTATCCTGTTCAACCTTGCTAATTTGTTATTCTACTATGTACAAATTTATTATGTTCTGAAGGCTTGGCAAATAAAATCAATCAATCAATCAATCAATCAATCACGTTCATCCCTCCCCTCCGACTGCTTAATTTCTCTACCCTCTAAAAAGACAAATATCATAGCAATGTTTTTATATTATATCCTATGCCTTACCCTAATCTAAACCCTAACTCAAAATATGAAAGGGGAAGAAGACCTTCTGGACTTTACACACCTATGCCATAATCGTAATCCTCAAAAGACACAAATTGCCCCCCCCCCCCCCCCCCCCCCCCCCTCCGGCCTTCAGAAATGACAGGATGCACGTGTTTATATGGAAAAAACAGACATGTTAAAATCATGTTAGCTGTAATCTGCATAACAAAATCTGAGACTAAGAAAGCCCCCTTGTCATCATTTCCACTCCCATGCACAATTCTTAACGAAATCCGACGTCTAAAATTACGCTATGGTGTCTTTGAAGGTTGCCGCGAGAAGGAATTATTTACAGACTTGCGCGTGCGATGCAGCGAGTATTCGAGAGAAAGATATGTTTCGGTTGTAAGATTAATCAAGCCTCGTGCGTGCTTAACTGATTGTTAAAGTAACGTTTTTGTGGAGTTTAACGACCGTGTGCATGGTCATATAAGGATTCATTCCTCGCATACAACTAAGAGCAAATCCATTAATGTCTTTCAAATTTCCTCATCGTGGCTCCCCTCACGTCCTTCTTTCAGAATAGGCTACAAAACGATGACAACAAATCGATCTCCTTTTCATGGTTTTATTGAATTCTGATCACGGTATGGAGCGACCTTGGCATGGTTTTGTCTGTTTATTCACGTATAACATTCACTGAATATGGCAAAGAAAAATCTGATACACCACTATTGATGATTCACAACATTCTGGCGCCATATTTCTGTGTTAAATAT
Source organism: Heliocidaris erythrogramma (assembly GCA_025617745.1). Classification (NCBI taxonomy): domain Eukaryota; kingdom Metazoa; phylum Echinodermata; class Echinoidea; order Camarodonta; family Echinometridae; genus Heliocidaris; species Heliocidaris erythrogramma. The sequence continues at coordinate 26,863,840 of CM046868.1, forward strand.
TAAAAACATGCATATAAATAAGATGTAGGCCTATGTGTATTTTTCATGCATGAACAAAATTATAATAAACTTTTGTCCATCTGCCAATCTCAAAATATGGAAATTAATACAATTATGATTTTAAAGACCGACAGGCATGCACCAAAAACCTTAATGTATGTTAGTCCATCACACTTTGCACAAACCAGCTTTATGGTCGTTTAAATGAGAATTCTCTAACGAGGAAAAAAACAGCACCACTAAATTTTGAAAAGTATCGTTGAAGTGACACATCTTTAATATAGAAATGGATCCAGCATAAACTCTGAGCTGTGCATTTTATAGAAAAGAGAATTTGCTGACGGTATGTGCAAATAAATGAAGATTCGTGGAGTATGGCCCAGGTGCCTTGAACCTTACCGAAGACACGTATCTTCTATTTCCATAGCCTACATTTGACACGATCGAAATATTGACGCGTCTTTATTTATATCGGGTGTTTTTCTTGTTCTTCATGTTCAAGTGCAAATTTCCTCTCTCCCGGATCCTCATCATTCAATCATCACCCGTTCCCAATGGTACGCCAAAGGCTATAGTCTTCCTCCAAGGATCATTTTGATTTAATAATTTAACGCTAGCACCGCTTCCCAAAGAATGAAATGCTATCACACTGAAATTTCGTTACGTATTCGCTTACATCCTTACATATTCCCTAAAGAAATTTTCGGGAAATAGCTTAACATTTTAAGGTGAATTAAAGGCAGGAAAATATGTTCCATGGACTTGGGGTGAAACTAATAAAGCAGTAACACGAAGCAGCAGTAGATGAAATAATGGAACATTCATTTTAATTTTGGCGGACAGTGGCCCGCGGCCAATTCCTATTCATGCTTGTCGACCAAAATTTCCGACATTTAAAAACGGCGCAGAATAAATACTGATGGGGGAACACTAGGAGGATGAGAGGAAAATAACTACGGGATAGACTTAGTGAAATGCCGATGGGTCTCGATTGGAAAGGGGCCTAGAAATTTTTGGAGATGACTGGACATAGTTAAGGCTGAATAATTATTGTTTTAACAAAAACACGGAACAGTATGAGAACATGCTTCATTTCTGGTCTGTTTTTTTTCTACAAATATATTTTTTTAAATGTATTAATCATGTTAATGGTATATTGCTTTGCTTATTTCATTACGAACCATCGATAAGATTTGATTTAAGTCCATTACGTTGGGTCATTTTAGGGATAACGATGTGTACAATAAAATCATGCCGTCATGTTATGAAAATAATATTGTTGTTCCTTTCCAGTTGTTTTTGTCAAAAGAATTATGTATTTCTAAAACCTTACTTTTGGTCGTATTCATGAATCAACAATCGAGACTTAAACGGATAGAGGGAAGAAGTAGGTGGAAATATTGAGCAAGATCCATTAGGAAAAATAATTATAGCAAAATGGTGAAAAAAGCTTATCCCAGAGGTGATCAGTGGAATAATAATTGATGAATTTGTTTTCACTAGTAGGGACAGAAAGACTCGAAGAAAATGATATACGTTTGGGGCAAATAGGCCATTTTAGACGCCGCAAATTGGCAAAAGAGAGCAATGCGATATGACATTGTCAGGCTGTTTACTGTTAGGCTCTAAGTTAATTGGGTTAACTAAAGTACTTCAGTCCGGGGATGCCCGAGAGGTTAGTAAGGCAAGAAAGTATTTAATGTGTTTGGATTAATTCAGGAATACAAAATAATGTTAGTATTGGAAAGCTACTTTGAATTTAGGTATGGTTATCAGCATAGTTGTGTAACTGGGTTTTAACAGATATGTATCAATCAGCTATGATATTTACGTCTGGGGACCGACCTTTAAAATCACCATCCGAAAGACGTGACTCAGTTTCGAGCCTTGGTCGCTAGACCAACTTACATAATTATTTTTAGTTTGTACTGGAGTGGGTTTATATGATAACTTGTCGCAGTTGTGAAATCTTCAGGACAGTGGTGTTGAAACAAAATATCCCAAATATATAACATTGAACAATGATCCGTAATTATAGAGTCCGTTAAACTAGAAATGGTAACCTTATTTAACCTGCATTCCATGAATAAACTTACGCAAACGCATAACAATGACCCTACTAAGAAATTGGAGAAATTAAGTTAGAAATGCTAATGCTGTTTAATTGTGTCATATTTTAAAATCAACTTGGGTTAAACATCAAGCCACCGCCATGGGCATGATGGGGAAAGAGAATTGCATGAGTACAGAGAGAGAGAGAGAGAGAGAGAGAATTCAATGAGTAGAGAGAGATAGAGAAAAAAAAAGAATTGAATGAGTGTAGAGAAAGAGAGAGAGAGAGAGAGAGAGAGAGAGAGAGAAGAAACGTGACGGGGAAAGAGATGGGAAAGCGAATTTTAGCCGTGAAGGAAAATAAATCTTTCCTCGAACTACACATAATTACCCATCCTTCTAATTAGATTTTGTTTTGTAAATGCATTGTCACGTGACTAAAAATCAATTCCGCATTTCATCATACATGTACAATGAATTCAATTGGGTTCCTTATGTCTTTGTCCGCTATTCCAGAGAGACTGGTGGTTAGCGAGAAGGTACCGCTACAACAGGTGAAACCAGAAACCACTTTGCCTTCAGGATATATAGGTACCCTCAAATATTAAGACACGATGAAAAACTTATTGGAGACTATGGTAAGTTGGTAACCATATTATTTTGCTGCTGAAATATCCATGCCTGAAACATATAGACCCTGTGACCTCTTGAAGCTTTAGAAAAGTCTTTTAAACAATCTTTGAGCAGTTTAAAGAAGATCGATATATTGAGAAATTGTCGTAATACCCCAGGGGCCGAAACACACACTGCATCCTTACTAAGAAATGGGGGAAGGGGGAAGTAGATGGGGGATGGGGAGAGAGCTTCATTTATTTATTTATTGATTTATTTCTGATATTTATAAAGAGTATCAAATTTTCAACAATAGTGGTGGTCTTCCATGAGGCCCAGTTTGAAAACAAAGATATTAAATAACCATATAAACTCATTACAGCAACAAAACAAAATACAGAAGTAACTACCCTGATAGCAGAAAGAGGAAAAAATGACGTGATATTTACGTCGTCGTTTACGTCTTTTTTACGTCCTGTAATTACGTCAATAAGACGACAACTTGCACCAACGCAAGACGTCAAGAGGACGTCTTATTTTGACGTCATCTCTACGTCTTGTACACTGTAAAAACTAAAGTGCTACTTTTAGGGGCATGTATAGTGACTGCACCTGAAATGCTGTTTATAGCACTTGTAGTGTGCTAATTTACCAGTAAAAAAAAAAGAGTGACCGTGGCGAGCCTCGAACCAGGTTCCGCTGATTGAGAGGCGCTGACGTTACCGATGGACTAACGAATGCTTCTTGCAATCCAGTTTAGTCATGGGAGTCAAGTAGATAACATGATCTATGTGGTGTCGTAAATTCACTATGTAACAATATGATCTGCTCTAAACCGTATGATGTAAGTTAGTCTAGCGGTAATGCCAGCAATTCTCGATCAGCGGACCCTGGTTCGAGGCTCGCCAAAATCATTTTTTAAATGAATATTTAGCAGTTTAAGGAGCCGGTCCAGCTCCCGTGAAAGTGCTGAAATAGCACTCTGAGTGCAGTCCCTATGCATGCCCTCAAAAAGTGCTATATACAGCACTTCAGTTTTTACAGTGTACAGATGACGTCAAAATAAGACGCCCTCTTGACGTCTTGCGTTGGTGCAAGTTGTCGTCTTATTGACGTAATTACAGGACGTAAAAAAGACGAAAACCACGACGTAAATATCACGTCATTTTTAACACTTTCTGCTATCAGGGTAGTAGTTATATGGACATAATCTTGTATCCTGGTAATAAATGGCATTTTTCACAAACGTATTGGTGCATATTTCTTAAATCATTGATATGTATATATATATATGTATATAAACATTTTGTAATTTTTTTTAATCAGATGAAAGGCCATCAATTACTTCTTTACATCACCCCTCCCCCCAAAAAAAAAAAATAAATAAAAAAATAAAAAGAAATGATAATAATATTTTAAAATACCGTCATATTATGAAGGTTATAAACAAATTAAAGAGTTGATCTTGGTTCAATATAAATCCCCACTTGGGATACCAAAAATGATATAAACATATTTACACAGAATATAGTTTTGTTATTCAAACAATATACTTTGACCGTTCATTATACAGCATAACAATTGAGTATGAACAGCATAAATAAATACCAACGAAAGCACCGATTACTACAATGAGTGGTGTTATTCATTCAGTTTCAAGAGCTTCATGTCATCAAATAGTCAAGTAAATTCTATAGAGAAATGTATTTGAATAATTTTGCCAGTAACAACCGGTAATCAATAAGCAGGGTAAACAATGTTCTCTTGAACGTTTTCTGCAGCTAGCAGAACTTTCAAGTTATTTTTAATACTGTAGTTGATTTCTTGACAGAACTTTCAACTTGGTTCCATAAACCCGAAACCAAAGCACCGTGTTTGTATGTGTCCTTTCCTAAATTTTGGTAGACAAGGCATCTTTTCTTCAGCTTGTCTTGTATTGTAATCATGTAATAAAGTAAGATGACTTAAACTTCTCTTTAAATATGTGGGGGCCGTATCATGTATAATCTATGTTTATACATCATCACTCCACGTCCAAACTGGAAATGTGTCTGAGTAGGCATCCACCCTAAGCGAGTGAACTTATCGCTGGAAGAAACATCAAATCTTTCTCCCAACACTATAAAACGGGCAGCTCGTTTTTTAACCTTTTGTAAGTAATTTTGTTGTCTTTGAAATCGTCCAGACCAGACCGATGGGCAATAATCAAAGCGTATTGGAACAATGGCATTGTAAAGAAGTTAAAGAAATCGTGTAGGAACATAGCTTTTAGCACGCTTAATAAAACATACATTTTTTGAGTAGTTTTAATAATTTTTTCTACATGTTCAGTCCAACAAGACTCTTCGTCAGTCATAACACCGAGGCATTTTGCCCCTTTTTTTCTTTTAAAAATGTTTCCGTTTGGTGTGACAGAACAACCGATCTTGATCCTATTAGCATGATGATGTTTGTCTTGTAAGCATTACGGACTTAATGGATTTTAGTTACCCATAAACATATATTTTCCATACCTCTGGTTAATTTTTCTTCTACTTCTTCAACATTACTTCCGCTGACTGTTAGTGTCATCCGTCAGCGTACATATCAAAAATGTCATCATCAATACATTTAGGCAAACTATTTATATAAAGAAAACAGAAGTGGCCCTAAAACTGAACCTTGTGGGACTCCCATGATAACTTTTAAGAAACTAGATGTTGTCCTTTTAAAACAAACCGACTATTTTGTTTGACAAATACGATTTAAACCAGTGCACACTGATCAGAAAATCCAAAGGCCTTTAATTTAGATAACAGAATATCTTGATGTAATGTATCAAATGCTTTGTGTAGATAATTTTTTTAAAAGAAATAAATACATCACATTCCATTCATAAAATATCTTTCTTTGACAGTTGAATTGACTTTACATTTGCCTCTCTTCTTCTATGCTCCCTTCATATCTCTCTCTATATTTAGATCTGACTCTAGTTCACTCTAACTCTCATTGTTTCATCCTTTTCTAATCTCTCATCTGGCTCTCTGCCGTTCCTCTAGTAAATGATGTTATCCTGTCTTTTCATCGTATGGTACTCCATCCCGCAGGTGTACCAGATTTTAATTCCCCTGCTTAATTTCATCACGGTTCGTCTTGGTGTTTTCACAGTAATTGAAGCGTGCGTGGCAACATCTGTAAGTAACACGCCCTCCGAGCATTAACCGTTTCGCTACCACCGCAGTTTGTCTGGTTATTGGCATCGGGTAATCTAAGTTAATGCCGGTGTGTCCAGTTAAGCAGATACATATATCTGTGTTGCCGAGGACGTCCCCAGTGTGCTCAATTAAGTAACGGATTCGTGACATTTTGCAGAAAAGATGGTTCGATCGAAGTCGAGATGCTCTCCCCGGGGGTTCACCTTACCATTGCCATGACAATGCCATCAAACACGCTCAATATCATCTGGTCATTGTTTTTACACATTATTCGGTCTTTAAAGAAGGTGATCAGCTTTGCAGATGGACTTATAAGGTCGGCTTCAAAGATGTGCATAGGGAATCGTGACCACCATTCACATACATTCCATATTGCATTCATATCATTTCCAAATATTATATTACTTTTTTATTCATTTTAGAATAAAGGAAAGATATTTCAATTTCCTAAATCGCATATCCAAAGAGAAGAATGTATCTAAAGGAATATATTCCCGCAACAAGAACGGAAATAACACTATGATATGTCATATTCTCGGCAATGAATATATTTAGCGATGCGTCCCTAAAAAAGGGTTTACCTATTCCTTCAGGGAAGGTGATTGTGTCGTGTTTAATGAGTGCACATGTGCTTGGTCTATTGTTTTATATGGTTAGAATATTAATAGTATCCGTTATCTCATAAGATATCAGGTGTACAGTGTATGTGCAACTTCTCAAGGAACATTGTGACAGATCTATGTTTAATAAAACACCCAACCACAACACGTGTTAGTTTACCAGCTTTACTGTTTTCAAATATGTCAAAAGTCGTTCCGTACAAAAACTTAAATTTCATATCTGAAATAGCATATTTAAACTTCAATGAAAGAAAACAAGATTCATCAGACGCAGGACGGGGGGAATGGATTTACGGTTTCAAAGAATTGCAAAGCTCTGTCTGGCTAAAGTAGCTCGCTTGCCTCTGGGGGCGCGAACATGAACCGTATGTTATCAAGGAGTGGCCTTCGGGCGCCTGAGGAGTTGATGATTGTGCGATGAGAATTGGATAAAGGCCTTAAGACCGGCTCCCGAACATTTTCCTATTTCTAAGGGATTTTCATCCAATAAATTTGAAGGAGCTGGTTGAGATCACCTGATACTTAAATGTGCCGGAATTGAAGAGAGAGCGATAGAAGGGTGGAATACAGAGATAAGTCGTTCATGATTTATTGAAACACCTTTTGGGGGAAATAGCGATGGAGTCAGCCATGTATTCTAAGTGATGTATTATCGATGAATGTGTATCTTGACAGCACTGGGTGAGATTAAAGTCCATTCTAAGAATATCGTATGTAATCTTATTTTGGGGAGGAACAGAGTGAACATTCTCAGAGATTGGATTACATTGAGCATCTAGTGACCAAACTTAATAAAGGATTGATTTTACACATTTGGCTTTAGAATCAGCTTATATTACATTCATCCTGATACAGATTGACATTTTATATGATAGTAGTGGTAATACAATAATGTTGGGTATATCGTGAACTCCGTTCCCGAGAAATTCCTTATCAAACAAGAAAGGTAAACGGCTACAATTATTTTCCCTCAGGATTACCTTGCTCGTGAAGTCGTAAGACGATATCCTTTTTCTTCCATCTCTATATCTTTATTTTTCTTTTTTCATTACGCAAATGCAGACAGTCACCAATTATGCAGTAAATCATGTACGGGCCAATCCTAAGAAAACTCAATCTTAAGAACAGAGATGCCAATCGACAACTAAGGGTCTGATGGTATGGAAATCCACAAGCCAATCTACTTAGGCGTTACTTTAGATCGTTCTCTCACTTACAAGGACCACATTGCCAAGACAAAGGCAAGAGTTGGAGCAAGGAACAGCATCCTGAAGAAGCTTGCTAATACAAGATGGGGAACAGATGCCAAAACTATCCGTACCACAGCTCTTGCCTTATGCTTCTCCACTGCTGAGTATGCAACACCAGTCTGGTGTAGGTCAGCCCATGCAGTAAAGATATAGACACAGTCCTGAATGCTGCTTGCAGAGCTATCTCTGGCTGCCTGCGACCAACAAGAGTAGATGATCTATATTTGTTGTGTGGTATCGCCCCACCATACATCAGACGAGAAGTCTCGTCACAGATGGAGAGAACCAAGCAAGAAGATAACCCTCTTCACCCACTCCACAACCATGAACCTGCCAAAATGAGACTGAAATCTACACACAGTTTCCTCCACTTTCAGAATCCCTTGACGGCACCGCCCATAGTAAAATAATGACACTGTGGACTAACCACCTCCAGTCAATGCCTCATAAGCTTTCTTATGGACCAAGCGAATCGCTACCTTCAGGGGCAAGTGAGGCATGCATGGCCCACCTGGTCATGTCTAAACCGCCTTCGGACGGAAACGGGACGATGCAAAGTTCTCATGCAGAAGTGGGACTATAACAAGGATGAAGAAACTGCATGCGACTGTGGGGAAGACCAGACAATGAAACACCTTTTAGTCTGCCCCCACCTACCAGAACAATGTACCCTCAGAGATCTGGAGGTTTTTAACCCCAAAGCCAGATCCTGCGTTCTGCACTGGACAGGACTTGTGTAGTGACTCGAGAAGAAGAAGAAGAAGACCAATAGTAAAATCAGCTTGGTCAAATTTATGAGCTAACACCCAATTTATATTTTCATACGCGGTCCCGTAAGACGTATTTTTTGTAAACAAACGTCTAATCTAATTCTAATAAAATTGAATGGATTGAGATTTCAAAAAAGAGTGTCTGGATTAAACAAAAATTAACTATATAATTTCTTAGGCATATAGTATTCACGCAAAGTAGCTAAGAGAAGACACCCATATTCCCTCACCAACCTAGTATCTTTATCAACTTTGAAATGTGAATATACCGTACATGTACATGTATATATTTATTTTTGTTTATAAGACTAGTTTTGTTTTGGCGTTTATGTGCGCGAGGATGTGTATGGGTTTGTGTATGTGTTTGTGCTGGGGTTTTATTAGACATGCAAATGAGTGCCTTTAATTCAGATGAATATATCAGAGCGCGAGAACAATATATATCTCATACGATTCTCATACCAAGCACTAAACATTCGGTGACAGAGATAACCCTAAAACTGACAAACACGTCCTGTGGTTTACATCGTCTACAGTAGATGTGGACATACGGCAAACTCGAAACACGTCACTGCCACACAACAAAACACCGCACCTTATAGTGATGTTAAAATATGTGGGACAAGTCAATGAAAGCAATTTTCTTTTCACTCTACTTTAATAGGCCTAAGTAATAATATTTGACTTTATGAAGCGCCTTTTTTATGAGGATACATTACCCCGCTTAATACAATTATTGCCCCGGCTCTGCTAGTTTCAGTATTTCCTTAATCATTCATAAGTTTTGTTTGTTCTCGTTATTTTTGGTACTTTTTAACCAACACAGGGTAAATCATGCATAATCTACAATTTACCCCCAAAGTTGGTGGGGGTATAATAATAATAATTATAATAATAATAATAATAATAATAATAATAATAATAATAATAAATATTAATAATCATAATAATCATAATAATAATGACAGCAATAATCATAATAATGATAATAATAATAGTAATAATAATAATGATAACAACAACAATGACTGTTTTTTATAAAGTGCCCTCACGTTGGGTAAAAATTTTTCAATTTGTTGTCCCACATCTTATAGGGTGTATATAAAGGTAATTGATATCTGTATAAAAATGGATGATAAAGATTAGGAGCAAGTTCCCTAGAAAATAATATTTTTCTCCGTATACTGTTTTTTCCCCCAACTGTTATGTTAATCAGATAAAGAATAATTATATTTATCTGTTTAAAATGGATATGGAAACGGTTTAATCGATATCAAAAATAACATTTCAAGCTGTATGAATAAAATGTAAGGCAGCAAAATACCTATTCACAGGTGATTCTACCAGGATACCACTGCCTTGCATTACTCCTCCTCCTCCATGTAAATTCGCGATATTCAGTCTTAAGTCAATCGTTATTCGTTCGATCGAGTTACATTCCCTTGCGTCCAGCTAGCAGATATCCAATTTAGCTGCTAGAATGGGTACGATAAAAACGCTCGTGAACCATATGTAATTCGCCTGATTCTCTCCTTAGGGGTTTCTCCCCACCAGGATTATCGATGACCATTTTCGTAATTGTTCGCAGGCGCTATTTTCGATTTTACTTCACACGCCGATACACCCCCTACCCCTCATTCCAAGAGGCAGATTAAAGGAATGTCCAACTTGACAACAAACCTGACAACGAATAAAAGCAGAAAGTTAAAGAAACGGATCAGTTTAACTTAGCGAAACATTCGATGAAGAACGGGGAAGTTTTGAACGTTTTGAACGTTTGAGGATTTTCAACATCACTATACATATTGGCAACTCTATGATATTATTCCCGTGCTACTCTAATTTTGTTTTGTACAGAAAATTATCAAAAATATCCCCATTCTTTAGTTTCCATGAAGGAGCATTAATTTAATTCGGGAAAACTTTTTTCGGAGGCGGGTTTGAGAAAAAGATTAACCTAAGAGAAAATTTGTGTAATCTGTGAAATTTGCTTGCAAAACAGACGGAATGTATCTCGCCTGGGTACATAGAGTTCCTGATTTGTCACAATGTAATAGTCTAAATTTTACATTGCATATCTTTCCTGTTCTTTATTACGCTTTTCTTTTTCCTCTCTCCAAATGCAACTTACCCGTTACTTTAATTTGTATCATTTTATCAAATTCAACTTGATACCAGCGTGGATTTGAACTGAAAAAAAATTTCTTACATATTGAGTTTAGTATTAACCTATTGAATTTTCTTTCATCCAGTGCCCAAAACCCGTAACAGTTCGTCCTCTTCCCTTTGCCACCGATTTCTCGACATTATGTAAACAAATAATACCTTCAAATTATTCACAGCATGACAGGACTTATGTCTGATTCAATCATTTGGTATAAATTTGCAACATTTTAAACAACTGATACAAAAGATTGTATGCACGCTGAATAGGGGATCAATACTCTTCAATTCTCACACCCCTCTTATTCATTCAAGACTACGTTTAGAAGACTATACAGCGCACCAATGACACTTCTTCTTCTTGTTCTTCTTCTTCTTCCTCTCTTTTTCAGTGAGCAAAATTAAGAATCAAATCAAATCAAAACAACCATATACCAAAGCTCACTGAATTTCTCTTGCTCGATGCGAATTATTTGTTTGATGTAGGGTTTGTGGGACGCGGTCTGTTACGGATTGTAGAGGTCAGAAGTGGTGTCCTACTAACAAAACCTGTCCTCCATTTTGGTAGTGATACTTCACCAGCTCCAGGGCCTATAGTATTGATGAAGACATATCTTCGTCGTTTTCAAAACAAGATGATCTAAAATTCCTCAAGTTTGCCGACGGAAATGAGAAGAAAACAAAAGCACAGGGCAGGGATGGCGAGTTTGTAGTTTCTTTTTCTCTTGATTATGTTTTCAATTTGAAAGGGCGAATTCACCGGCGGATTGACTTTCAATTTTGACGACGGTCCGCTCTGTCATCACACCTAATGGCGGGAAATATAACATCGGTAGCCCAATCAGCGCGCGTTAGTGTCCATGTCGAAGTTTATTGTGTCCCAATGGACAAAAAGACGTCCTGCAAAAGGCGCCAAAATACTACCTGCTACTTATTTGTTCGCAAAATGAGCATATAAGGGTAGCGGGTGCGGACAAGTTAGGGTTAGTGGTCCGTCATGTCCGTGGACAGTATTCCGGAGGTGGTAGTCCAGTGTGTTCTTGTCCCAGAATCTCCTAGAGAGACCATTGGTGAGATAATGTAAATAGCTTCTTGGGTTCTAGGTTACAAGAATGGTGACACTTTTAAACACTGGAAGAAATACCGTATTTTATGTCATTTTATCTTTGCTGACTCTGGCAGTACCAAATGAGTTATAGCCACTGATAGCATTTTGGGTCTGTAATAACTACTAAAAGGGCGAAAGGGTTTTTAGTGCCCCTGAAAAATCCACACAGTTCAGTTCATATAAATATATATGACCTTAACTACATAGATGAAAGGTTCTATGCAAGGCCAAGTTACTCTTTTTTCATGCCAACTGTGAGACAAATAGTGAAAGGAAAACATTTTCACCTTATTTGCTACCCACAGTGTGTAGTTATCATATACGAGTGTCGAAGAAATGTACATTAATTTGATTCCTTCCATTTTAAACAATTAAAATCTTTTTTTTTTTAGAAAGGTAGGATGACAGCATGAATCAATTATATTTTTTTAACGATGTTAGCCTGTCTGCAAGCAAATCATTCAGTATCATAACTTGTTGTAATAAAAAAGTAGGTAATGAAATGAAGTTAAACTTTTGTTCCATTCATCAATGATAAACATATTTATTATATACATTCGTCTCCATTATTGGTTAATAAAAATCCCATACCTAACCTAAAAAACAGCAAAAAAAAAAAAATAGCTCAACGGGGGAAAAAAAGATAAAAAGTAAAGGTGACAACCATTTTACCGCTCTCCTCATAGATGGAGCAGTCGTTGGCGATATTTCCATTAGAACGTCCTTTTTGACCTCTTAACGCGTACATAAGCATGTATCACTCAAAACCCCACTCCTAAACTGACGTGCCGAGGTAAATGTAGCAGAACTAATTGAGCTCACATTTTAAGCGCGTTTGGGATGCCGTGGGGCGGAGTCGCTTAACCCAGTTGCTAAGTGACCCATCGCAATAGACGCGCCAAAAAAAAAAATGACTGGGGGATGGGTGAAATGACAAAATTGAATATGAGAGAAAAGAGGGGGGGGGGGGGGGGGGGTAAAATGATGGCAAGCACTTTTTAGGGGGTCTGGATTCCAGAACGGAAAAATGGCATGGTGGGTCAGGGTGAAAAAGAAAATCACGAGCTCCATTATTATTCATTATCCAGTCCTACTAAACTTTCAAACTCCCCAAATTATGTAGATGCTTTCATACAAGCCTATACGTGTGTGTTTTTATTTCGTCCGTTAATCATTCGAATTAGATAAACACCGGTTAAACAAAATAAGTGTATAGAAAACGAAAGAGGGGAAAAAACATTTTGCGGCGAAAGAAACATACTGTAGACGATGAAACAGTAACTTCTTAAATAGGATAATCGTAACGAAAAAGAAGACATCACGGGGGGGGGGGGGGGGCTTATATATGTGCAAGAGGGAGGGAAGAAAGCAAAAGCAAACAATATCTAATTTTACATCTCGGCAAACGATCGAATTTACCTACCTTAAGTTCAGGAGAGGTAGGTCGTTGTCACTCTGTTCCTTCCCCACAACAAAAACTCCGATTTGAAACAGAAAATTGATCTCAGAATAATTCAATCAATCTGACTTGCAGATGAGACTCGAACGACAATGTCAAATCCTTCACACTTCGGATGCAATAAAAGCCTCCGATCAAGACAGCAGAGAGATTTAAAATTTGTGAAAGGTGGCTACCGCGACTCATCTTTTAAACCAGAAAATGGGAACAAAAAAACATTATCCCCTATGAAGGTTGTCAAATGGCATACCTCGGTATTGTCAACTTGTCAAGTTAAGATAGGGGGGGGGGGGAGTGAATTCCTCGTTTGCAATGAACGGGGAAGAGAAGCGGTCGGTGGCGAAATAAAGAGTGAATGGCGAGCCCAAAAATGACGATTTGTTTATCAGTACGGCACTTAAGATATTGTAGAGTTTTGTCTTCAGGTGTGTAGAGTCTAAGTTTGAAGATGATGTGACTTCGGGGGCAGAGAGCCTAGGTTTGAAAGATGATGTAGCTGAAGATGTTGACAGGACGTGACACAAAGTCAACGTGCTGACGGCTTGCAACCTTCGTTTTCCGATGCTTTAATATTATACTTGAGATCTTTGAGGCACCCCTGCAGTAATAGATTGTCCTTCCAATCCCTTTTAGCAAGATGGCTTTCGGAGACAAGGTAAACGATTTTTTTAATGGTCGTGCTCTCAACCCTTTTTAAAGAGTATTTTGAAGAACATGAAGAACATACCAGAAAACAGTTGAGCAGCGTCTGAGCGCATCTTTCGGTTATTTATCACCTTGGTTATTTCATAGTGGAAAGCATTAATAAACAAATACAACGCGATCAGTCAGAGCTTAGTAAATACTTCTTGAGTCAAGGTACCCGCAACACACAAATAAAGCGTGAAAAGTTTGGCAACGTTTGCTAAGTGCAAACTTGTAGTGAACTTGAAGACTCGAAGTGAAAAGAGTTTATCAAGATTATACTCTCCCAAAATGCAGCCGACTGAAAAGGGTCAGACGAAATAGGTTTTTAAACTGACTACCTTCAGAACATCCGATTCGCATGCGTTTCTGACGATGTGTCGTATTTCTTTCGTTTTAATCCTTGCACGAAATACGTGGACACAAGGAACAAGATCGCTGTGATTATTGGTAGATAAGTCGGGAAGAGGAATCTTGCCACTCCTTCAATGATGATAATATCATCTAATACATAGCGGCACTGTAATCAAAGATAAACTTGCCACCCTAATGGACATCCACGAGTGTTAGAGATTTGAGCTTCTGATTAGATATGGCAGGCATCAAGAGATAGTCGACGGAGGTAGAAGGCGAGATGCAAACAACTTTGGCTGTCAAACTGTCCGCGCTCAAGAGCATCACTCGGAAAAGAAAGGGAATAAAATACTGGCTTTGCTTGAGAAGAAGTTCGTGACGATTGCGAAGTGATGGGAAATGAAGTGGCTCGGAGGGGCGGGAAGGACGAAGTCAGAAAATCGCAGACCAATCTCGTATGTCGACGCAACAGCACTAGGAGAATCCGTCGCCTTTAAGACGCTCTGCGTAAAAAAAGTACCCATTTGTTACTATTTTTCACAAGTGGGGAAATTATTTAATCGAGATCACTGTTTTCAGCTTTCAGTGACAGCACATAACGGAGCTAGCTAAAAAACATACATGCCTATCATTACCGTCTGGTTACATCACTGTTTTCAGCATAATCTAGAACGGTTAGTGTTAACAGAAATAAAAATTTGTCCTAGGAACAACTAGAAACAAAGCTATGCATAGGATGAAAGAGTGAAAAAGAACTGAATGAATATTGATTAAGACATAAATGAAATCTGATGCAGTAAATTTTACGAAGAAATTAATGTAAATTGAATTTGGACGTGCCCAAAGTCGCCTCATGTTGACAAATTTGGTCAAATCTTACATGAGGTGGCTTTTGATCGACAACATGAAAATAATAGACACTTAGACTAATTTCTCCCAGGTAGGGTCGGGTCCCTCCTGTTTTAGAGAGCCTCCTCACATTAGAGCTATGCCTCATATCCAACAGTGCGCCCCCCCAATACCGCTGCCCCCATGCCCCCTAACAATTGGGCGTATGTGTCGCAATTTAACAGATTTATTGAATGCGATATGTTATTTTTGCAGAATATAAATATATATGGAAATGGTTAAACGTATCCACTAAATAGATCAACTCAGTAACTCAGTAACTTAAGCAAAAGTCGTCCAGCATGTGCGTTGCGTTTTATTTATTTATTTATTTAATTATTTATTTATTCATTCATTCATTTATTTATTTATTTATTCGTTATTATTATTATCATTATTATTATTATTATCATTATTATGATCATAATTATTATTATTATCTTCATTATTTTTATTATTATCATTATTATTATCATTATTATTATTATTATCTTCATTATTTTTATTATTATCATTATTATTATCATTATTATTATTATTATTATTAATATGATCATTATCATTAATATTATTATTATAATCATTATCATTCGTATCATCATTATTGTTATCATCATTATTATTATCATTATCGTCATCATCATTATTACTATTGAAATGTGCTACACGTCAAACGAACACTTATTCATTATCAAAATAATGTGGCTCGCCCTTTTACACCTAATGAAAGAAGATGGACAGGAAACACAGAACTCCTAAAGACGGAAAGGGTTCAATTTCGAATGTCCATGTTGTTTAATATGTGTGCTTTCATCAGTCAACCGTAGATGGGGGTATACAAGGCAGTACTCAAGGGGTCTCAACTCCGCTTCTGCATCCGGCTTTCCATGGGGGCATTTCCGGCGGGTCAAAAGTGCACACTGCTCCCACTTTTCACGTATTAGCCTATGAAGCCGAAATTTTTTTCAGTGTACCAGCGAAAATCAGATTTTGGCCTGCGCGCAGCGCGTAAAATTATTGAAATTATAAATCTGAATATTCATGACTTTTTATAAATAATTAACATAAAGCTGAACTGTACTTTAGGCTTATACTGTACTTGTGTAGCCAAAATGAGCAGAAAATGACAAAGAAGAAGAACAAGAAGAAAAGAAGATAAAGAAGAAAAACAGAAGAAGAGGGAAAAGAGAAAGAAGAATAATAAAATGAAGAAAAAAGAAGAGGAAAAGGAAGAAGAAAAAGAATCAGAAAAGAAAAAGAAGATGAAGAAAAAGAAGTGGAAGAGGAAAAGGAAAAAGGGGAAGAGGAAGAAGATGAGGAAGAAGATGATGAAAAAGAAGAACGAGAAGAAAAAGAAGAAAAAGAAGAGGAAAAGGAAGTGGAAGAGGAAAAAGAAGAAGAGGAAGAAGAAAAAAAAAGTAAAAAGAAGAAGAGGAAGAGCAGGAGGAAGAACAAGAGGATGAAGAATAAAAAGAGGAGGAAGAAGCCTTCCTTCAATATTGAATTTCCCTTCATTGAACGCTTTCCTTATGCCTTGCAGATCTGGCATATCATATCTCAAGTAAAACAGAAGTACATAGAGAAAATGTGCTTCCCATGACCCAATATGTACCACCATGCACTGCTGCTGCATGAACACCCACCCCCCCCCCCCCAAAAAAAAAAATAAATAAATAAATAAATAAATAAAAATTAAAAAAAATAAAAAAATCCAAACATACAAACAAAACAAAAACAACCCAAAAAAGAAAACAAAACAACCCAACAACTAAAACAGCAACAAACAAAGCTCAAATTTTTTTTTTTATTTTCTTCTTCCTCTCCTTTTCTTCTTCATCTTCTTGTAAAATGAGTCCATCAGCAGAAACCCACACAATTCAGTCTATCATCCAGTTATTCAAGGTTGCATAAGGCTGTATTTATACCAATCCACCGTCACACTTCAGAACACATGCCATATTGTGTCTGCATCATCATCATCATCATCATCATCATCATCATCATCATCATCATCATCACATCTTTCACAAAATTATGGGGAAAAACAACAAATAGAAATTTATCAATGTGAAATGGTGTTTATTAAAATAACTCACTTATCAACATAAAAGTTAATGCTCTCTTGAAATGCAATATACAGATTATAACATATGGTTCATGGACAATAAATCATGGGGCAGGTAAGGGGGGCGGCATACCAATTGCTATTTTATTTCATTTTGTAAGTTTAAATCTATCTAGTGACATCCGATATATAGGTGGATTATAATGTACATCCATGTACATCCCTTCAAATTATCATAAGAATATACAAGACATAAAAGTACAAAGAGACCACCTTACTGCCCAAAATAATATGAGGCAATGTTTGTCCAATTATTGGTAGTTTTGACAATTTTGGCGTGAGCTGAAACTCCCGAGCGCCTGATTCGTTTGCCTAGAAACATGCCCAGATTGATTGCACAATTATTGCACAGATGATAAAAAGGAACAAATTACAGATTATAAATCCATTTGTGTTTCAAGAAAAATAATCATAGCTATCGCAGGATAGCTTGATGGAGCTGATGAAAGGGATTATCCCTTGAAGATCAAATAAATATGATTAAATCCTAATGCACTACTTATGCATACAATTATAAACACAAGTTGCATTAAAGATGATGAAATAAAATAATTTTTCATAATAATAGTCACGCCACAATTTTCTAACTCTTTTTCTAAATTATATTGGAATTAAAAGGAAAATTATTTGATTTGAAAATTTATTGGTTATATTTCGAATTTAAATTACTGCATTAGTCTGAGGTGACATGATAAATGACTGTGCCTAACTTAAAAGGATTTTATTAAGTACTTTTTCGAAGTGTGAAAAGATTTTAGAATTAGGCTCAAGATTAATCACTTATTATTAATCAAATAATCATGTTTCAAATGGGCCAATCATACCAACTACATGTACAATTTTTTTTCAATTACATGTACATGGACATGTAGACCTACAAAAGGTAAATGTGTGGTAGACAAAGTCTTTGCTTTTATTTCAAAATTACGAATTTGGGGGTGTATCTATAAATGCTATGAGAGTGAAATATCAAGTGATTGCAAGAGGGGCCATTCAATAGCCTTGATACAACCCTGAACCCCCCCCCCCCCCCAAAAAAAAAAAAAAAAAAAAAGAAGAAGAAATAGAATAAATGAATAAAATACAAATGAATAAATAAATAAAAGTTACACATTTTTTTTTTTCCCCTTTGAATAGTATACTTTGACATTCAATTTCCAGCTCAGAAATAGCATTCCTGAGATTTAGAATACATGTATTTGCCATTAGGTAAATTAGCAATAAATCTCTCTAGAAAATTTAATAAATTAAACATTATTAAATGATAATAAAGTTGAAAATACTTTGATCCGTAATGACTCCGTTACTTGACACTTAACAAGCCATGTAACTGATGAGCTTCCTTGGACAACCTGCATCATAAAAACAAAAAGAAAAGAGAAAAAAAGGAATCTTTTTGTAGACTGTGTACTGGATTTTAAAGAAGGAAACAAAAATGGGTACACCTATCCAGGGGCAGATCTAGAAATGCTGGATTGTCAACTTTGGGAAACTACTAGGAGGGAGATCTGTATATTTTTGGGTGCTGCAAGCCCTCCAAATGTCGCTCAGTGGGGGGGGGGGGGGGGGGGGTTAAACAGGTTTTCTGTTCAAAAAGGGGGGGGGGCACAATGCATACTGTTGTCTCAAAAGGGGGGGGGGGCACGGGCCAGGATTGCCCCCCCCCCTAAATCCACCACTGCATTTGTTGTTCTTCCTTCAATGATAGAAATGTAAATCTAAGTTTAAATCATTTAACAGAAGTACATATTTTCATCTTCCATTCCCTTTTTAATCCTAGACCAAGACATCTAGTAAACTTTAAAATGGCGAAATCCTTAAGCGGGTATAATCAAATTAATTTACTGGACTTTAGAATTTGATTTTGACTGTACAGACTACATCTACGTACGGTCTACAGAAAACAGATACACATCTAAGTCTAATATAAATATAAGCTCTAATCTTACAGAGTTACTAGTTCAATGTCTAAGACTAAGCAATGGCCAAATTGAAATTTACACCAATTATGAGGGCTTAGAGGTCTACATTTTCAAAAAACAATTTACCTTTCCAGTTCAACTTGGGTTTCCTGCAGTGAGTGGACGACAATAATCTACAGCCCAGCCCCAGGTAGGGTCTATCAGTCACGATATTGGATGATCTGGTCCTGGTCCCCGTGTTTCTCTACACTGGTCCAATAGCTCTGCAATCAAAAGAGAACAAAAGGTTAGGATCATGGTAATAATAAAAGCATGCCACAGATCTAATGTTTAGATTAATAATATTATACTCGCATACTACTCTCGTTTCAGTGACAGTGGTGACTCGTCATGGTTGTGACTACAGACACACAAATTGTAAACTGGTCCAGCATAATTCAAGACATTGTCATTCAAATTCTACGTTGATCTTTCTTACTTAAACAAAATTCAAGGCGAGGGTCTATGGTAGGCCTAGATGCAGGGCACCTGCAACTTTTGCCATCGTAGGCAAAGTCCAGTTTAGCCGACCAGGATCGGCGCACCAAAAACTAACAGACCGACGCGGCCCAGCTCCCCAGAGTGAGGATCTTGTGCATTCAGCGTCATGATCAATTTTGAACAGGTCAACATCTACCGCAGATTGTCGGTAATGATGCCATGCGCTTTACTTTTTAGGCTTGCATGAGCACTGTCTTAATATACAGATCTTCGGAAAATTTCTGATCTTTTCGAAAAACATTACCAGTTGACTATTTAAAATGACCGTTTTAGAGTTCAATCAAAGATAAAAATTTTGTTTTGTAATGCAAGAGAGGTGGACTGGGTGGGATGTGGGATAATACGTTTTATACAGTGAACTCACTAGCAGCCACGACGAACACATCCCAATTATTAAGAGGAACGTTAAACAAAATACATATTTACTTACATTTCATGGTGTCATACGCCATTACGTTGATAAGAATGTCCCCGGAGAATTTTCTGCTTTCGTGAGATTTACTAGACAAACTCCTTCTAAAACAAAAATTTCTCAAAAACGAAGTTTTTTTGAGATTTGTGTTGAAATGGCACAAAAGTAGCACTACCCGTACGGCCGCCATTTTCCTTATTTCGTGTCCAAATCGTAGGGAATTGTGGGAATGAAAAAAATGAATTATGTATGATCTTATACATAAAACATTATGTTAATATGAGCAACTAACCAATCATCGAACAGTATTTGACGAGTTTTTGACGTCATTCCTCATGAATAAACATTTATTGAAATTGACCCTCCTAGCTCACTGTTCAAATTGGCCAAAGCTCCCACAATGCATCCAATGCAAAGCCTATGGAATGTCAAAGGTCAGATTTTAGTTGGCCCTCTAGCCCTCCTTCGGAGGGCATACTGTGTATGATCGAATCTCTCTGGCAGTACTCGTCGTCGATTCTGAGCCATGTACTAATTAAAACACAACAAAAAAGTAACCCCCCGCCCTTAATCAAATTGGTGTAACTTCTTAACGAAGTGGGCAAACTCATGTATGACTCAAAGGATCAATCTCATTTTCACCGAAAAGTTAGTCAATAAGTGTAGAAATACTCTTGCCTAGTTATTTTGCTCAAAACCTTTGCCTTAAAAAGGTGGGAGTTACATTTTTGTTGTGTTTAGTATACACAGACTCGGTTTGGCCAACTCGGTTTCAGAAAACCCTCAATAAAATCTAATGAATAACTGAAGATTTTAATTTCTTAAATGTGGAAGCTTTGAATTCATGCACAATTCAAAGCAAGTACTATGTTCAATTGAATTAATGTTTATTTATACATATATTAATCAAATTGATACGAATCACTTTCCAACTATATACATTCGATTCGATTCAATACAACAGTGGCTTTATGTTTGACTTAATATAAAAATAGAAGAACATAATCATCAAGGGTCCAATTGGTCATTTTCAAAATGAAATCAAATTACTTTTTAAGGAAGCTTCGGTGCAAAGTGCCAAGAGACAATCCCGTAGATAAGGATTTTAATAACCAGAATGCAGATTGCAGAGTTTTTACCGGGTTTGAAAAATCTCTCTCTCGTTTCCCAATGTCATGTCTCCCGACTATTATTTCTCTCTCTTCCTCTCTCTCTCTCTCTCTCTTGTTTCCCGATCTTCAGGCTTCCGAACTATTATTTATTTCATTTTCTTACTCTTATCTCAAGTCTCCAGAACTATTATTACTTTCTTTCTCTCTCAAACTCTCTTGTTTCCCGTTCTCAGTCTCCCGAACTATTATTTCTTTCTATCTCTCTTTCACTCTCGCTCTCTCGTTTCCCGTTCTAAAAGTCTTCCGAACATTATTTTTTTTTCTCTCTCTCGTTTCCCGATCTCAGGTCTCCCAAAGTTGTATTTCTTTCTTTCTTTCTCTCTCTCTCTCTCTCTCTCTCTTTCTCTTCTGTTTTCAGTCCTATATTTTAGTTTATTTTCTAAATGAAGTTGTTTTTTGTGTATAATATGAAATCCTCTGAATTTGTAATTTCTATTCATTTGTTGTTTTATGAAAACAAGAATTAGACGTAATTTACAAAATATGATTGTACTAGTCATCGCAGGCAGTCTGTTTCTTTCTGGACTTGGAAATGAAGAGTTAATAAATTTGAAACACAAACACTGGAAGTTTATAAATTGAGCTAATGCATAGCCTATTTAATTTGAGTGTGTTCATGATATTGCTAAAAATGATATCCTAAGCTTTGACAGAAAGCATAATTATAATATACATCTACAACCATCATATTGAACAACATTAAGCCCATTTTCTACAACGTGCTTTTAAAATGCATTTTCAGGAAGTATAAATTAATTCTCATGGTAGAAAAAACACTAACAATGACACTAACAGCTAGATCAAGGAAAAACAAAGAAATACATAAGGAAAGAGAAGAGGATTAAAAACATCTATTAAAGGGATACGCCACCGGGCGGCCGTGGGGAAAGTCAGGATTGCGTAAGCCCCATTCACTCGTACACAAAGTTTGTGCGTCGAACGCGTCCGTTGGACTAAGTGGGATTACATTTCGACTGCACGAAGCCGACCGAATCTCGCACGAGAGCTCGAGCTCAGGCGGAGCGTGCATGTTTGTGCGGCGACCAGTTTATCCGAGGTTTGCGCCTCGCGGGGCAACGGCATGATCAGGTAACGATCACGGTGCCCTCTCGCGGCATTACAACGTCCACAATCTGCGGGTTGAGTATCCCTTTAATCTTTAATATCGTCAGCCTTATGCCAAAAGGGCCTTAAGGCCATAGACTTTATACAGTGATAAGGCCCTTTTGGCATAAGGCCGACGATATATCCTCTTCTCTTTCCTAATGTATATTTCTTTGTTTTTCTCTATGTATTATTTTATTTGCTTTTGTTTTAATCTATCCTCTTCTCTTTCCTTATACATGTATAATTCTTTGTTTTCCCTATTCTCTTCCCTATCCTTATGTATTTTTTGTTTTTCCTTTAATATATATTATCCTCTTCCATTTCCGTATATATATTTCTTTGAAGGAGTTGTATAAAAAAAATATGCCTAGTCTAGTTCTAGACGTTTGTAATTATTTTGTGTGTAAAACCCCACGTGCGTGCACCCAAGGAGTAACCCAGCGTAGGGATAGGTGGATGAGAGACGATGCGAAGTCCGCTGATGTTTGGGAGAGTGAATCAGTGGACTTCGCATCGTCTCTCTTCCACTTCCCTGGTTCGAGGCTGCGTGCACGCACACGGGGTTTTAGTGACAAATTACAAACGTCCAGAACTAGAGTAACATACACCATGCGTTTGCGTTGCCGCGTTGGACCAGTGGTGGCAACACTTTTGACCATAATGTCACATTCGTTCAGTAAGAGTTCCCTATTGAAATCCACAATGTGTATTATGACGTCACCTTCAAGCATCATTATCATGTCTTGATTTTCTTGTTTTGTTTGGTTGTTCTTTTCTTTCTATATTTCAAACTCTCCACACCTAGGTTAAATCGGAAAAATAATCATGCTTAATAAAATCATTTATATTAAAATGTTCTGAAATTATGTGTACTACTTTGCCTCTCGATCCGTTCTTGCACTAGATATGATATCTAACGTCGTATTTTCCGAGTAGCCAAAAACGTTCATAATCCTCTTTATAGAAATCTATGAAGCGATATATTAAGTCACGTGGTATTTCCTTATATGCATTAATCATCCTTTCGTGTGAACGTGAAACGTGAACTTCTGGAAAGGTAACATATCGACATAAATTGAACTTATTAATAACGTAAGGTGCATCATATTTCAGCGTCTCGTAGTGTCCGATACAGTCATATTTGAACCTATACGGGGAGGTTATCCGGCTAACCGGCAACCAGTGATCAGTCTTCCGGGTCATATTCGCATCGAACCGTTATCCGTAATGAATCGGATAAATTCATCAAATCTTATTTTCTCCTTGGGAGGGAATCGCAATCTGCCTTCGATATCTTTCTATAATGTGAACTCCGAATAGTTGTTCCTAAAGCTGTATTTTTTTTTCCATACACAAATTTGTCGAGGTATACTGATAGCGCCCTTTCTAGGGGTTCCCGGGTAAACATGAATTTGGCGTACGTTTTCCACCGCTGCCTATTATAACTTTGTTGGCATTTTGGATGTCACTCATTATCAGAAACCTCCCTTTCCTCTTGGGCGGCGCTCTCTTGATTCTTCTGGGTACTTTTTGCAGTGTACTGGGGTCTGTGTGATACAGAGTGGACATTACTCCTTTCCACGTAGTAGAGGAGATCTTTGGTACAAAGCAATAGATAATTTTGCAGTTATCGCTGGTGATGAAATGGACGGTCTTCTCCCAAGAAGTAGGCGGTAGGACCCGGCTCATTCCCAGGCAGTTGCATGCTTCGTCGAGACGTTTCTTTCTTTCCAGTTGTGTTCCTTCGATCTCAAAGAATTCATTCTCCGTTTGCAACTCTTCCTGCCCGATAAAACACAAAAAACTATAATTTAGTATAATGCATCAGATATTGAGCTTGTGTTTATTTTTAATCTTTGACAAAATATAATGTGACAATTTTGCCTTGACAGGACGTGCTCAGTGGTTGTAGCAAAACTCACCTCACATTTCTCTTCCCCATTTTCTTGGATACACATTAATGTCATTTTACACGAAAGATATTGGCCCGTATTCTCAGAAAAAAAGTGCCGAACTTTAAGCCCCCGCCGAAGTGTGTAGATTTAGGCCCCTGCACTATGGAGAGCCAAATGTCACCAACTTTTATTCCTACAAAATCACCATAGACCCCCTCCAGTTCTGGAACTAAGTGCAAATACAAACATCTCACGTACGATAGATTGATTTCTGATGCTAATTTCATCCCAGGAAATAATTTTATTTATTTATTTTGTTACATAAATATACTATACAGGACTTCGGGGTTGACAAACGGCCTTCCATAAATCATCGGCCTAAGTTAAGCCAGGCTTAACTTAGGCCACTTTCGAGAATACGGGTAATTATTTCTACATACTATAATACTATATGAATACCAACAATAAATATTCTGATTAAAACCATGCATGCTTACAAGTTTATCGCTCTATATTTGAATACTAGCTTATCCGTAATCTACAACCATTGTCAACATTTTTTAATGTGCTCAACTTCGATAGAGAAACATTGTTAAAAACGATTTTTACCTATGCTATCCAGGATTTTGTAAAAGAGGGGGCACAATTTTTAGAAAATTTCTGAAGAGTTGTGCACTTAAAGAGCCCCTGCAACCCAACTAACTTAGCCTTTCAAAGCATGAATAGACCTCTACTTTTCCAGGCTTAGATATTTCAGAAAATCACTATACTGAGCAAAAAATGGAAATAACCATCCATTTTTTCACAAATCTCACGCTTGCTAAGCTCTACCCCTCGAAAAAATTAAATACGGTCACGTGGCTTGATGACACACCTGACGTCATTACTGGAATTTCCTTGTATAAATTTGTCCTACAACTAAAGATCTTACTATCTCATTGTAATTCATAATTAGAAATGACGATATGGCCAGAAATGTTCTGAGATTATCAAGTGCTTATTATTTTTCCGAAAAATGTCTTTTTTTTCACTTAATATCATAGTTTGCCTTTTTAAAGTCATTTTTGTGTCGAAATCACCCTCATTTCAACTGGTTGCAGCAAAACTAACAATAACAGAGGAAGACTACATTACTTCCCGAGAGCTGAACATTTAAGAAAGGTTTGGAAAGTTAGAATGGAGATCACTCGCTCCAAGTAGAGCGGCCCCGGTCGAATCTCGATCGGCGGTCATCTGCAGCGACCATTTCATTATGGCAAGCCTTTTTTTTTACTGTTTAATGTGATTTTTTGATATCTCAAATTCGAAAATGTGATATCACGAATTCAATTTGTGATATCACATATTCCCAGTGGTTTATCACACAACCCCAATTTTTGATATCAAGAATTCAATTTGTGATACCACGAAAATCAATTCGTGATATCACAAATTCAGTACAATTGTTGAGGGAATCAACACATGGTTTTCATTTTCTGAAATTCCTCACCCTTGGCATTTAACACCAAGGGTGTCATGTACTGGGAGAAGACTCAGTATCCAAAGAGGAGGGCGTTCAACTGAATTCAGGAAATCCAATAACTGCGGAGAAAAAATAGGGCATCACGAACTTCGAGGGGAATTAAAAACAAAAAATCTAGATTTCGGGCAACTTTCGTTTTTTATTTGTAATTAATTATATTTGTTTTCTTTTTTATAGAGATCACCTTTAAGTGTCCACAAATACAGTGACATTTTAATAAATATACTGAACATACACACACAGAAGTGTAATGATTATCATGACCATCGGATTTGGAAAAGTTTTCCTCCCAAGTGACCAGTGGGTATTTTAGCTTGAGGACCGGTTGATTTGTGGTCGAAGGACCGGTTGATTAAGCTACAGAATGGACAGGTCGCTCGGATATTACTAGCCCGAATTTTAGTCCCGATCTGTCCCTGATCATGCCAATCCCAGTATGTTGATCGACTTACTTGATTCATTGCTTGCGTGGCATCGCCAATACTTTCTGATGAGTTTCCCATCAATGTTTTGATTTTGCTCCGTGCTGGTGGTCTGTTGTCTGACATTACCTTGGTAGATTCAAGTTTTGAGCGGTGAATCGCATTTAATTTCCAGTCTTTTCGTTGGTACAACGTCTCGGTGGTTGAATAGCAGCGCACCAGTGTCTGATAATTTTACCCCAAAAATAGTACAGAGAGGGAGATGAAAGAGAAAACAGAATAGGAAACACATCGTTTTGATTATCGTTAAAAGGGTCATTCAGTCAGCCTTAACTTCACACCAAGAATCAGACGAGATGTATCATATCTGGAGTCTCCAAGAAGATCACAGTGTGGAAGAACGAAGAGAGCGCAAGCGGCTAGCATCCTCCAGAGCCATCTAGCAGTCTAGGCAAAGAGTTTGGCCAACCTGATCTCAGTTGGTAACATAATGACGCATGAGTTAGCCAAACTACGTATGGATGGCTCTGACATCCCCCTTTCGCTATCTACTAGGAACCCCTCATTCAGAAAGAATGTCGTCGTAGTTAATGCACATTACTACAGCCGTGTGCCCATTTTTTCCCTTACCATGTCGAACTTATTTCCGGAAAGCATTTAGCATGGTCTATAGACACTTCTATTTTGTTCCATTGCACTTTGTATTGCTAATATACTTTTTATCTCCCCAACTATCAAATTACCAATTAAGGGTCACTTTGCACAATGAGTGTATACCCTATTATCGAAAAGCCAATAGTTTGAACACAATGACGCATAAAACCATTTTGGTCCTAAGTTTTTACTCAATGTTGAAATAATTAAATTCTTATATAAATTCCTGTTTTGAAAAGTAGGCTTGTATAGAAAAACTGTTTGTGCTGAATGAAAGATTTACAAACTGTTATACAGTGCATTGTATAACACAATAATTGCTGTACGGAGCCACTGAGGTATTTTAATGGGAGCAAATAGCGGTCTTTTCGTTGATTGTATAGTACCTTGGCCTGGGATGGATACGATGCGGCTGATTTAGTTCAGTGCACATAAACTATGTTTCTTTGTCCAGTTCGGGGTCGGGACGCGCTCCACAATTTGTTTGGACCTGAAAGCGAGAAAGCGAAATGAGAAATTGATGTACTGGGATGTGGATGGAATTATGGGGAGTGAAGAGGATCGATCAGATAGTGAGAAGAGGTTATGATCATGAAGCTACTTGTAGCCGTTTATTATGATCTGGTAGGTTTTTTTTTTAATCCTTTTATTTCAAAAGTTATAATAAAAGGGTAACAATCAGTCCCAGGATACAAGTTCTTCAACATTGTACAGGGTATATATATATATATATATATACAATCATATGACAGAAACAAGGCAATAGGCACATAACAAATCGAATACACAATTATGTATATCAAATATGAACAAAATAATGGTAACATTATCATTATTAATATTATTATTATTATTAATGATATTATTGTTATATTATTACTATTATTACTTTTATTATATTGTTATTAGTAGTATTGTTATCATCATCATCATTAGTACTTTTATTATTTTATTATATTATCATTACTATTTTTATTATTATTATTATTATTATTATTATTATTATTATTATCGTGATCTCCTTCGTCATCATCATTAAGTATCGAGGTTGAAAGGATGTATATTATTTTTACACCGTCTTACATTCTTGAACACAGAATAGAAAATATACATGTATAATATGAATATAGAGCATTGAGAGAATAAACCATAATGATTTTACTGCAGGGGGATTACATATTGATATATGAATGGTGTAGAATGGTATAAGCATTTTACAATATGGAACAAAAACGTCATACAAAATGGTGGAGACTGTATTAATATAAAAATTCGTACTGTGGGAAATACATAAACTGCTTATTTTAAAGTCTATATACGCAATGAAAGCCTAGAAAAGCAATGTCTATCTATATCAATTTGGTCTGTTAAGCCGAAAGTATGGGGACATAATATGGGTATATTTAATCTAACAGAGTTATGTCCGTCCAAGAAGGGTCTGACCTTGCGTTGAATATAACATAGGAACCAATAAGTGCTAATCGACTTAGCTTATTCACGACACTCTTAGATGCTTTCTCCCCAACAAAACGGAATATTTTTTTTATTTGCTTTTGGTTTTCCTTTGTGATACCCCCTGCTGCCAATTTCAAAGCAAACCAAGTGTGACTCGATATCCTTCCTCTTGATATTCTCGTTTAACTGACAATACCGTTCGACTTTCCTACCCCGGTCTTTCTTTATGTTGGGTTCAAATGGGACGGTGAGTTCTACAAGGACTACCCGTTTACCTGGAAAATACAATACAATGTCTGGTTTTTCGGTAGTAGGGAGTACATGAGGGGGTACTGTTCCACCGCTTACTCTACTGCCTGGTAAATCTGCGTACACAGACATAGTTACCTGGTTTTTGTCGGCTTTATCCTTTAACTCAGTTACCATATACCTCAGAACACTATTATGTCTATAAGTGAGTCGACCTTGGGATAAAGCGGTTGGACACATATTGAGGATATGTTGTAGGGTTCCCCTCCCGCTACATAATGGGCATTTTTCAGTTAGTGTTTTCCCCCATAACAACAGGTTGTCAGGACTGGGAAGGCAATCTATAGCAGCCCTTGCTGCAAAACTGAGTACACCTTTCGGTAGATTATATATAGCAGATCGCCATGTCAGTAATTGCAGTAGGTTTCCTTGCTTAATTAAGGAATTGAATCGTTCCTTCCATTTCAAGGCGATAGTTTGAGAAATTACCTTTTTAACATCGGATTTCATATGTTTCCAAGACTGGGGGTTAGTACACTGTTGTGTAGCCCTGTCAATCATATCATGGGACTTTTGCACTCCATTAGATTTACATTTGGATACCCACTTGCTTTCCCTGTCTATTTTGCACTGTATAGCATAGTTGGCTTTAGGATCACCTTTTATTAGTGTTGATGCTATAGCTATAGGGTGTGACATTCCAAATACAGTTCAGAGTAGATACAGTTTCGTGAGTAGAGGATTGTTGGTGTAGCCCCATACAGAGGGAAATTAAGCCATTTCTTGATCATCTTGGTCTGTATACTATCAAGTGACTTGAGCT
Source organism: Heliocidaris erythrogramma (assembly GCA_025617745.1). NCBI lineage: Eukaryota > Metazoa > Echinodermata > Echinoidea > Camarodonta > Echinometridae > Heliocidaris > Heliocidaris erythrogramma. The sequence goes on from CM046868.1 coordinate 26,893,292, forward strand.
GGCTATCGGTGAGAGTGTGTACTGTTAACAGATAGCGTAGAGACGGCATCGCATAGTCGGAGAATACTCTTAGCTTATATTCGTTTCTAACATGAGAATTATCGATATGGTTTAGGACTTCGGTCAATTTGGCTTTAATGAGATCATAGTTATCCTGAGTTTTACCATAGAAGGATATATAAGACCCGAGGAACTTTTCAGGCTTATCCTTCACGTTTGCAAGGGCTACACCATCAATTGCAAATGGTACTTCCTTAGAGGTACCTTGACATATCGATCTGGATCTACAATTTGCAGGCTTCAGTTTCAAGTTCATTGTTTTCACTTTTGAACCAATTTCATTCATAAGCCGTTGTTGGGTTCGCTGGTTCGCTGTAATGAGGCAGAAGTCGTCGGGGAGAGTGATAAACTTCTCGCCGTTGAGGTCGTACCCATGTTTCTGTTCCAGTGATTTGAGATGCGCTATCAGTGGGTTGAATGCCAGGAGGAAGATGATTGGAGACCATGGGTCACCCTGATAGACACCTCGTTTGAAGAGAACCGGGGAGGACTGCCAGGAAGGACCACTAACCGTACCTTGAAGCCCAGAATAGAGGTTTTGGATGTAGCGTATCACTACATCTGGGATATGACTTTCACGCAGGGTGTGGTAGATCAACGAATGCTCAACTGACCCAAAAGCATCCGCGAGATCGAAGAAAGTGACATGAATTGTTTTCTTTTTGTTTCGAGCATTAGCTAGCAATTCATTGATAACCTGGGTATGCTCGATGCATCCACTAATACCCGAGAGGAAGGCTTTCTGTGTTGTTGTATCTATCACCCCATTTTCACAAAGGAAACGAGCAGTTCTATCGGCCATTATTTGGTGGTACACCTTGCCAAAACATGAAGTTAATGAAATCATTCTAAAGTTACTTGGGTCGGATGACACCCCCGCTTTGTAAATCAGGGTGACTTTACTTTTTGACCATGACTCGGGAGGTTCCCCAGACGTTAACACTTTGGTAAAGAGTGTTGCCATAAAATGAAGGGTGCATGGTAGTTTCCGCAATAGACCATACATAATTCCATCCGGGCCGGGGGCAGAGGTGGGACTTTTATTAGCTAACACCTCTTTAACATCTTTTGGCCGAATGGGAGAAAGGTCAAATGTCACATCATTCGGTACAGGAATGTAAGGGAACCAGGATACTGCAGAGAGATCAATAGGGTTGGCAGATGAATATCGAGTGGAATAATATAGATCCGCATCCTCTTTCGAGAAAGTGGGGGAGTTTTGCGTTCCCGATTCGGTATCTAGGGATCCTGAGCAGCACTTTCTAGCGAAATCCCAAAAGTTTTGTTGGTACATTTTTTCTCTTCGTACAATCAATTTATTTTTCTGTTTACTCTTGTTTTGTTTATGGAGAAAGCTCACTGCTTTAACTGCTTCCCTGAATGTTTTGCGGTCGTCGGCTGACGCATTTTTAGCAAAGGCCTTTTTTCGGAGTGCGTTTTTTGCTCTCCTTGCTACGGAGCCCCTAAGGGGACATAAAATGACACGAGTTTTTTTTTTTTTATCTCGGGGCCTCGACTTATTAACTCGGGGCCCCGACTTATTATCTCCGGGCCCCGACTTATTATCTCGGGGCCCCGACTTATTAACTCGGGGCCCCGACTTATTAACTCGGGGCCCCGACTTATTAACTCGGGGCCCCGACTTATTAACTCGGGGCCCCGACTTATTATCTCGGGGCCCCGAGTTATTATCTCGGGGCCCCGACTTATTAACTCGGGGCCCCGACTTATTAACTCGGGGCCCCGACTTATTATCTCGGGGCCCCCAAGTTATTAACTCGGGGCCCCGACTTATTAACTCGGGGCCCCGACTTATTATCTCGGGCCCCGAGTTAATAACTCGGGGCCCCGACTTAATTATCAGCATACGATACCATGCATATGTACGGGGCTCCGTACATTATGCATACACTACCAGCCGTATCAACAATCCCCATGCTGTTTTAACGCGCCATGCTTGCCTAAGTCACCATACCTTACAGTCAAGAATGGACGAACGAGAACAAGAACAAAATGATTTGATTTAGGTTTGTTTCGAAATGGGACTTTTGTATAAAGATATAGTCACGGTTCTTGCAACAGAGTGCGGAATTATCATTTCTACCCGTCATTTGCATGGGCGTCGGAAGGGATTTTTGATTGGTCCGGCTCCGCCTGCCGTGCCGTAGGCACGGTGCGTGCCGCAGGCACGCCAGCCAAAAAGGTAGATTATTGGTCAGGCTCAAGCCGGGCCGGCCGGGCCGGCTCCGACGCCCATGATTTGAAACGGCTTCTCAGACAGCTTGGTTTGTTTAGAAGAAAAAACTACAGTCACATCGGTGAGGTAGTTGAATTTGTCCAAAGGCAGGTTGAGCGATCGGGTCGTCTACATGGTTACCAGTGGATGTTTGAAAAATGTTTAGCACATCATATTAAGTGTAAAAAAGATAACCACTATAGATGGGTTGGCAATGTAAGGGGGAATTAATAAATGTAACAGAAACAATATGTGAATCCTGATTTATTAGGAAAAATATGTGTTGTCATTGTCAGATTGTTATATTTAATCAAATCTGACAAACTGTTGTTATGCTCTTTATGAATGTCAATCTGAAATTCTTTGGATTTTCATTGATCTATGGATTAATACACAAACAGCTACTAAAATAGAAAGGTATACGTTTTGTCAAGGTGAGCTTGAAGTATGTCAAAATCAGATACATTTATGATCGGCTGCCAAGTTATCAATGTCAGAGAAATTTCAGCTCGTAAGTGACAATGCAATGCAATTTTAAAATCTGTGATAGAATTAAATGAATGATGACAATAGCCCGGATATTGTAAAGTTTTGATCTTAGATGGCGCTGTTACCATTAGTACCGGCCGAGTGCGTACTGGCCGCAAGTCACATTGATAAAAATGAATGAAAATAAATTTGCCTATGTACCAAAAATTATAAAAATAATGATTATCTTGTTTTCTTTTATTTATTTCAGTTATGTTTATTATTTTAACCAGTAAAACGTGGATAAGAGAAATACTGAGAAATAAAAGAAAGATGTAGATGATGTTGATGATGATAAATTTAATGAAAGAAAACAATTTTAATGCCTAGGCTTATAGTGTGGGATGTGAAGCAGAAATCTAATGAATACAGATAATAAACAAAGAGTGAAAGAATTAAGAAATTTAAGAAACAAGAATGAAAACAAAGAGGGAAGGAAGCAAAGAAGTGAGAGAGGATGAACATAAGAAAAAGGAAGGAAGGAGGGGAAGAAAAAGAACAAAAGAAAGAAGGATCGAAAAGTGATCCAAGAAACAAAAAAAAAAGAAAGGTAGAAAGAAAGAATCAAATAAAACAAAAAAGAACTAAGAAAGATTGAAAAGGGGAAATTAATGTCATTTTATGTCCCCTTAGGGGCTCCGTAACCAGCCGTATCAACAATCCCCATGCTGTTTTACCGCGCCATGCTTGCCTAAGTCACCTTACGAAGGATAACAACAACATCCTTTCCTTTCTTTTCTTCTCCCTTCTCAATTATATGTTTTCTCTCCTGCTATTCTTTGTTCCAGCTTCCATAATTTTTTTCTCATTAATTCTTCATTTTTTCTTTCTTTGTTTTACTCTCGCTTTCGTTCGTTCTTTCTTCGTTTATTAGTTTATTTTTCTTCTCTCTATTAGTTTCTTTTTGTTTCTTTGTTTTCCTTCCTTTCTTTCGTTACTGTATTCTTTTCAATTCTTTCCTTTTCTATTTCCTCCGTTTATATTTCCTTTTTTTCTTTGTTTCTTCTTGTTTCTTTTTGTTCTTTTAAACTCATTCTTAATTTCCCCTTTTCAATCTTTCTTAGTTCTTTTTTGTTTTATTTGATTCTTTCTTTCTACCTTTCTTTTTTTTTTGTTTCTTGGATCACTTTTCGATCCTTCTTTCTTTTGTTCTTTTTCTTCCCCTCCTTCCTTCCTTTTTCTTATGTTCATCCTCTCTCACTTCTTTGCTTCCTTCCCTCTTTGTTTTCATTCTTGTTTCTTAAATTTCTTAATTCTTTCACTCTTTGTTTATTATCTGTATTCATTAGATTTCTGCTTCTCATCCCACACTATAAGCCTAGGTATTAAAATTGTTTTCTTTCATTAAATTTATCATCATCAACATCATCTACATCTTTCTTTTATTTCTCAGTATTTCTCTTATCCACGTTTTACTGGTTAAAATAATGAACATAACTGAAATAAATAAAAGAAAACAAGATAATCATTATTTTTATAATTTTTGGTACATAGGCAAATTTATTTTCATTCATTTTTATCAATGTGACTTGCGGCCAGTACGCACTCGGCCGGTACTAATGGTAACAGCGCCATCTAAGATCAAAACTTTACAATATCCGGGCTATTGTCATCATTCATTTAATTCTATCACAGATTTTAAAATTGCATTGCATTGTCACTTACGAGCTGAAATTTCTCTGACATTGATAACTTGGCAGCCGATCATAAATGTATCAGATTTTGACATACTTCAAGCTCACCTTGACAAAATGTATACCTTTCTATTTTAGTAGCTGTTTGTGTATTAATCCATAGATCAATGAAAATCCAAAGAATTTCAGATTGACATTCATAAAGAGCATAACAACAGTTTGTCAGATTTGATTAAATATAACAATCTGACAATGACAACACATATTTTTCCTAATAAATCAGGATTCACATATTGTTTCTGTTACATTTATTAATTCCCCCTTACATTGCCAACCCATCTATAGTGGTTATCTTTTTTACACTTAATATGATGTGCTAAACATTTTTCAAACATCCACCGGTAACCATGTAGACGACCCGATCGCTCAACCTGCCTTTGGACAAATTCAACTACCTCACCGATGTGACTGTAGTTTTTTCTTCTAAACAAACCAAGCTGTCTGAGAAGCCGTTTCAAATCATGGGCGTCGGAGCCGGCCCGGCCGGCCCGGCTTGAGCCTGACCAATAATCTACCTTTTTGGCTGGCGTGCCTGCGGCACGCACCGTGCCTACGGCACGGCAGGCGGAGCCGGACCAATCAAAAATCCCTTCCGACGCCCATGCAAATGACGGGGAGAAATGATAATTCCGCACTCTGTTGCAAGAACCGTGACTATATCTTAAAACAAAAGTCCCATTTCGAAACAAACCTAAATCACATCATTTTGTTCTTGTTCTCGTTCGTCCATTCTTGACTGTAAGGTATGGTGACTTAGGCAAGCATGGCGCGTTAAAACAGCATGGGGATTGTTGATACGGCTGGTAGTGTATGCATAATGTACGGAGCCCCGTACATATGCATGGTATCGTATGCTGATAATTAAGTCGGGGCCCCGAGTTATTAACTCGGGGCCCCGAGATAATAAGTCGGGGCCCCGAGTTAATAAGTCGGGGCCCCGAGATAATAAGTCGGGGCCCCGAGTTAATAAGTCGGGGCCCCGAGTTAATAAGTCGGGGCCCCGAGATAATAACTCGGGGCCCCGAGATAATAAGTCGGGGCCCCGAGTTAATAAGTCGGGGCCCCGAGTTAATAAGTCGGGGCCCCGAGTTAATAAGTCGGGGCCCCGAGTTAATAAGTCGGGGCCCCGAGATAATAAGTCGGGGCCCCGAGATAATAAGTCGGGGCCCCGAGTTAATAAGTCGGGGCCCCGAGTTAATAAGTCGGGGCCCCAAGATAATAAGTCGGGGCCCCGAGATAATAAGTCGGGGCCCCGAGTTAATAAGTCGGGGCCCCGAGATAATAAGTCGGGGCCCCGAGTTAATAAGTCGGGGCCCCGAGATAAAAAAAAAAAAACTCGTGTCATTTTATGTCCCCTTAGGGGCTCCGTACCTTGCTGCATTCAGAGTTTTAGGCGCCTTTGTTATATAATGACTTTCTCGTTTATTCTCCACAAATTCTTCGTGGGTAAGAAGCCAGTTTTGGACAATGTTAATCATTTGATCCCCGGCTATTGCAGGAGATATATTGTTGGAAGCCAGTTCATGATGTAGTGGGTTCAATAGACTTTTCAGCTCGCTATCGAAAGTACCCCATTCATACGTGCTGATGGAGGGTATGGTGAACTTCACAAAAGCATTCACCTGATGAATAGACGAGTACAATACGACCAGAGCAAGGATGAGCTTGGATCAAACGGGCCATCATGGTGGAAATGATGGAAATTCACAGTGAACGAGGAATATATTATGTCAAAGTCGATCCGTGATTAATAAATCACTTAAAGATGTAACGAAAAGTATCCAATAAAACCATTACTTTATTACTCTTAGAACAAGTTTCGATATATCGATGATATTAGTAACGGAATATCATGTAATCAAGGAGGTGTTCACATATGAGACAGTATATCGCACGAATTTATACGGACGGGACTTACGTAACTCATGTACATATGTCGCCGTCACAAGTTGAAGTTCAGATTTCCAATTATGCACTCGAAAAGTCATGTGTCGGAACAAATATGGCGATAATACTCACAAAATTATCAACATTAGCACACAGGCAGCGACTAGATAGGGTGAAAATCAGAACAAGAAGATGCAAATTTGCAGGAGTGAGTAAATTCTTGCCCATCACACACCCACTATTATTTTGACCATTTAAATGTTGTTTCTTCTTCCACAGACAAGGTTTAAATAGTGATGGTCTGACCAACATGTGGTATTCATGGATGGAACATGTGCATTTTTGTGGAGCGTGTTCAGGCTTCGGTGGCCCTTGACAGGATGCCATATGGGTCTTGGCAGCTATAGGGCTCCCCAAAGTGCAATTTTAATAAACAGTATATATTTTATATTGACTATAATATGTTTTTGGTTTAAATATATCTTCTATTTCTTGTCACTTTTTTATTTTTTATTTTTATTTTTATTGATTCATTTATTTTTAAAATCTTTTTTGTTGCGTACCAATCATTGTAAATATTTTGATTTTGTCTTTTGATTTAATAAAACATACAATTATTTTTTTTAGGGGAAACTACCAAATAACCTATATCAAATAATAATCAAGACATTTATTTGCTTATTTCATTTTTTTTCGCCAGACCTCCAAAATTCGTTCGGGGTGTGGGGGGGGGGGGCGTCCAGTTTCCCTCCATATTAATAATAATAATAATAATGACATTTATAGGGCGCTTTATACAGGCGTTTCTATAAGCGCACAGGTGGTCTGTCTAACTCAGTATACATTGTACATCCAATAACTTAAAAGCAACAAAATGAAATAAAATATTAATACCATGGGCGTAGACGTGCATAATTATCCATTGTTAGTGGGGATGATCTATTCATCATCCCCCACTAACAATAGAAAGTGTGTTCGTATCAACGCCACTGACTAATACAATAGAGTTAAATGAAACGAACTACTTGTGTGCGCCTCCAATATAGTAGTAGTTGCTGTTGTTGTTGTTGTTGTATAGCGGCGGTAGTAGCAGTAGTAATAGATGTGGTTGTTCTACTTGTTGTTTGAGTAGTAGTATTACTATATGGCCCAGTATTAGCACTAGTGATAATAGCAGCAAAAGTAGTAGTAGTAGTACATTTATAGTAGTAATAGTAGTTGTAGTTGTAATAATAAAAGTAGTAGTAGTAGTAGTACTACTACTACTACTATGGTTTTACAATGGATACGAGCTAATAAATTATCGCTTAATTTTCAAAAAACAAAATATATGCTGTTCAGCAATTCTATAAATGTCTTACCCCTTAATATATATTTCGGAGAAACTATACTGGAATCTGTATCTTCCATTAAGTTTCTAGGAGTAACTGTTGATAACAAATTATCATGGAAAGATCACATAGACAAGACATGCAAAACAATATCCCGCAACATTGGTGTCATAAATAGAGTCAAATCACATCTCCCGTTAGAATCTTTATTAATACTATACTATTCTATGATCCTACCTTATTTAAATTACAGCTTGCTAGCCTGGGGCAGTGCACATTCGACCTTTCTGGAAAGAATACTATTATTACAAAAAAGGGTCATTCGCATTATTTGTAATTCTAATTTCCGTTCTCATTCTGATCCTTTGTTCCTTAAAACTAAGATATTAAAGATAAATGATTTATACCTTTTTCAATTAGGACAATTTATGTATAACTATAACAAAAATTGTTTACCATCCATTTTCAATGATATGTTTTTTAAAAATCAGTCCGTCCACACTTACCCAACGAGACACAGTGTTGAATTCCATCTACCCCTTTTAAGAACACACTTTGCCCAAAGCACACTCTTCTATAAAGGCCCACAATTTTGGGACAACTTAAATAATGATATCAAAAGTTCACCATCTATTTTTTCATTCAAAAGAAAATTAAAATCATTCCTATTGCAATCGTACACTGTCTCATGAATAATTTCCAAGATTCCAACCTACTTGTTTCATTTTGTCTTAGGTCGTCAAGTTTTTCACAATCTACTGTAGTTGGGTGCTTCTATCCACCTCTCTCCGCTTCCTTTATTAATTTTGCTTCATTTTGAACTTGTGTATGCAGCCTTCTCTCTCTCTCTCCCTCTCTCTCTCTTATTACATCTCCGTTTTTTCTCAACTGTTATATTTTGTTGTGTTTGTTTTGTTTTGTCTTGTTTTCTCTTGTTTTGTCATGTACCGTCCTATCATGTATATCGTCCGAATTCCACCAGGTTCATATCCCATAGAAATTATGCGTTGCGTCTCTGTTGGCCACTTAACATATTTTATAACCTAACAACGAGTGAAATTCAGTGATCAGTTTTGCTTTTTTTTGTCTTATTTTTTACTATGTTAATATTCTTTGAGGGATCCATGATTTACAAGCAATGCTTTTTAGTGGATTCCTCCATTTCCGCAGAAAGTAGAAAAAAAAAAAATGCAATGTTTTTTTTTCCTCTTAATTATAATACTGTTATTTTCCATTCATTTTATTGTCATAATTATTGGTTATCGTGTTATTTTGTTAAAATGCACTTTGATATGTACCTTTCTGTTGGAAATGAAAATAAAATTGAATTGAATTGAATTGAAAAAAAAATAGTAGTTTTGCCCCTCCCTCTGACGTTTGAGCAAATTTGAGAGAAAGATATTGGCTCATAGCATCTATTCTAGGCGGAAAGTTAGTTCGACGCCCTGACTACTTTATTTAGACTTTGCAATTATTTGGACGCAATACTGCACTGTATGCAACAGGGGTGGGTGCAGGAAGGTGGAAGGGGGGGGGGGGGTTCCTGTTCCCGCGCGAAAATTTTGACGTTTTAGCAAATTTTTTTGAGGGGGGGATGATCTAACTGAGTAGGTTTTGCAATTATAAATTCCTTCAAAATTACCCCATGAATTAACTTTTTGAAGTGCTTCAACATTTAATATTATTCAACAACTGTACCAGTTTTGGTGCTTTTAGACAAAATGACAAGTCAGTGATGATATAATGTGTGCATTAGAACATGTTACCTCCGGGAATTCGCCCTTTTTATTACAGCAGGAGCTAGAAGAAGATCCCCGGAGCCCGTTGCACAAAACTTGAGTTTGAACGCTACTCAGGAAAATCAACTTTATTTTCAGCCAATCATAAGTCCAAGCTTAGAGTCCGATGGCACGGTCGAGGCGCCATTACCTTCAACAGCCTCCCCAGATTGGTCACCAACACACCAAGATGTGAGGCTGCACAGTCATTGACAACAGTACAGACAGGCAGTTGATACAGCTCTATTAATCGAAAACGCCGGGAACCAAATCACCTGGTCTACCATCAGAGGCAGAGCTCAGCTATCATTGCCCGACATGGCGGCAAGCTCTTGATGGGGTGCATCTGTCATGCATGCAGGGAGAGAATCAGAATATATGGTCACAAATTAATATTCCCAAACTGTGAGAAGCTGTGGTTGATATACGCAACTACAGCAGCTGGAATGAAGTTCGCTCGCCCAAGCACCGAGATGAATCACATTTCACCAACAACCAGGAGAATAAATACAGAGCAAACTCACTATATCATTGGCCTTGAGAGCGGGTGAAATTTTTGGCTGCTCAAAATGTTTTGTTTTTGTTGGCTGAATTGTGCACTTTTGTGTAAAAGCACCAAAACTGGTACAGTTGTTGAACAATATTAAATATTGAAGCATCGATTCAAACCACATGTTTATGCAAAATGTTGCTAATTTGACAAGTCCATTGACAAGGTAAATGTCAATGGCTTAAAAATTGTCCACACTTTCTATATGTTTTTCTTGTATAACAATGGCTTTATTTTTCCCACAGGACCCATCGAGTTAAATCTCATCTTCATGCAAACTTACGCTAATTTATGGCACTTACTCTACACAATGTAAAAATCAAAGTGCTTGAAAATGTACCTAACTTTCCATATGTATTTGTCGTGCCTACAAATATTTTCCCTCAGGACCCATCAGAATAACTCGCATCTTAATGCCATTCATATTGTACGTATTTGAGATCTTCATCTCTTCAATACGTACAATATTTGCATTAAAATAAAAATACTCTGAAAATTGCAGTTAACGTTGTCCAATCGTTTACCTGACCTTGTTTACCAGTGAGTATCAAATTAGAAGTACTGGTATAGTCGGTTATTGATATACCATTGAAATTTGTTTTATGCGTTAATATGCATAAATTATAATTAAATAGTTTTAAAAGTCAAGGAATATACATGTACTCAGAACATCACACCTAACATAGTCATTTCATTAACCTGACCTTATTCAACTACTAGTATGTTACAAATTTGAGGTGCTTGTATAGTCATTTTCTTGATATGTCCTTGGAAATGTGCATTATGCATAAATATGCATCAATTATAATAAATTACCATTAAAATCAATGAACACTTAAAATATTATTGCAATGATTTATGTTAGTTTAATGTAACTGATCTATCTAACCTATGTAGTAGAATATGAAGCCCTTGCACATTTACTCTGTGAGGATATCATAGAATATGTGTTTTATGCATAAATTAGCATAAATTAATATAAGATAAGATAAAGCAAAATGAATTAGATGATTTCATCAGATTCACCTATATAATGAAAAATGAAGAAACTAGTTTATATATTTCGAGAAAAACAACTGAATTTGTGTTGTTTTTTGTTTGCTTGGTTTTGGTTGTTTGTTGTTGGTTGTTGTTGTTTTTTTTTGGGGGGGGGGGGGCATAAATTAGCATTTTTAAATAGGGTGCCATTCACCGATTTCGTGGCACCATATCTAAAATTAACAATTTTAATACATATGACCAAAAAATTGCAATTTTGTAAATTCTGTCCCCCAAATTTTGTTAAAGATCACATTGCAAGAAAATTCCATCAAAATAAATATTGGCTTAATACTTATTATTGCATAGATGGCATAAATTATACAAGGTTATCCAAATTCAACGCTTGAAAACATTTGAATTAATGATTATTATCAATTATAAAACGGTAAAATACAGCCCCCGCTATAGCAGCTATAAGTCGGGGCCCCAAGATAATAAGTCGGGGCCCCGAGATAATAAGTCGGGGCCCGGAGATAATAAGTCGGGGCCCCGAGTTAATAAGTCGGGGCCCCGAGATAATAAGTCGGGGCCCCGAGTTAATAAGTCGGGTCCCCGAGATAAAAAAAAAAAACTCGTGTCATTTTATGTCCCCTTAGGGGCTCCGTACCTTGCTGCATTCAGAGTTTTAGGCGCCTTTGTTATATAATGACTTTCTCGTTTATTCTCCACAAATTCTTCGTGGGTAAGAAGCCAGTTTTGGACAATGTTAATCATTTGATCCCCGGCTATTGCAGGAGATATATTGTTGGAAGCCAGTTCATGATGTAGTGGGTTCAATAGACTTTTCAGCTCGCTATCGAAAGTACCCCATTCATACGTGCTGATGGAGGGTATGGTGAACTTCACAAAAGCATTCACCTGATGAATAGACGAGTACAATACGACCAGAGCAAGGATGAGCTTGGATCAAACGGGCCATCATGGTGGAAATGATGGAAATTCACAGTGAACGAGGAATATATTATGTCAAAGTCGATCCGTGATTAATAAATCACTTAAAGATGTAACGAAAAGTATCCAATAAAACCATTACTTTATTACTCTTAGAACAAGTTTCGATATATCGATGATATTAGTAACGGAATATCATGTAATCAAGGAGGTGTTCACATATGAGACAGTATATCGCACGAATTTATACGGACGGGACTTACGTAACTCATGTACATATGTCGCCGTCACAAGTTGAAGTTCAGATTTCCAATTATGCACTCGAAAAGTCATGTGTCGGAACAAATATGGCGATAATACTCACAAAATTATCAACATTAGCACACAGGCAGCGACTAGATAGGGTGAAAATCAGAACAAGAAGATGCAAATTTGCAGGAGTGAGTAAATTCTTGCCCATCACACACCCACTATTATTTTGACCATTTAAATGTTGTTTCTTCTTCCACAGACAAGGTTTAAATAGTGATGGTCTGACCAACATGTGGTATTCATGGATGGAACATGTGCATTTTTGTGGAGCGTGTTCAGGCTTCGGTGGCCCTTGACAGGATGCCATATGGGTCTTGGCAGCTATAGGGCTCCCCAAAGTGCAATTTTAATAAACAGTATATATTTTATATTGACTATAATATGTTTTTGGTTTAAATATATCTTCTATTTCTTGTCACTTTTTTATTTTTTATTTTTATTTTTATTGATTCATTTATTTTTAAAATCTTTTTTGTTGCGTACCAATCATTGTAAATATTTTGATTTTGTCTTTTGATTTAATAAAACATACAATTATTTTTTTTAGGGGAAACTACCAAATAACCTATATCAAATAATAATCAAGACATTTATTTGCTTATTTCATTTTTTTTCGCCAGACCTCCAAAATTCGTTCGGGGGTGTGGGGGGGGGGGGGGGCGTCCAGTTTCCCTCCATATTAATAATAATAATAATAATGACATTTATAGGGCGCTTTATACAGGCGTTTCTATAAGCGCACAGGTGGTCTGTCTAACTCAGTATACATTGTACATCCAATAACTTAAAAGCAACAAAATGAAATAAAATATTAATACCATGGGCGTAGACGTGCATAATTATCCATTGTTAGTGGGGGATGATCTATTCATCATCCCCCCCCCCCCCCACTAACAATAGAAAGTGTGTTCGTATCAACGCCACTGACTAATACAATAGAGTTAAATGAAACGAACTACTTGTGTGCGCCTCCAATATAGTAGTAGTTGCTGTTGTTGTTGTTGTTGTATAGCGGCGGTAGTAGCAGTAGTAATAGATGTGGTTGTTCTACTTGTTGTTTGAGTAGTAGTATTACTATATGGCCCAGTATTAGCACTAGTGATAATAGCAGCAAAAGTAGTAGTAGTAGTACATTTATAGTAGTAATAGTAGTTGTAGTTGTAATAATAAAAGTAGTAGTAGTAGTAGTACTACTACTACTACTATGGTTTTACAATGGATACGAGCTAATAAATTATCGCTTAATTTTCAAAAAACAAAATATATGCTGTTCAGCAATTCTATAAATGTCTTACCCCTTAATATATATTTCGGAGAAACTATACTGGAATCTGTATCTTCCATTAAGTTTCTAGGAGTAACTGTTGATAACAAATTATCATGGAAAGATCACATAGACAAGACATGCAAAACAATATCCCGCAACATTGGTGTCATAAATAGAGTCAAATCACATCTCCCGTTAGAATCTTTATTAATACTATACTATTCTATGATCCTACCTTATTTAAATTACAGCTTGCTAGCCTGGGGCAGTGCACATTCGACCTTTCTGGAAAGAATACTATTATTACAAAAAAGGGTCATTCGCATTATTTGTAATTCTAATTTCCGTTCTCATTCTGATCCTTTGTTCCTTAAAACTAAGATATTAAAGATAAATGATTTATACCTTTTTCAATTAGGACAATTTATGTATAACTATAACAAAAATTGTTTACCATCCATTTTCAATGATATGTTTTTTAAAAATCAGTCCGTCCACACTTACCCAACGAGACACAGTGTTGAATTCCATCTACCCCTTTTAAGAACACACTTTGCCCAAAGCACACTCTTCTATAAAGGCCCACAATTTTGGGACAACTTAAATAATGATATCAAAAGTTCACCATCTATTTTTTCATTCAAAAGAAAATTAAAATCATTCCTATTGCAATCGTACACTGTCTCATGAATAATTTCCAAGATTCCAACCTACTTGTTTCATTTTGTCTTAGGTCGTCAAGTTTTTCACAATCTACTGTAGTTGGGTGCTTCTATCCACCTCTCTCCGCTTCCTTTATTAATTTTGCTTCATTTTGAACTTGTGTATGCAGCCTTCTCTCTCTCTCTCCCTCTCTCTCTCTTATTACATCTCCGTTTTTTCTCAACTGTTATATTTTGTTGTGTTTGTTTTGTTTTGTCTTGTTTTCTCTTGTTTTGTCATGTACCGTCCTATCATGTATATCGTCCGAATTCCACCAGGTTCATATCCCATAGAAATTATGCGTTGCGTCTCTGTTGGCCACTTAACATATTTTATAACCTAACAACGAGTGAAATTCAGTGATCAGTTTTGCTTTTTTTTGTCTTATTTTTTACTATGTTAATATTCTTTGAGGGATCCATGATTTACAAGCAATGCTTTTTAGTGGATTCCTCCATTTCCGCAGAAAGTAGAAAAAAAAAAAATGCAATGTTTTTTTTTCCTCTTAATTATAATACTGTTATTTTCCATTCATTTTATTGTCATAATTATTGGTTATCGTGTTATTTTGTTAAAATGCACTTTGATATGTACCTTTCTGTTGGAAATGAAAATAAAATTGAATTGAATTGAATTGAAAAAAAAATAGTAGTTTTGCCCCTCCCTCTGACGTTTGAGCAAATTTGAGAGAAAGATATTGGCTCATAGCATCTATTCTAGGCGGAAAGTTAGTTCGACGCCCTGACTACTTTATTTAGACTTTGCAATTATTTGGACGCAATACTGCACTGTATGCAACAGGGGTGGGTGCAGGAAGGTGGAAGGGGGGGGGGGGGGGTCCTGTTCCCGCGCGAAAATTTTGACGTTTTAGCAAATTTTTTTGAGGGGGGGGGGATGATCTACCTGAGTAGGTTTTGCAATTATAAATTCCTTCAAAATTACCCCATGAATTAACTTTTTGAAGTGCTTCAACATTTAATATTATTCAACAACTGTACCAGTTTTGGTGCTTTTAGACAAAATGACAAGTCAGTGATGATATAATGTGTGCATTAGAACATGTTACCTCCGGGAATTCGCCCTTTTTATTACAGCAGGAGCTAGAAGAAGATCCCCGGAGCCCGTTGCACAAAACTTGAGTTTGAACGCTACTCAGGAAAATCAACTTTATTTTCAGCCAATCATAAGTCCAAGCTTAGAGTCCGATGGCACGGTCGAGGCGCCATTACCTTCAACAGCCTCCCCAGATTGGTCACCAACACATCAAGATGTGAGGCTGCACATTCATTGACAACAGTACAGACAGGCAGTTGATACAGCTCTATTAATCGAAAACGCCGGGAACCAAATCACCTGGTCTACCATCAGAGGCAGAGCTCAGCTATCATTGCCCGACATGGCGGCAAGCTCTTGATGGGGTGCATCTGTCATGCATGCAGGGAGAGAATCAGAATATATGGTCACAAATTAATATTCCCAAACTGTGAGAAGCTGTGGTTGATATACGCAACTACAGCAGCTGGAATGAAGTTCGCTCGCCCAAGCACCGAGATGAATCACATTTCACCAACAACCAGGAGAATAAATACAGAGCAAACTCACTATATCATTGGCCTTGAGAGCGGGTGAAATTTTTGGCTGCTCAAAATGTTTTGTTTTTGTTGGCTGAATTGTGCACTTTTGTGTAAAAGCACCAAAACTGGTACAGTTGTTGAACAATATTAAATATTGAAGCATCGATTCAAACCACATGTTTATGCAAAATGTTGCTAATTTGACAAGTCCATTGACAAGGTAAATGTCAATGGCTTAAAAATTGTCCACACTTTCTATATGTTTTTCTTGTATAACAATGGCTTTATTTTTCCCACAGGACCCATCGAGTTAAATCTCATCTTCATGCAAACTTACGCTAATTTATGGCACTTACTCTACACAATGTAAAAATCAAAGTGCTTGAAAATGTACCTAACTTTCCATATGTATTTGTCGTGCCTACAAATATTTTCCCTCAGGACCCATCAGAATAACTCGCATCTTAATGCCATTCATATTGTACGTATTTGAGATCTTCATCTCTTCAATACGTACAATATTTGCATTAAAATAAAAATACTCTGAAAATTGCAGTTAACGTTGTCCAATCGTTTACCTGACCTTGTTTACCAGTGAGTATCAAATTAGAAGTACTGGTATAGTCGGTTATTGATATACCATTGAAATTTGTTTTATGCGTTAATATGCATAAATTATAATTAAATAGTTTTAAAAGTCAAGGAATATACATGTACTCAGAACATCACACCTAACATAGTCATTTCATTAACCTGACCTTATTCAACTACTAGTATGTTACAAATTTGAGGTGCTTGTATAGTCATTTTCTTGATATGTCCTTGGAAATGTGCATTATGCATAAATATGCATCAATTATAATAAATTACCATTAAAATCAATGAACACTTAAAATATTATTGCAATGATTTATGTTAGTTTAATGTAACTGATCTATCTAACCTATGTAGTAGAATATGAAGCCCTTGCACATTTACTCTGTGAGGATATCATAGAATATGTGTTTTATGCATAAATTAGCATAAATTAATATAAGATAAGATAAAGCAAAATGAATTTGATGATTTCATAAGATTCACCTATATAATGAAAAATGAAGAAACTAGTTTATATATTTCGAGAAAAACAACTGAATTTGTGTTGTTTTTTGTTTGCTTGGTTTTGGTTGTTTGTTGTTGGTTGTTGTTTTTTTTTTTTTTGGGGGGGGGGCATAAATTAGCATTTTTAAATAGGGTGCCATTCACCGATTTCGTGGCACCATATCTAAAATTAACAATTTTAATACATATGACCAAAAAATTGCAATTTTGTAAATTCTGTCCCCCAAATTTTGTTAAAGATCACATTGCAAGAAAATTCCATCAAAATAAATATTGGCTTAATACTTATTATTGCATAGATGGCATAAATTATACAAGGTTATCCAAATTCAACGCTTGAAAACATTTGAATTAATGATTATTATCAATTATAAAACGGTAAAATACAGCCCCCGCTATAGCAGCTATAAGTCGGGGCCCCAAGATAATAAGTCGGGGCCCCGAGATAATAAGTCGGGGCCCGGAGATAATAAGTCGGGGCCCCGAGTTAATAAGTCGGGGCCCCGAGATAATAAGTCGGGCCCCGAGATAAAAAAAAAAAACTCGTGTCATTTTATGTCCCCTTAGGGGCTCCGTACCTTGCTGCATTCAGAGTTTTAGGCGCCTTTGTTATATAATGACTTTCTCGTTTATTCTCCACAAATTCTTCGTGGGTAAGAAGCCAGTTTTGGACAATGTTAATCATTTGATCCCCGGCTATTGCAGGAGATATATTGTTGGAAGCCAGTTCATGATGTAGTGGGTTCAATAGACTTTTCAGCTCGCTATCGAAAGTACCCCATTCATACGTGCTGATGGAGGGTATGGTGAACTTCACAAAAGCATTCACCTGATGAATAGACGAGTACAATACGACCAGAGCAAGGATGAGCTTGGATCAAACGGGCCATCATGGTGGAAATGATGGAAATTCACAGTGAACGAGGAATATATTATGTCAAAGTCGATCCGTGATTAATAAATCACTTAAAGATGTAACGAAAAGTATCCAATAAAACCATTACTTTATTACTCTTAGAACAAGTTTCGATATATCGATGATATTAGTAACGGAATATCATGTAATCAAGGAGGTGTTCACATATGAGACAGTATATCGCACGAATTTATACGGACGGGACTTACGTAACTCATGTACATATGTCGCCGTCACAAGTTGAAGTTCAGATTTCCAATTATGCACTCGAAAAGTCATGTGTCGGAACAAATATGGCGATAATACTCACAAAATTATCAACATTAGCACACAGGCAGCGACTAGATAGGGTGAAAATCAGAACAAGAAGATGCAAATTTGCAGGAGTGAGTAAATTCTTGCCCATCACACACCCACTATTATTTTGACCATTTAAATGTTGTTTCTTCTTCCACAGACAAGGTTTAAATAGTGATGGTCTGACCAACATGTGGTATTCATGGATGGAACATGTGCATTTTTGTGGAGCGTGTTCAGGCTTCGGTGGCCCTTGACAGGATGCCATATGGGTCTTGGCAGCTATAGGGCTCCCCAAAGTGCAATTTTAATAAACAGTATATATTTTATATTGACTATAATATGTTTTTGGTTTAAATATATCTTCTATTTCTTGTCACTTTTTTATTTTTTATTTTTATTTTTATTGATTCATTTATTTTTAAAATCTTTTTTGTTGCGTACCAATCATTGTAAATATTTTGATTTTGTCTTTTGATTTAATAAAACATACAATTATTTTTTTTAGGGGAAACTACCAAATAACCTATATCAAATAATAATCAAGACATTTATTTGCTTATTTCATTTTTTTTCGCCAGACCTCCAAAATTCGTTCGGGGGTGGGGGGGGGGGGGGGGGGCGTCCAGTTTCCCTCCATATTAATAATAATAATAATAATGACATTTATAGGGCGCTTTATACAGGCGTTTCTATAAGCGCACAGGTGGTCTGTCTAACTCAGTATACATTGTACATCCAATAACTTAAAAGCAACAAAATGAAATAAAATATTAATACCATGGGCGTAGACGTGCATAATTATCCATTGTTAGTGGGGGATGATCTATTCATCATCCCCCCCCCCCCCCCACTAACAATAGAAAGTGTGTTCGTATCAACGCCACTGACTAATACAATAGAGTTAAATGAAACGAACTACTTGTGTGCGCCTCCAATATAGTAGTAGTTGCTGTTGTTGTTGTTGTTGTATAGCGGCGGTAGTAGCAGTAGTAATAGATGTGGTTGTTCTACTTGTTGTTTGAGTAGTAGTATTACTATATGGCCCAGTATTAGCACTAGTGATAATAGCAGCAAAAGTAGTAGTAGTAGTACATTTATAGTAGTAATAGTAGTTGTAGTTGTAATAATAAAAGTAGTAGTAGTAGTAGTACTACTACTACTACTATGGTTTTACAATGGATACGAGCTAATAAATTATCGCTTAATTTTCAAAAAACAAAATATATGCTGTTCAGCAATTCTATAAATGTCTTACCCCTTAATATATATTTCGGAGAAACTATACTGGAATCTGTATCTTCCATTAAGTTTCTAGGAGTAACTGTTGATAACAAATTATCATGGAAAGATCACATAGACAAGACATGCAAAACAATATCCCGCAACATTGGTGTCATAAATAGAGTCAAATCACATCTCCCGTTAGAATCTTTATTAATACTATACTATTCTATGATCCTACCTTATTTAAATTACAGCTTGCTAGCCTGGGGCAGTGCACATTCGACCTTTCTGGAAAGAATACTATTATTACAAAAAAGGGTCATTCGCATTATTTGTAATTCTAATTTCCGTTCTCATTCTGATCCTTTGTTCCTTAAAACTAAGATATTAAAGATAAATGATTTATACCTTTTTCAATTAGGACAATTTATGTATAACTATAACAAAAATTGTTTACCATCCATTTTCAATGATATGTTTTTTAAAAATCAGTCCGTCCACACTTACCCAACGAGACACAGTGTTGAATTCCATCTACCCCTTTTAAGAACACACTTTGCCCAAAGCACACTCTTCTATAAAGGCCCACAATTTTGGGACAACTTAAATAATGATATCAAAAGTTCACCATCTATTTTTTCATTCAAAAGAAAATTAAAATCATTCCTATTGCAATCGTACACTGTCTCATGAATAATTTCCAAGATTCCAACCTACTTGTTTCATTTTGTCTTAGGTCGTCAAGTTTTTCACAATCTACTGTAGTTGGGTGCTTCTATCCACCTCTCTCCGCTTCCTTTATTAATTTTGCTTCATTTTGAACTTGTGTATGCAGCCTTCTCTCTCTCTCTCCCTCTCTCTCTCTTATTACATCTCCGTTTTTTCTCAACTGTTATATTTTGTTGTGTTTGTTTTGTTTTGTCTTGTTTTCTCTTGTTTTGTCATGTACCGTCCTATCATGTATATCGTCCGAATTCCACCAGGTTCATATCCCATAGAAATTATGCGTTGCGTCTCTGTTGGCCACTTAACATATTTTATAACCTAACAACGAGTGAAATTCAGTGATCAGTTTTGCTTTTTTTTGTCTTATTTTTTACTATGTTAATATTCTTTGAGGGATCCATGATTTACAAGCAATGCTTTTTAGTGGATTCCTCCATTTCCGCAGAAAGTAGAAAAAAAAAAAATGCAATGTTTTTTTTTCCTCTTAATTATAATACTGTTATTTTCCATTCATTTTATTGTCATAATTATTGGTTATCGTGTTATTTTGTTAAAATGCACTTTGATATGTACCTTTCTGTTGGAAATGAAAATAAAATTGAATTGAATTGAATTGAAAAAAAAATAGTAGTTTTGCCCCTCCCTCTGACGTTTGAGCAAATTTGAGAGAAAGATATTGGCTCATAGCATCTATTCTAGGCGGAAAGTTAGTTCGACGCCCTGACTACTTTATTTAGACTTTGCAATTATTTGGACGCAATACTGCACTGTATGCAACAGGGGTGGGTGCAGGAAGGTGGAAGGGGGGGGGGGGGGGTTCCTGTTCCCGCGCGAAAATTTTGACGTTTTAGCAAATTTTTTTGAGGGGGGGGGGGATGATCTACCTGAGTAGGTTTTGCAATTATAAATTCCTTCAAAATTACCCCATGAATTAACTTTTTGAAGTGCTTCAACATTTAATATTATTCAACAACTGTACCAGTTTTGGTGCTTTTAGACAAAATGACAAGTCAGTGATGATATAATGTGTGCATTAGAACATGTTACCTCCGGGAATTCGCCCTTTTTATTACAGCAGGAGCTAGAAGAAGATCCCGGAGCCCGTTGCACAAAACTTGAGTTTGAACGCTACTCAGGAAAATCAACTTTATTTTCAGCCAATCATAAGTCCAAGCTTAGAGTCCGATGGCACGGTCGAGGCGCCATTACCTTCAACAGCCTCCCCAGATTGGTCACCAACACACCAAGATGTGAGGCTGCACAGTCATTGACAACAGTACAGACAGGCAGTTGATACAGCTCTATTAATCGAAAACGCCGGGAACCAAATCACCTGGTCTACCATCAGAGGCAGAGCTCAGCTATCATTGCCCGACATGGCGGCAAGCTCTTGATGGGGTGCATCTGTCATGCATGCAGGGAGAGAATCAGAATATATGGTCACAAATTAATATTCCCAAACTGTGAGAAGCTGTGGTTGATATACGCAACTACAGCAGCTGGAATGAAGTTCGCTCGCCCAAGCACCGAGATGAATCACATTTCACCAACAACCAGGAGAATAAATACAGAGCAAACTCACTATATCATTGGCCTTGAGAGCGGGTGAAATTTTTGGCTGCTCAAAATGTTTTGTTTTTGTTGGCTGAATTGTGCACTTTTGTGTAAAAGCACCAAAACTGGTACAGTTGTTGAACAATATTAAATATTGAAGCATCGATTCAAACCACATGTTTATGCAAAATGTTGCTAATTTGACAAGTCCATTGACAAGGTAAATGTCAATGGCTTAAAAATTGTCCACACTTTCTATATGTTTTTCTTGTATAACAATGGCTTTATTTTTCCCACAGGACCCATCGAGTTAAATCTCATCTTCATGCAAACTTACGCTAATTTATGGCACTTACTCTACACAATGTAAAAATCAAAGTGCTTGAAAATGTACCTAACTTTCCATATGTATTTGTCGTGCCTACAAATATTTTCCCTCAGGACCCATCAGAATAACTCGCATCTTAATGCCATTCATATTGTACGTATTTGAGATCTTCATCTCTTCAATACGTACAATATTTGCATTAAAATAAAAATACTCTGAAAATTGCAGTTAACGTTGTCCAATCGTTTACCTGACCTTGTTTACCAGTGAGTATCAAATTAGAAGTACTGGTATAGTCGGTTATTGATATACCATTGAAATTTGTTTTATGCGTTAATA
Source organism: Heliocidaris erythrogramma (assembly GCA_025617745.1). NCBI lineage: Eukaryota > Metazoa > Echinodermata > Echinoidea > Camarodonta > Echinometridae > Heliocidaris > Heliocidaris erythrogramma. Next base: position 26,915,631 of record CM046868.1, read on the forward strand.
TGCATAAATTATAATTAAATAGTTTTAAAAGTCAAGGAATATACATGTACTCAGAACATCACACCTAACATAGTCATTTCATTAACCTGACCTTATTCAACTACTAGTATGTTACAAATTTGAGGTGCTTGTATAGTCATTTTCTTGATATGTCCTTGGAAATGTGCATTATGCATAAATATGCATCAATTATAATAAATTACCATTAAAATCAATGAACACTTAAAATATTATTGCAATGATTTATGTTAGTTTAATGTAACTGATCTATCTAACCTATGTAGTAGAATATGAAGCCCTTGCACATTTACTCTGTGAGGATATCATAGAATATGTGTTTTATGCATAAATTAGCATAAATTAATATAAGATAAGATAAAGCAAAATGAATTAGATGATTTCATCAGATTCACCTATATAATGAAAAATGAAGAAACTAGTTTATATATTTCGAGAAAAACAACTGAATTTGTGTTGTTTTTTGTTTGCTTGGTTTTGGTTGTTTGTTGTTGGTTGTTTTTTTTTTTTGGGGGGGGGGGGCATAAATTAGCATTTTTAAATAGGGTGCCATTCACCGATTTCGTGGCACCATATCTAAAATTAACAATTTTAATACATATGACCAAAAAATTGCAATTTTGTAAATTCTGTCCCCCAAATTTTGTTAAAGATCACATTGCAAGAAAATTCCATCAAAATAAATATTGGCTTAATACTTATTATTGCATAGATGGCATAAATTATACAAGGTTATCCAAATTCAACGCTTGAAAACATTTGAATTAATGATTATTATCAATTATAAAACGGTAAAATACAGCCCCCGCTATAGCAGCTGAAGAGCTCCTTGAACGCTGCTGAGATGTGTGACGACACACGAAGGACCAGTCCTGTCTAAGCAGACGATGTCCCATAACATCTTACACATTTTTCAGTGCCTGTTTTGTCACCTCCTCTTCACTTATTTCTCTTACTTGACTAGCGTCAGTCTTAATGTTAGTCTGTTGCCTCACTCTTAACTTCGTGTATGGTATTATTTTGATGAAAAACGCAGCGTTAAAAAAATAAAGGAATCAGTCACTTGTAAACAAAATAAGACGCCATTGTATTTTCAGCTGCTTGCACCGGGGCATGTTCGGCGTTTCAAGAGGGAACGAATACAATCTGTGATATTATTCGGAGGGCTTTTCAATTTGAAAATGGGATTTCATTGATCATTGACCCTTCTCCTGTGTATTTACAATCAAACGGTTTTAGTTATCAGAATCAGTTTCACTTTCCCTTTTAGAATGGTGTGAAATAAGGTCATGTTAAATATACCAAACTCTTTATAAGTTGATAAATAATTGCATTGCAATTACGTTCATTCATTATAGGACGTCGTCTGCTTAAGCAGGATCGATCCCTAGTGTGACGACATCAAAACATCGCTATATTTCTGGCGAATCCTCGGATATTCCAGATGCTTAGAAGAGCTTTTATTTATGTTGTTTTTATAATCATCAGATACGCAGTTCGACATAAAACTTATACGATTGCCATCTGTAAGCTTCCCAGTTTCTAGTGATACATTAATTGCCATATTTGTGATTTTCTTGCAATGTGATCTTTAACAACAGACCTGTTTTACTAAGTTATTCAAATTTATGGATGTTTCTTTCCTGGGGGTGTTTCATAAAGCTGTTAGTAAGTTACGAATGACTTTACGCAAGACTGGTGATTAGTTCTTGTGCTAAATTATTGAGAATCTGATTAGTATATAGCACCTAAGAACATGTTCCAGTCGTTCGTAATGTCATGCATAACTTTACGAACGAGGTAATCCATTAACCTGTTATTAATGAATGAACTATATTTAAAATCCAGTTTGAATACATTACTTGTTGCTATGTCTGACAAGCCTCTGAAAGCTTTCAGTACGCATAAAATTTGCATATATTTGTAAACAGGTCTATTAAATGGTTCTAGGACACCTACCCCCTCGGGCAACCACCATCTAGGACGACTACCCCCCCCCCCCCTCCCCACCCTCCGGGAAAATTACCCTCTAGGATGATTACCCCCGAACCAACTACCCCCTAGGACAACCACCCTCTAGGACAAGTACCCCCGGACAATTACCCCCCGGACAACCATCCCAGGACAATTATCCGCCGGAAAACTACCCCCAGATTCTGGGTAAATTGTCCGAGGGGTGATTGTCCAGGGGGGGGGGGGGGTAGTTGTCCGGGGCTGTTGTCGTAGAGGATGGTTGCCCTATGGGGTACTTCTCTGGGGGGTACTTGTCCGGGGGTACTTGTCCTAGAGGGTGGCGAATTGCCCTAGGGGGTAGTTGTCTGGGGGTAGTTGTCCGTGGGTAATTGTCCTACAGGGTGGTTGCCCTAGGGGGTAGTTAGCTGGGGGTTAATCATCCTAGAGGGTAATTGTCCCCCCCCCCCCCCCCCCGGGGGATATCACATGATCACGTACGAACGATGGCTACAAATTCGCACCCGCACGAGCCTTCTACATCTTTAGGAGTTCTGTGATAGCTACCCCCTGGACAAACACCCCCGTATAACCACACCTAGGATAACCACTAGGACAACTACCCCTAGTGCTATCACGATCTGTGATGACAACCCCCCCCCCCCCCCCCTAGAGGGTGATAGCACTAGGGGTAGTTGTCCTAGTGGTTATCCTAGGTGTGGTTATACGGGGGTGTTTGTCCAGGGGGTAGCTATCACAGAACTCCTAAAGACGTAGAAGGCTCGTGCGGGTGCGAATTTGTAGCCATCGTTCGTACGTGATCATGTGATATCCGCCATCTTGGTTAGTCCTTCGCTCTCCGGATTCATGCAGCTCGTCGCGTCAACGGCATTCATTCAGTTCAAATTGTTTGATCAACACTAGGGTTATATGAAATTGTTAGATTTTGTTAATGCTAGTATCGAAATGAACCAAGAAAAAAAGAGATTATTTAGTTATTATAGAAATGCAGGCATCATCCACTCTTGTTGCTCATTTTGATAATTTTACTGCACTACATTTACTTACCATTTCAAACAACTTTGATCACTGAAATGACAAGAAAATCAAATTTTGTGGCCATTTGCTTAACTGCTAATTGCCCTCGCCGTTCTCATGGTTCTGGCAAATGAAAGTGGTTATTGTATTCATATCCTGATGCAAGACTTCATGCTTGTAAGAGTTTGATTATGAGGTGTGCTTCATTTCAGTACGTTGCCATATATAGCCCTCAAGAAAATTCCTTGTCTTTACAGATCACTGCTATGATCCAGACATCTGTGTTTTGTTGAAGGTTGCCACTCTAAATAAGAACATTAAAAATACATCAAGTCCAACGAAGTGTCACAAGTCACAACTGCCAAATTGGAAACAAGGTAGCTTTCAGAGAGGACTACAACTTCAGTGTCGGATCCAGGGGGGGGGGGGGGGGGTCGCAGAAGGGGCACGTCTATTGGTAAATATATAGATACCATGGGCGCCAATTCTCACAGGAATTCTATTCAAGGGGGGGGGGGGGGGGGAACACACCTGGATGCAACAATGGGGTGTCCCCCCACTTGAATAGAATTCATGTGAGGATTGGCGCCCATGATAAGTACATATTTATATATAAGCAAGATATGTACCTATTATGAAATAATCCGAACAAATGATCCGAACGTATTTCGTCGGTTTCCAGCGTTCGTTGTTATCTGGATTTTTCCTGCCGATTTCGATCGCGTTTACCCATGTCCCCCATCTTTCGCAGTATTTAAAGATCACATTACAAGAAAATCACAAATATGGCAATTAATGTATCACTAGAAACTGGGAAGTTTACAGATGGCAATCGTATAAGTTTTATGTCAACTGCGTATCTGATGATTATAAAAACAACATAAATAAAAGCTCTTCTAAGCATCTGGAATATCCGAGGATTCGCCAGAAATATAGCGATGTTTTGATGTCGTCACACTAGGGATCGATCCTGCTTAAGCAGACGACGTCCTATAATGAATGAACGTAATTGCAATGCAATTATTTATCAAATTATAAAGAGCTTGGTATATTTAACATGACCGTATTTCACACCATTCTAAAAGGGAAAGTGAAACTGATTCTGATAACTAAAACCGTTTGATTGTAAATACACAGGAGAAGGGTCAATGATCAATGAAATAAACCCCGTTTTTAAAGTGAAAAGCCCTCCGAATAATAGGAGGGATGGTATTCGTTCCCTCTTGAAACGCCGAACATGCCCCGGTGCAAGCAGATGAAAATACAATGGCGTCTTATTTTGTTTACAAGTGACCGATTCCTTTATTTTTTAACGCTGCATTTTTCATCAAAATAATACCATACACGAAGTAAAGAGTGAGGCAACAGACTAACATTAAGACTGACGCTAGTCAAGTAAGAGAAATAAGTGAAGAGGAGATGACAAAACAGGCACTGAAAAATGTGTAAAATGTTATGGGACATCGTCTGCTTAGACAGGACTGGTCCCTGGTGTGTCGTCACACATCTCAGGAGCTCTTCGAGGAGCTCCTCAGCTGCTATATCGGGGGCTGTATTTTACTGGATTTTCATTTTAATGATAATAATCATTACTTCAAATGTTTCCAAGCGTTGAATTTGGATAACCTTGTTTGATTTATGCCATATATGCAATAAAAAGTTATATTTACTTTGATGGAATTTTCTTGTAATGTGATCTTTAACGCGATCAGAAAAATACAAAATGGAAGCGATTATCCTTGTATAATACTGTGGTTGTGACAATCTATGGCACATCAAATTCGGCATTTTGATAAAGAAAAGGAAAAAAAACATTATTGCCACAACACCAAAATTCGTGCAAAGTCCATGCGTTTGCAAGTTATTGTTTTCACCCAGCGGCTGCCATCAAGACGAAAGTTCCCGGATGTCCGGAACGGAGAATTAGACCATCTTGTCGCCTTGCGCTTTCTGCGTACCTGTGATGGGAATGTTCTTGTTTCGATATTTACCCCTTTACGTGATAATGAATATATAAATTTTGTTCAATACAAAGATGTACCATCTGTTTTTGAAACCTCGAACGTTTAAAGGGTGTGGCTTGCTTCAAATAGACCGCTTCGGTAATGTATTAAAATTTTGTAGCTTTCAAATAAATGTTGTTCTTGACAATCTGAAAGCTTGCAGGACATAGCAACAGGTAATGTATATAAACTGGATTCCAAGCATTGAGGCTCATTTACAAAAAAGAAAGCAGGTTAATGGAATAGCTCGTCACTAGGTGCTCAGAGAAGAAATGGGCATACATTTGAATAAATTACAGAACCGGTCTATTGGACGCCCACCACATTATACTCACAATAGACTTGTTTATACAAAGTTATTTAAAGGAGAATTAACCCCTGATTACAAATTTACTTATATTGGAAGGTGTAATATATTCCTACGTATTGGCCTAAATCATTTTCTAATAAGATATCAGAAGAGGGTATAAATAAAGATATTCCAACACCCGGTATCGTCTCCTACTCATTTACATGGGGGCTGCCATTTTCTTGCTGATTATTGGAGTTGTACATGAACCACTGAGAAATGTTCCAGTCAGGAAGATATTTTGAATCCAAATCCTAAATTGATTTTCTTCATTACCTAAAATCCCATATGTGACGAAAAATATAAAGTGGGTGTTTACATGTATTATAAAAATTAAATCTTTATATTGATACTTTTAAATTGTCTGGTTTTGCTTAACATAAGTCTATTTTCTTGGGTTTGCCAAACAGGGCAAAACAAATATTCAGCATGCATTCTGACTTTTCAAGTCCATTATCCGAAAGCAGGTGAATGCATAGTTTGCCGCTATAGATGCTCAGGGAAGAAGCATCCATAAAATTTGAATTAATTTGCTCTGTCCCATACGTCCAGTATCGAGAAAATAGATTTCTATTAAGCGAATATCGATTTTCAACAGAAATATATAAGGAAATTTTCAGTTTAAAAATAAATTGACATATCTATTCTATATTTTTAATCTCAAATGAGTTTTTAATTTTGAGAAAGGCAATTGAGCATTTGGATTAAGAAAATCTTCTTGTACACGTAGAGGTGTTGTGGATCAGTGGATAAGTCCCCGGACTGTGAACCACGAGGTCCGGGGTTCGAATCCCACCGCAGCACTAGCGTCCTTTGGCAAGACGTTAATCTACATTTGCCACTCTCCACCCAGGTGTTAAATGGGTACCCGGTAGGATGGCGAAAGGTAATGTCCTTTGCTTAGCACGTGTGCGCTTAACAGGCGACTGGCTGGAATGCTCCCCAGGGAGTGGAGAATGTGCATACACTGTGTGCGGGCGTGCCAGAATCCAGTGACCGGGGTAATAATATATATCGATATATAGCGCTTTGAGCCAGCACTTGGAAAAGGCGCTTTATAAATGCCAGGTATTATATTATTACATAAACAAAATGGCAGCCCCCATGTGCTGCTAGCAGACGATACATATTGCTAGCAGATGGTAAATTTTGCTCAGAAAATCTTGATTCGTATCGATCTCGTATATTTTGACGCGAAGCCATATAGTCTAACAAGTAGGAATAAATAACACCTTTGAACACTATCGTCTTTATTTTTGAGCGTAATTCTCCTTTAAACTTATAGATGTTTCTTTCCTGGGGACCAACAGGGTGTTCAGACGCTAAAAATCTATACCAAAACGGTATAGCTATACTAGAACGGTATAGCTATACGATGAAATTTTGCGTCTGAACGCTGACTAACGAAACGACGTATAGCGAAACGAGGGTCAAAGCATCGTTTCGAACTAGAACTCGATAAAGAATCACTGTTCCGTTTCCGTCTGAACGTATGGCGACCATAGAACGGTATAACTGGGCGGGGCTTAACGGGAGCGCACGTGAAAGGTGGAAGAGGAAATCCAGGCAGGGGGGCTAGCGGATACCTCGTGATCATAACAACACGCGCAGTGGGAAAATGCGCATCTATACCACCTTTTTCACGACGGTCGCAATATGCGTCTGAACGACCCGTTAGCTATACGATGATTCTTTATACGTCGTTTCTTTATCGAGGTTCGGTATAAACTGAATAGCGTCTGAACAGGGGGCAAGAAGGTTCAAACAGATCGAGTCATAACAGCTTCCCTTTGAAGACAGCTTCGATGCCGCCACAACAGACATGACAAATATGCGCTCTCCGAAAACATTCTTCCAAACCAGGAAACAATCAAATTTTATTGCCATGGTTAAGTACAATGGAGGATATTGGTTATAATAATAATTAGTTTTTGCAGATCCAAATGTAACTTCGAAAAAGTGCACACATGAATGATATAGCAAGGTTCAAGCGAAATATTTAGTGCCAAAAATACCAGAATTGCGATGACAATTGCGATTCTCTTTTTTGTCTTGCCGGCGGCACATACCCACCACTTTTTGGGTCGAGTCCCCCCCCCCCCCCCCCAACCAAGGCAGTATATTAATTGACCTGTTTTATGCATACTTTTGAAACAAAGGTTGTTCTTGACAACCTGAAAGCTTGCCAGAGGCTTGTCAGACATAGCAACAAGTAATGTATGCAAACTGGATTATATTAAGTATTGTAGTTCATTCATTAATAACAGGTTAATGGAATACCTCGTTATTAGGTCCCCAGGAAAGAAACATCCATAAATTTGAACACTTAGTAAACAGGTCTATTCAATTGCACATCCTTTATCATCTGCCAGGTGTTTGCATTAATTATCGTTATTAGTTGAGACTCCATCTGTTTGAACATCTGTTTGTGGGGACCTAGTAACGAGGTATTCCATAACCTGTTATTAATGAATGAACTACAATACTTGGAATCCAGTTTGCATACATTACTTGTTGCTATGTCTGACAAGCCTCTGAAAAGCTTTCAGGTTGTCAAGAACAACCTTTGTTTAAAAATATGCAAAAATTTGAATATATTTGAATACATTTGTAAACAGGTCTATTCAAGGAGAATGAAACTCAATAAAAATTAGCTGATAATCATGTGGAAAGTTGTCGGCCTGTTCAAAATATCTTGAATTACTCCTATTTGATTACTCAGTAAGGAGAACAATCTCTTGCTTGAACAAGCTTGTTAAAATTTAGACCCTATTATCATCACATTATTCAAACTAAAAATATGCATAATACACATTTCCTTCATATTGCTAAAAACAACGTGGATTTGTGACCCTCATTAAAATCACAACGATTATTTGCGCCATGATTGTGCCTATTTACTTTTGCGCCTACGGTGTAACTTCCTTTGTGCGAAACCTCGATAACGCATATAAGTGTGACGTCATCTTTTATCAACAGCCACCCCCCAACTTTGACAATTGTTCCCTGCAAATGCTAAAATCAGACAACTGTCTCTATAAACACGTGATGAGCATTAATCAGCAATCAAATATACTATGCATATTCAAATTAAAAGTACTAAAATGTTCTCACAAAAACAAAAAAGAAAAGTAGGTAATGACTATATGAATCAAACTGTTCAATACAAGGATATGCCAGATAACTCACCGCCCCCCCCCCCCCCTAAGGAGATTCAACCCCCCTCCTTCAGCAATGTCTGGATACACCATTGGTTTCAGCATAATCTGGAACGGTTAGTGTTAACATAAAAAAAAGATTGTCCTAGGAACAAGTAAAAACAAAGCTATGCATAGGATGAAAGAGTGAAAAGAACTGAATGAATATTGATTAAGAAATGAATGAAATTTGATGCAGTAAATTTTACGAAGAATTCTTGATTTTGCGAATTAATGTAAGTTGAATTCGGACATGCACAAAGTCTCCTCATGTTAACAGATTTTGTCAAATCTTACATGAGGTGTTTTTTTATTGACAACATGAAAATAATAGACACTGCGACTAACTTCTCCCAGGTAGGGTCGGGCCCGTCCTGTTTGAGAGAGCCTTCATACATCAGAGTTATGCCTCATAGTGTCCCTGTATTAAAGAGTTGCGACAACTGGAGATTTGAACGCCATTTTATTTCCACTATTACGTAACATTTCTATTCAATTCCGATAAGCACCTGGGTGTTCTCAATAGAAAGAATTCGAACGCCCTTTTGTTTCCAGAAAATGTCCATGTCGCAACTCTTTAATACAGGGACACTAATGCCTCACAGTGCCGTATATAGAGAGAGTCTGGCCAACTCGGTTTCAGTTGGGTAGCAACATGGCGTATATTCCTTTGTTATGTAAGCTTGCAACAAAGGAATATGCGCCATGTTACCCAACTGGAGCCGAGTTGGCCAGACTCTATCTATATACGGCACTGATGCCTCATATCCAACAGCGCCCCCATACCATTGCCCCCGATGCCTCCTAATAATTGGACGCATGTGTCGCCATTTAACAGATTTATTGAATGCGATATTTTATTTTTGGAGAATATAAGAGTAGATGAAATTGGTTGAACGTACTAAATAGATCAGCGAAGTTTGAAACCCAATAACTTAAGGAATAGTCGTCCAACATGTGCGTTACGTTTTATTTATTTATTTATTTATTTATTTATTCATTTATTTATTTATTTATTCATCTATCTCTTTATTTATTTAATTATTCATTCGTTATTATTAATATTATCCTCATTACCATCACCATTATTTTATTATTATTATTATTATTATTATTATTATTATTATTATTATTATTATTATCATCATCATCATCATCATCCCCATTAATATTGATGTAAACCTGATTTATTCATTAAAATGTTATTTCAAATGTGCTACACGTCAACCTACACTTTCCTCATCAAATGTGGCTTGCCCTTTTACACTTTAAAGAAGGTGGACAGGAAAGTGTTCAATTTTGAATGTCCATGTTTGTTAATGTGTGTGCTTACATCAATCAGCCGTAGATGGGGGTATACAAGACAGTACTGGTAGTCGATTCTGAGCCACGTACTAGTATACACAGACTCGGTTTGGCCAACTCGGTTTCAGAAAACCCTCAAAATCTAATGAATAACTGCAGATTTTAATTTCTTAAAAGGAAGCTTTTTATTCATGCACAATTCAAAGCAAGTATGTTCAATTGAATTAATAATTATTTATAATTATTAATCAAATTGATACGGAATCACATTCCAACTACATTCGATTCGATTCAATATAACAGTGGCATTATGTTTGACTTAAATTAGAAGAACATAATTATCAAGGGTCCAATTGGTCATTTTCAAAAAGGAATCAATTTACTTTTAAAGTAGAACGTTGATGATTTTAAATATTGGCTTAATACTTATTATTGCATAGATGGCATAAATTAAACAAGGTTATCCAAATTCAACGCTTGGAAACATTTGAAGTAATGATTATTATCAATTATAAAACGGTAAAATACAGCCCCCGATATAGCAGCTGAAGAGCTCCTCGAACGCTGCTGAGATATGTGACGACACACCCTGGACCAGTCCTGGCTAAGCAGACGATGTCCCATAACATCTTACACATTTTTCAGAGCCTATTTTGTCATCTCCTCTTCACTTATTTCTCTTCCTTCACTAGCGTCAGTCTTAATGTTAGTCTGTTGCCTCACTCTTAACTTCGTGTATGGTATTATTTTGATGAAAAATGCAGCGTTAAAAAAATAAAGGAATCAGTCACTTGTAAACAAAATAAGACGCCATTGTATTTTCAGCTGTTTACACCGGGGCATGTTCGGCGTTTCAAGAGGGAACGAATACCATCCTGCTATTATTCGGAGGGCTTTTCAATTTGAAAGTGGGGTTTATTTCATTGATCATTGACCCTTCTCCTATGTATTTACAATCAAACGGTTTTAGCTATCAGAATCAGTTTCACTTTCCCTTTATAATGGTGTGAAATAAGGTCATGTTTAAATACACCAAACTCTTTATAATTTGATAAATAATTGCATTGCAATTACGTTCATTCATTATAGGACGTCGTCTGCTTAAGCAGGATCGATCCCGAGTGTGACGACATCAAAACATCGCTATATTTCTGGCGAATCCTCGGATATTCCAGATGCTGAGAAGAGCTTTTATTTGTGTTGTTTTTATAATCACCAGATAAGCAGTTGACATAAAACTTATAAGATTGCCATCTGTAAGCTTCCCAGTTTCTAGTGATACATTAATTGCCATATTTGTGATTTTCTTTGAATATCTACTTTAAGGATTGTCACACTGAAAATGCATTTATTTTATTTTATCTGTTTCCCAGGAAAGCTTGCCAAATTTCATCTAATTTTCACTCCACAGCCAGGTTGCTAAGAGACAAGGAGTAATGAGCAATGAGAAGTGTGTGAGGAGAAGAGTGTGAGAGATTCCTTTTACCATCGATGACTGACTTGAGTTAATTTACATTTCTATTGTAAGTTGTGTGCAGGGTAGTAAACTTGAATAGGTCTTTTAGTTGAGCTCAGTGAGCCTATATGCTTTTGAACAGCTGCTTGGGATACTTTTAGAGAAGAGTTATAGATCTTAGTACTTTTCCATGCAGTAGTTTTTTAGGCAGAACATCTTTTAGACTTTGTGGAGGACACATGTGCAGTTTGAGGCAGCCGCCATTTTTATTTGAATTTCAACTTTATATTTTCATCAAAAGGCAGCCTTATTTCAGATTTGGCTGAATCTATTTGAACCTGTATAAGGCCAGATTAATCAGAATTTATACCGATGTTTTTATGCCTGAATTAAAGAAGTCATCGGTAAGTTAGACTGATTTCTTCTATTTTATCTTAATGTGTAAAAGAAAAAAGAAATTAAAGAACTTCAGACATGGTCTAAAATTTCGATGTAAATATAAACTTTTTGGAATATTTTGAAATGTACTTTTTGAAGGAGAATGAAAGTATTCTAAAACATGGTATTTCGCAAGTTCATGTGATATTAAAAATCATGCTTTGTAATTGATAATCTTGAATGTGATTTTTAACTACAAGTTTGATAATAGAAAATGCAAGCAAACTTTTATCAATTATAGTATGACATACCAAAAGAAAATAATTTACATTTGTTATCGTTAGGACATATCGTAGAAAGATTCTTGGTTTTGTTTTTAATTATAGATGGTTCCAAGATCGGGACATTTTCCAAGATTGGTTCGTTCTTAAGCCTGGGATATCTCGTTTCTACAAGGGTCAGTGAATTGTTTTGGGCTGACGAGATACAGCGCCGTCTTTGGCGGCAGTTTTCGGCCAACGATTACAAGACCTGGTTACGGAGATAAGTTTTGTTATAAAGAACAGCAAGAGATCTAGAGAACGCAGAATAACAGGTTTTTTCTGAATATAAAGGAAATCTTGCAGATTGACTTTGAGACTAGATATTCAGACAAAGCAGACTCTCAGAAGATGAGTGAACAATTGATAGTGAGGAGGGTTATTTTGAATTTTGATCAATGTAAGATTTAATGGTTTGAGATGATAAATTGAGTTTTGAGCTATGAAAATAGCCTTATAGATATAGAAGTTGACCGTTGAAGAAAAGGTCAAGTTGAGCCTTGAGGTAATGTTTGAAGCTTTATATGAAATGTGATCAGTAAATGCATTATAGTTAAGAGAAATTAGTTTGAAGTTATAATTCTATGAAGGTGGATCAGTACAGGGTTCTTTCATAAGAATGTTTTAAAGGAGTTATGATTGCATAAAGAAATGAAACAGAGTTAAAGGTTACATTGATATTTATTGGAGGTGGTAGGCATGATATAGCTGTACGAGCTCCTTGGCTTATCATTCTGGTACTTGCCTACGGAGCTGTACACGGCCTGCTATTATGGCCCGTGTTGGAACTTGTCAACACAGAAATACTATGCCTCATAATCACCCATTCCCACGCACGGTGAACCTTGCAAACCACCCTCGGTATTTGCTGTGGTGGTTCTGGTCATATTTCAATTCTAAAGTTAGTAATGTATACAAAATATCAAAACTTATCTACAAAAATTCGGCAGCGGGGATAGGATTCAGCTACCTTCCGCATGTTGTTGCTGTAAGAATTGTCATTATGACAAACGATGACCTCTAGCAGCCGAGCCGGCGGCGTCTTTTTTTTTTGTAACCAAGCCTAGGCAGAAACCCCTTTTTGAAGACTTTGAAACAGACTACAAGTATCGGACTTGTATTTTCTTACTCAGTCACCTTATTTTTAAATAAGCAAACCCTAACCCTAACCCTAACCCTAACCCTAATAAGCAAAAGAAAATTTCGTAATATAATCTTCTGCCGAGGTTCGAACTCGTGGTTCCTTCACCAAGAGAGGACTGGATTATCCGATTGCGCCATACAGAACAGCTGCTCGATGCCCTTGCTCGTTTTATTATATAGCTAAAATTCGTTTTCATGAATATTCATGCCGATTAGTCTTGACGGAATAAACCGTATTAGTATGAAAAAATGCGAAATCTGCCTAGGCTTGGTTACCAAAAAAAAACACGCGACCGGCTACCGTGCTTTCATGAAGACCAATCGGAACCGTTTACCGACCCTGCGTCATGAATATTCATGAAAAATGCGAAATCTGCCTAGGCTTGGTTACAAAAAAAAAAAAGACGCGCGCGCCGGCTCGGCTGCTTAGAGGTCATTTATTTATTTCTTTCTCTCTACAAACTCTCTTTCTCTCTTGTTTCCGGTTCTCAGTCTCCCGAACTATTCGTTCTTTCTTTCTCTCCCCTCTCTGAGTCTTCTATTTTCAGTCCTATATTTTAGTTTATTTTTTAAATGAAGTTGTTTTGTGTATGATATGAAATCCTCTGAATCTGTAATTTTTATTCATTTGCTCATCTTTACCTTTTATGAAAACAAGAACTAGACCTAATTTACAAAAGTTGATTGTATTAGTCGTCGCAGGCAGTCTATTTGTCTCTTTCATGACTTGGAAAAGAAGAGTTAGTAAATTTGAACACAAAAACTGGAAGTTTATGAATTGAGCTTAATACATAGCCTATTTAATTTGAGTGTGTTCATGATATTGCTAAAAATGATATAAGTTTTGACAGAAAGCATAATTATATGTACAAATCATCATATTGAACAACACTAAGCCAATTTTTCTACAACGTGCTTTTAAAATGCATTTCCAGAAAGTAGAAATTCTTCCCCATGGTAGAAAAAATACTAACAATGATAGGCCTACTAACCGCTAGAAAATAACTACAAACTAGGATATTAGAAACTAATTAGGGCAGTCAAAGAAGGTTAACATGGAGTAGGCATATATCTGTTATTCCTTCTCAATATACAGGCGAATTCAACATGAATCATACACAATAATAAAAGACTCTGCAATAGACAAATTTATGTCTAAAAGAAACATATAATCCTAGTTTGGATATTTATTAAAACATTCTGAAAGGGCTGCTTTACAAAATGTTATTTGTTGATTATTCACACAAGTAATGATACTTTAAGACAGACAATAAATGAAATGTATGTTAATTGTATTACAAATAAAGATAACGTTTACTATAATGAATAAGCTATAACAAGTATTAAGCCGGCTGTAAATGACTTAAGAAAGGGGGGGGGGGGGCGTTGGGGCCCGATGTCACTTTGGATAATCCAGAATAACGAAAGTCCAAGAGTTGTGTGAATATAATCATCTGTCGATTCGACAGGCGACCACCAAAATTAGTCCACGAATCAATCGACGACCCAGACGACTAGCTGACGTTCCCTTACTCTCTCCGCGAGGTTGACTTGTAGCCTGTAGCATGTGTAGCTACAACTTGAAGTTCAAGCAGACAAGGGCGTGGTCAATACAGTACACCTCAATGATCGATCCGTCGACTGATGAACTGACATCAAACTTCACGAAGAATCCGCTTAGAATAAACAATTGCAAGGCCAATCCAGTATCGGTTGAGCTTTATAATTTATTGAGAATCCGTGGTTAGAAGAATCTCATAGAAACTTTAATAAAAATGAAGATTTTAGGTAAAAACTTATAACACAGCCAAATGAAGGTCGAAATAATGTCTTGCCTTCAAGACCGGAGGGTTTTTTTTTTCTCACTCGTGAACATATTAATTCCACGCTTCCCTTGAGTGTATGTAGTCATATGTATACACGGACATTCCGTTGCCGGCTATGCAAACTTATGTGCAATTAATACATTGGATTGTCACCTGGAATTGCAATTCAAATAACATTTAACAGTACATTGGGTGAGGATAACAAACTTTTGCTTTCATTGGTTCTGCATGTACTATTTCACTTGGTGTAAAGCACTCTCGAATTCATAACACCCCACCCATAAACAAGGAAAATATTTACAACGTTGATAATTTCGTTGACGTATCATAACATTTTATGATAATAGCTACCATACCTCATTATTGTAGTTCAGTAAACGTTATGCGAAAAGGGTATTAACATAGATTAATGTGCACAAATATACTTCATTAAAGCAAATACCTTCATCTCGATACAATACATTTGAAGCAAGTCTAAAAGTCTAAAATCATCCATAATACGACGTTATATAGTGCGAATTTATCATAATACAATTGTAATATTTGAAGAAAATCTAATTCCAAAAGTAATTTCTATCTATCAAGCTAATCACTAACCACTTCAAACAACATCCAGTAATGTCTTTATTTAAGGTATATATCTTAACCTGAGATAAGAGTCTTATGAATAATATATACAACGCGCATTCTGACTATTGAAGTCCATTATCTCAAATTAAGTGAATGCATAGTTTGTCACTATTTACGCTCGGGAAAGTTATCATCCGTAAATTTGAATTAATTTGCTCCGTCGCGTACGTCAAAGTATCAAAGAAATATCAAACACATTATCGTTTTTAGAATATAGGTATATAATTTATCTGTTAAATATTTTAAATCTCAAATGGGATTTTGTATCAGGAAGAAAAGACAATTTTGCATTCGGATTAAAAATATCTTTAAATACACATCAAGAAAATGGCAGCCTCCAGTATCGCTAGCAGACGATAAATTTTGCTGAGAACATCTTGATTTATACCCATCTCGTATAATTATTTTAATGCAAAAGTACGTAGGACAACAATAAGGAATAGATTATATCTTCGAATATAAGCACATTTATATTTTGAGGTTAATTCCCCTTTAACAATAAATTAAAGATCTGAAACTGTGTACTACTTTGCCTCTCGATCCGTTCTTGCACTAAATATGATATCTAACGTCGTATTTACCGAGTAGCCAAAGAGTTCATAATCATCTTTATAATAATCTATGAGGCGATATATTAAGTCACGTGGTATTTCCTTATATGCATTAATCATCCTTTCGTGTGAACGTGAAATGTGAACTTCTGGAAAGGTAACATATTGAGATAAATTGAACTTATTAATAACGTAAGGTGCATCATATTTCAGCGTATCGTAGTGTCCGATAAAGTCATATTTGAACCTACACGGGGAGGATATCCGGCTAACTGGCAACCAGTGATCGGTCTGCTGGGTCATTTTTGCATTCGGACCGTTATCCGTGATGAATCGGATAAATTCATCAAATCGTATTTTCTCCTTGAAAGGGAATTTCAATCTGCTCGCGTCCTGCCTTCGATATCTTTTTATGATGGTAACTCCGAATTGCCGTTCCCAAATCTCTGGTCCATACACAAATTTGTCGAGGTATGCTGATAGCACCCTTTCTAGGGGTTCCCGGGTAAACATGACTTTGTCATACGTTTTCCACCGCTGCATAACTTTGTTGGCATCTGGTATATCACTCATTTTCAGAAACGTCCATTTCCTCCCCGGTAATCTCCGCAGTGGACCGGGGTCTGCTTTACCGAGAGTCGACATTACTTCTTTCCACGTAGTACAGGAAATCTTTGGGACAAAGCAAAAGATGAATTTGCACATATCACTGGCGATGAAATGTATGGTATTCTCCCAAGAAGGCGGCGGCAGGACCCGGCTCATTCCCAGGCGGTTGCATGCTTCGTCGAGACGTTTCTTTCTTTCCAGCTGTGTTCCTTCGATATCAAAGAATTCCTCCTCCGTTTGCAAATCTTCCTGCGCGATAAAACACACATAACAATTAAGTATAATGCATCAAATATTGAGATTGTGTTTATTTGTAATCTGGGAAAAATGTGACAACTTTGCCTGGACAGCACGTGCTCAGTGGTCCTAGCAAAAATCACCTCACATTTCTGCCCCCCCCTTTCTTAGTCCTAGATAAACATGTAATTTTACAGGAAAGATATTATCTCTACATACTATATGGATACTAACAATAGAAATTCTGATGTAATCTACAACATATCGACATATTTTTAACGTGCTCAACTTCGATACAGAAAGATTATCGAAAACAAGCTTCGTCAGAGGCAAAAAGACGCTTTTTGCCTCTGACGAAGATTCTGCTAGGATCGAAAGCTCAGGCCCCTTTTGACTCCATACAGAAAGATTGTTAAAAAAAGAATTACCTGTGCTATTCGGCAGAGACGGGTCCAGGATTTTGTAAAAGAGGGGACATAATATTCAGAAATTTTCTGTAGCTGTTTACTTATAAAATGCCATTTTGGCTTTAAAAAGGGGCACGGGCCGTTTGTACACCCCCAATCCGCCAATGCTAAATGTATTCGGAACGTTTCCGAAGCATGAATACCAAATGTCACTTGTCTCTATTAAGTTGGTAGGTGATAGCGTATTAAGGGATGACTTTGACTGTGTAGTACTTCTCGACAGAAAAGAGTTTACGCATGGGTCATATCGACAGAAATATGGCTTGCCGAATCCCATGAGGGTGATTTGAGAGGACCAAAGCAATTTTGCATGTTGAAAGTACGCACTGACACATTATCATTGGTCCATATTGAGCGAAATATGGCCACGACATCCCAGGGAGGTGGTTTGGAAGGACCAAAACATCTTTGGAGATTGGAAGCAGTCAGTGACTGATTTATTACCCTTGTCGGTACACTTGTTGAGGGAATCTACACATGGTTTTAATTTTCTGAAATTCCTCACCCTCCATTTTTAACCAAAATTCTAGATTTCAGGCAATAAACTTCCTTCACTTTTTATTTGTGCATAATTATATTTATTTTCTTTTATAGAGGTTAAGGGTCCACAAATACAGTGACGTTATAATAAACTGAACCTATATACACACACAATTGTAATAATTATCATCATGGCCATCGGATTTGGAAAAGTTTTCCTCCCGGTGACCAGCTGGTATTTTAGCTTGAGGACCGGTTGATTTGTGGTTGAAGGACCGGTTAATTAAGTTACAGAGTGGACAGGTCGCATCGATATTACCGGCCAGAATAAGCCAGTTCGGGGTTAGCGCATGGTACAAATGACCCCAAATATCCACAGATATTTTAGACATGGAGGGTCCCTTTATGTGCACTTCAGAAAAATAACTCTGGGAGTGATAGAGGTGCCTCATGAATAGCTTTTGTTTCCCCCTTTAAAAAGAATACTTCCACCTGGATATCATGGAATGCACCATTAGTGCATAATTGAATAATGATTACATGACATTCATGAGCACATATCGCATATTAGTGTCAGTGGGTTTTAGAATTTGGTACAGATGGCCTTTATCTGCTCATGCTCAGATTGCATCCCCGAAGTGGCTTATTTTAGTCCCGATCTGTCCCTAATCATGACAATCCCAGTATTTTGATCGACTCACTTGATGCATTGCTTGCGTGGCATCGACAATACTTTCTGATGAGTTTCCCGTCAATGTTTTGATTTTGCTCCGTGCTGGTGGTCTGTTGTCTGACATTACCTTGGTAGATTCAGGTTTTGAGAGGTGAATCGCATTTTCCAGTCCTTTCGTTGGCACAACGTATCGGTGGTAGTAGTCTGATAATTTTACCCCCAAAATAGACAGAAGGAGAAGAAGAAAGAGAAAACAGAATATGAAGCACATCGTTTTAATTATATCGTAATCGTTAAAAGGGTCATTCAATTAGCCATAACTTCATACCAAGAATCGGACGAGCTGTATCATAGTTGGAGTCTCCAATAAGATCACAATGTGGAAAAACCAAGAGAGCGCAAGAGGCTTGCATCCTCCAGAGCCATCTAGGCCCAGAGTTTGGCCAACATGGTCTCAGTTGGTAGGCAAGCATGCAACAAATGAATATACGCCATGCTGTACCCAAGTAAAACCGAGTTGGCCAAACTGCGTGTACATGGTGTATGGATCTCTGCCTTCGAGGAACCCCTGCTCTCTCTCTCTCTCTCTCTCCCTCTCTCCCTCTCTCCCTCTCCCTCTCTCCCTCTCTCTCCCTCTTTTGCTCTAATTGGCCAATCCTTCACCGTCGTATTAACATTTTGAAGGGGGGGGGGGGGTGACACCCAGATTTGCAAATTTTTATGGTGTGACACCTATTATTGCCGACAAAAATGCTGCACCCTAATCCCCTAACACAAATAATAATGAAAGAAAATTACAGATCTTGATCATACAGGCCCATTTTCGCAAGGAGGCTAACGCCTTTTGCCCGATTATCAACTTTTCAATTTCTAAATTACGTAATTATGGGAACCTCGCTGCCCAAATATGTGGATATTCTGGCACCTCACTTTGCTGCCCGAATATCATGTGGTGGTTGTCTGAATATCGGGAACTTTGAAAATCATCGGGGGGGGGGGGGGGGGGACTGCAGCCTAGTGCCAAAGGGGGACGCCTTTTCCCCGAATACTAATTTTCCAGGGGGGTTTCTTTTTTCTTCTCCTTTCTCTTTTCTCCTTTTCCCTTTCTCTTCCCCTCCCTTCCCCTCCCTTCCCCTCCCTTTTTTTCCGACAGAAATTTTTGAGAGGTGGGGGGGGGGGGGGGGGGGGAGCGTGACACCTCACCCCCTCTGGCGACGCCCCTGTATTTCATATTAAGATTTGTGTCCATTATTTTCCTTACCATCCCGAACATTTTTCCGGGAAGCGATTAGCATGGTCTATTGATATTCCTATTTTGATCCATTGCACTTTGTATTGCTGATACTTTTTATCTCCCTATCAAATTACCAAATAATGATCACTTTGTACTTCATTTACATCACATTGAGTGTACCCTATTATCGAAACGCCTATAGTTCGATCATAATGCAGGACGCACACCGTCACGCACCAACCACTTTGGTTTTACTCATTACTGATATAATCGCGTGATTTTATAAATTTATGTTTTAAAAAGTAGTCTTAATGGAAAATTGTTTTTGCTGGTTGAAAGATTAACACACTATGAGTTTGTTGGATAGGACCTACATATAAATATTATACCAGCATTCGTTATCCCAATAAACATATACTATTTGAAAAATATTTTTAATTTTAAATAATAATAAAGACATTTATTTTTATTTGTTCGATATTTCGACGATAACCAATCATTCAAGGCCTACTATCTAGGTCATTCAAATTCTACAGATTACCGGAAATTAGCGCCCGATTCGGAAACAGTTTGGCTTTTCGACATGGTCAGTTGTCAAGCCAATGTTGGGTAAACCTTGGGTCGTTATCTTTACTGGTAAATGATTTATATTGTATGGCTATACGACGATGGCCCAACGTCGTAAGAAAGCCAACGTTGGCTAAATGTTGCATAACCTTGGCCTAACGTCAATGTGTCGTTGTTTTCTCCAAGTTGGCCCAATGGGCACACCGAAGACGTTAATAGGCCTAACGTTATCTTTGAGGTGTCAGACAAACGTACCAGCACAAGTTGGTTCACCATGTAGTATTATCATTTGAGATAAAAGTATAGCAAGGTTAACATCTCACCTCCATAATTTCTCTTGTGCCAGATAACCGAGATTCCAAAACATGACAGGAAGATGACGGATAAAGCAGCGGTTCGCTTCATCATTGTTATGGTGCCATTAACGCTAATAATCAGGTAGACGTCTTGCGTTGTTAGGTATCTTTGTAATCATTTTATCTCTAGGGGGAAAAGAGAAAATCAAAGGTAAATTACGGTCGTTTGACGATAAATGATATTGAGACTTTTATTTTATGCAGACAATCACTGATTATGCGTCAGCGTGGTCGTAGAAATAATAGTAGTAGGGGTAGGAGTAGTACTAGTTGTTGTTGATGTTGTATGTTAGTAGTAGTAGCACCAGCAGCAGTAGTACTATTTGAGAAGTAGTACTCATGGGCCAAGTATTAGTACTAGCACTAGCAAAAGCAGCAGCAGTAGTAATAATAGTAGTAGTAGTAGCTGTAGCAGAAGTAGTAGTAGTAGTAGATGTTCTTCTTGTTTGAAAAGTAGTAGAAGTAGTAGTAGTAGTAGTAGGGCCCAGTATTACTACTCGTGATAATAGTAACAGTAGTACTAGTAGCAGTAGTAATAGTAGTAGTAGTAATAGTAGTAGTAGTAATAGAAGTAGTGATAGTAGTAGCAGTATTAGTAGTAGTAGTATAGTAGTAGTAAAGTAGTACATATAGTAGAAGTAGTAGGGTCCAGTATTAGTACCAGTAATAGTAGCAGCAGTATTAGTAGTAGTACTTTCATAGTAAGGTAATAGTACATGTAGTAGTAGTAATAGAAGAAGTATTATTAATATTAGTATAAGCAGTATTAGCACTAGTAATAGTACCAGTAGTAGTAGTAGTATAGTAGTAGTAAAGTAGTACATGTATAGAAGTAGTAGGGCCCAGTACCAGTACTTGTAGTAGTAGTAGTAGATTTTACTGTTTGAGTAGTAGCAGTAGGGCCCAGTATTAGTATTGTATTAGTAATAGTGGCAGCAGTAGTAGTAGTAGTAGTAGTAGAAGTAGTACTAGTAGTAGTAAGAGTAGTGGTGGTAGTAGTAGTATAGTGGTAGTAAAGTAGTAGTAAAATAGTACATGTAGTAGGAGTAGTACAGCCCAGTATTCGTACTAGTAATAGTGAATCAGTAGTAGCAGAGTAGTAGTAGTATTGGGGCCCAGTATTGTAATAGTAGTAGCAGTATTAGTAGAAGTAGTAGCTGAGGTAGTATTAGTAATAGTAGTAGCAGTAGTAGTTGTAATGATAGTAATTAGTACTAGTAATAGTAGTAGCAGTAGTAGTAGCAGAAGTAGTAGTAATAATTGAGGTAGTATTAGTAATAGTAGCAGCAGTATTAGTAGCAGGAGTAGTAGTAGTAGTGATAGTAATAGTAGTAGTAGTAGTAGTGGTAGTAATAATAGAAGTAGTGATAGTAGTAGTAGTAGCAGCAGTATTGGTAGTAGGAGTAAAGTAGTACATATAGTTGAAGTAGTAGGGTCCAGTATTAGTACCAGTAGTAGAAGTATTTTCATAGTAAGGTAATAGTACATGTAGTAGTAGTAATAGTAGTATTAGTATTAGTAGAAGTAGTAGTGTAGTACATATGGTAGAAGTAGTAGGGCCCAGTACTACTAGTAGTAGTAGATGTTGTTTTTGTTGTTTGAGTAGTAGCAGTAGTAGTAGGGCCCAGTATTAGTATTGTATTAGTACTAGTAATAGTAGCAGCAGAAGTAGTAGATGTAGATGTAGTAGTAGTACTTTAATCGTAAGGTAATAGTACATGTAGTAGTTAGAGTAATGGAAGGAGTAGTAGTAGTGGTAGTAGTAATAGATGCAGTAGTAGTAAGAGTATTAGTGGTGGTGGTGGTAGTAGAAGTAGTAGTAATAGTAGTATAGTGGTAGTGAAGTAGTAGTAAAATAGTAAATGTAGTAGAGCCCAGTATTAGTACTAGTAATAGTGAAGCAGTAGTAGTAACAGTAGTAACAGTATAGTAGTAGTAGTAGGGCCCAGTATTAGTAGTAGGGCCCAGTATTAGTAGTAGGGCCCAATATTAGTACTAGTAATAGTAGTAGTAGTAGTAGTAGAAGCAGTAGTAGTAAAATAGTAAATGTAGTAGGCGTAGTAGAGCCCAGTATTAGTACTAGTAATAGTAAAGCAGTAGTAGTAACAGTAGTAGCAGTATAGTAGTAGTAGTAGGGCCCAGTATTAGTACTAGTAATAGTAGTAGCAGTAGTAGTAATAATAGAGGTAGTAATAGTAGTAGCAGCAGTATTAGTAACAGTAGTAGTAGTACTTGAATAGTAAGGTAATAAGTACATGTAGTAGTGGTAGTATTAGAAGTATTATTAGTAGTAGTATAGTTGTAGTAGTAAAGTAGTACATGTAGTAGATGTAGTAGATGTAGTAGGGCCCAGTAGTACCAGTAGTCGTAGTAGTAATAGCAGCAGTACCAGTAGAAGTGGTACGTAGTAGATGTAGTTGTTGTCCAGTAGACGGTACCATATACCATGTACATGACCGGGAAAAGTTGTTAAGTACAAGGTTTTTTTGTTGATTTGTGTTCTAGATGGGTATTGAAGTAAATTCAGCTTGGTTGCCACCTTGGCAACCTTTTTTTTTTTAATTACCCTAATTAGCATATTTTCTAGGTTTTTCTGTGACGAGGAATTCATTTATTTATGACACAAATTTTTAGTTTTAAGTAATGCAAGTGTCGTAAACAGCATAATAAGGTAATTACCATTATATGGAATTCTTTGTTATTCACTTTTCTAGGGTTTTCCATGATGAGCTTGCATTTTGTTAAAAGATCATGCAAGGCACTTTACATGTATTTTATTATGAATTTAACAGAAAATGTCACTGCTCTCCAACTCATAAAGCCCCTTTTCTGCAGTTGATTTTTGTGCCAGGCCAAATTCACAAATTTCGGCCTCTTGCCATGATAGTGAATGTGAAATAGAATTAGTATTAGTTAAGTACATGTAGTAGTAAAGTAGTACATGTAGTAGGAGTAGTAGAGCCCAGTATTAGTACTAGTAATAGTTACAGCGGTACAAGAAGTACAAACATAAATTACAACAACATAATCATGAGAATATATGCATAAAAATAATAAGCAAATTGACAATGGTAAAGGTGATTGTGAGTACAGTTAATTGACGGTATATTACACCTCTGCTTATCTCAAGTTCGTTCAAAGAAGAAGGGGTGGATCATGAAGAAGGAGGCGGAGGAGGAAGAGGAAGAGGAGGAAGAGGAAGAGGAGGAAGAAAAAGAAGAAGAAAGGATCAAAGGATGTGGTGAATCAACTAATAATGAACGATCGCGTGATAACAGCACCCATTACACGCACAAGTCATACATATTCAGGAAGACATGAAGACCTTCTCCAAGAAAGAACAAGAAAAAAAATACTATAAACTTCAAACAACTCAACGCACATATAGTTGTATGACAAAGATCGACTTACCACATGACATTGATGACATTTCCGCTCCTACCCTAGAACTTGAAAGACAATCACCAACATTGGTGCAGATGTAAACCGAAACGTCACAAACGATATTTACATTCAGACACCAATGTACGCGAAAAGAAATCACATAATATATTCCTATCTGCTATAGTGCAATTCTGCATAAACATACATGAAAACGTACATGATTGTGTGCAGAAGGGAATCACTTCCATCTGGTATAACACTCAGCCAGTCTAGTAATAACCGTGGACGTTGAACCTTATAACCTGCTTTGCTATAACCCAAAGCGACATGGCAGGGTTATAACTCGAAGGCCTTGGTGTACATGGGTGGAGGTCATAGAGTTACATACACACTAAACTAGAGTGCGCACTACCCATAGAGCGCGCACAAAGGAGAGGTACATTATTGAAAATGGCCCGCACGCGCGAACATGGGCAAAATATTGCTATGAAACCGGAAGCGGGTATGCTATAATACCTGCTGTAGGCCCAAACCCTTTCCCGAAAACTTGTAAAGTGTAATAAAAAACACAATTTAAATCATAATAACGACAAGAGTAGGGACAAATTACAAAGTATAATATCTGGCTGTGCTATTTAAAAAAAAGAAAGAATAAAGCCTAAACTTCAACATTCCAGACACAATGCACCTCCCCTCCCCTGCGGGGAGGAACTGCTAGCACTAGCGTAGCCATGGGGGGGGGGGGGGGGGGGAGGGGGTGGGGGCAGACTGCCCCCTGACAACTTTTGACATAGGAAATATGTGATAACCTTTAAAAAAAAATTGCCCCCCCTTGTTACAAAATCCTGGCTAGGCCACTCACTGCTAGTCATCGTACATCATTGATTGTTGTGACCAAAGATCCTTAATTCTTGGAGAATTTGATTATGATAAATATACAGAGGTACATAAGTGAAAAGAGATTTAAAAAAAAACGAAAGAAAATTGTAGAAATAGCACATTGTGTACGAGTCAAGATCGTGTTACTTTTACTTTTTTTAAAAGTATATAACCACACGTTGTGCGGATCTGGACAGGTCACTTTCAAACAGTAAATCAAACAACTTTTCATGCTAATAGATTGACAATTATTGTATGATTTAGTATAAGTTTAGTGTTACCTGATGCATATTTTCAAAAAATCCCAAGGGCAAAATTGCCAAGTTAATATTTGTTAAGTGTCCAGAAACACAACCCCAGTCATTCTACTGCCCATCTCCTATCTCTGATTAGTAGTAAAGTAGTACATGTGGTAGAAGTAGTAAGGCCCAGTATTAGCACTAGTAATAACAACAGTAGTAGTACCAGTAGTAGTAGAAGTAGTATAGTAGTAAATTAGTACATGTAGTAGTAGTAGGGCCCAGTATTAGTAATAGCAGCAGGAAGTAGTAACAGTAGTAGGATTAGTAGTAGTAGATGTTGTTGTTGTCCTCTTTGTTGTTTGAAAAGTAGCAGTAGTAGGGCCCAGTATTGGTATTAGTAGTAGTAGCAGTAGTAGTAATAATAGTAATAGTAGTAGTATTCGTAGAGTACATGTAGTAGTACTACTAGTAGTAGTAGTAATAGCAGTAGTAGTAAAGTAGTATATGTTGTAGAAGTAATAAGGTCGAGTATTATTAGCAACAGTAAAAGTAATAGTAGCAGTAGAAGTAGTATTTTAATAGTAAGGTAATAGTACATGTAGTAGTTACTGAATTAGTGGGAGTAATGGAAGTAGTAGTAATAGTGGTGGTGGTAGTAGTAGTAGTAGTATAGTAGTAGTAAAGTAGTAGTAAAATTATACATGTATTAGGAGTAGTAGAGCCCAGTATTAGTACTAGTATTAGTGAAGCAGTAGTAGTAGCAGTAGTAGTAGGGCCCAGTATTAGTACTAGTAATAGTAGCAGCAGTATTTGTAACGGTAGTAGTACTTTAATAGTAAGGTAATAGTACATGTAGTGGTAGTAATGGAAGAAGTAGTATTAATAGTAATAGTAGTAGTTGTAGTAGTAGTAGTAAAGTAGTACATGAAGTAGAAGTAGTAGGGCCCAGTTAATACTGGTAATAGCAGCGGTAGTAGTACCAGTAGAAGTGGTAGTAGTAGTCGTAGTAGTAGTACATGTAGTAGTATTAGTAGTAGTAGTATAGTAGTAGTGAAGTAGTAGTAGTAAAGTAGTACATGTAGTAGACGTAGTAAGGTCCAGTATAGTACTAGTAATAGTAGTAGTAGTAGTTATAGTAGTGAAGTAGTATATGTTGTAGAAGTAATAAGGTCGAGTATTATTAGCAACAGTAAAAGTAACAGTAGCAGCAGTAGTATAAGTAGTAGTTACTGAATTAGTGGGAGTAATGGAAGAAGTAATAGTAGTAGTAGTGGTGGTAGTATAGTAGCAGTAAAGTAGAAGTAAAATTGTACATTTAGTAGGAGTAGTAGAGCCCAGTATTAGTACTAGTAATAGTAGTAGCAGAGGTAATAGTAGCAGTAGAAGTAATAGTAGCAGTAGAAGTAATAGTAGCAGCATTTTAATAGTAGTAGTGGTGGTAGTAGAAGTAGTAGTAGTATAGTAGTAATAAAGTAGTAGTAAAATAGTACATGTAGGAGTAGTAGTGCCCAGTATTAGTACTAGTAATAATGAAGCAGTAGTCGTAGCAGTAGTGGTAATAGTGAAGCAGTAGTCGTAGTAGTAGTAGCAGTATTAATAGTAGTATTAGTAGTATAGTAGTAGTAAAGTGGTACATTTAGTAGGGTCCAGTATTAGTACAAGTAATAGTAGCAGCAGTATTTGTAACAGTAGTAGTAGTAGTAGTAGTATTTTGATAGTAAGGCAATAGTACATGTAGCAGTAGTTGTAGTAATGGAAGAAGTAGTATTAATAGTAATAGTAGTACAAGTAGTGTAGTAGTAGTAGTAAAGTAGTACATGTAGTAGAAGTAGTAGGGCCCAGTATTAGCATTAGTAATAGCAGCAGTAGTAGTACCAGTAGTAGTAGATGTTGTTCTTCTTCTTGTTGAGTAGTCGTAAAAGTAGTAGTAGTAGCAGCAGTACAGTAGTAGTGAAGTTGTAGTAAAGTAGTACATGTAGTAGACGTAGTAAGGTCCATTATAGTACTAGTAGCAGCAGTAGTAGTAACAGTAGTAGAAGTATTAGAAGTAGTAGTACTTTTAATAGTAAGGTAAAAATACGTGTAGGAGTAGTGGTATTAATGGAAGAAGTAGTAGTTATAGTTGTAGTATAGTAGTAGAGAAGTAGTAGTATAAAGTAGTACATGTAGTAGACGTAGTAAGGTCCAGTATTAGTACTAGAAGAAGTAGTAGTAAAGTAGTACATGTAGTAGAAGTAGTAGGGCCCAGTTAATACTGGTAATAGCAGCAGTAGTAGTACCAGTAGAAAGTAGTACATGAAGTGGTCGTAGTAGTAGTACATGTAGTAGTATTAGTAGTAGTAGCAATAGTAGTTTTGGTGGTGGTAGTAGTAGTAGTATAGTAGTAGGTGATTGTGACTACAGTTAAGTGACGGTATATTTCACCTCTGCTTATCTCAAGTTCGTTCAAAGAAGAAGGGGTGGATCATGAAGAAGGAGGCGGAGGAGGAAGAGGAGGAGAAGAAGAAGAAGAAGAATGGATCAAAGGATGCAGTGAATCAACTAATAATGAACGATCACGTTATAACAGCACCTATTACACGCACAAGTCACACATACTCACGAAGACATGAAGACCTTCTCCAAGAAAGAACAAGAAAACAAAAATTTTACTATAAACTTAAAAAATTGCACTTGTATGACAAAGATCCATCATCGACTTACCACATGACATTCATGACATTTCCGCTCCTACCCTAGAACTTGAAAGACAATCACCAACATTTGTACAGATGTAAACCGAAACTTCACAAACGATATTTATATTCAGACACCAATGTACGCGAAAAGAAATCACATAATATATTCCTATCTGGTATAGCGCAATTCTGCGTAAACATACAAGAAAACGTACATGATTGTGTGCGGAAGGGAATCACTTCCATCTGGTATAACACTCAGCCAGTCTAGTAATAACCGTGGTCGTTTGACCTTATAACCTGCTTTGCTATAACCCAAAGCGACATGGCAGGGTTATTACTCCTTGGTGTACCTGGGTGGAGTTAATAGAGTTACATATACGCACTTGTAACTCTATGGTGGAGGTTGACATTGCGTCCAATCACGTACTGGGCACACAGAAGCAATTAATTAATTCATCCGCTCGCAATGCATTACTGTGAGGCGGAGGATAAAAATAGAATAAATATTGATTAAAGAAATTCATATAAAATCGAGTATCTGTACCCTGTAAATTTTTAAGAAGGCAAATGATGTTTAATAGGCGTAATGTTTTCGATTTTACCCCTCGGCTGAAATGAGCTTGTCTTTGTCTTCTTTAAAAGGGTTTATATTATTTCAGTGTATTTCCACTATGTGTGTACAGTACCAGTCAACATTTATTGACTACACTCTTACACTACCCAGGTCGAAATTTCCATAGAAACCAGTTGGGGAAAAAAGCTATAGAACCTTATAGTTTCTACTGGTCCATTTTCTACTTGTTTTAATATGGAAAGTGAATAGATTCCAGTCGAAAACCAGAAGGAAATTCTGCTGGTTTCAATATGGAAAGTGAATAGATTTTAGTAGAAAACCAGAAAGAAATTCTACTGGTTTCAATATGGAAAGTGACTAGATTCCAGTATAAAACCAGAAATAAATTTTACAGGTTTCAATATGGAAAGTGAATAGATTCCAGTAGAAAAAACAGAAGGAAATTCTACTGGTTTCAATATGGAAAGTGAATAGATTCCAGTAGAAAAAACAGAAGGAAATTCTACTGGTTTCAATATGGAAAGTGAATAGATTCTATTAAAAAAACAGGACGAAATTCTACTGGTTTCAATATGGAAAGTGAATAGATTCCAGTAGAAAAACAGAAATTCTACTGGTTTCAACATGGAAAGTGAATAGATTCCAGTAGAAAACCAGAAGGAAATTCTACTGGTCTCAATGTGCAAAGTGAGTAAATTCCAGTAGAAACCATGAGGAAATTTATACAAGTCCAATTATTTAGACCAGTGGACACGACTCAAACCAGTATTACCAGTTGATCTATTTGACCTTTGTATATTAGTTACAAGTTATTCAATTCTTGTACTAATCACTACCAGTGGCGATAGCAACAAAGTTACTCTGGTGTGTCTGCAATTTTGACACCCTTCTTCAAAACAGTAGAGTCTACTGGTTCTAATTGGTTTCTGCTGGTAATACAGCCTTAGTTTTAAAACCAGTAGAAAATTCTGGTTTCTGTTGATTTCTTACTGCGGTTTTACTTTGATTTCATACCCTTGATATAAACCACATAGTCTCTGCTGGGTTTTTTTTAATAGTTTTTACTGGACGTCAATCCAGTTGAATCTAATGGTTCCTATTGGTTTGACTATGTATCTTGACACTCTTCTTCAAACCAGTAGAGTCTCCTGGTTCTAACTGGTTTCTATAGGCAATACAGCTCTTTTACAAACCAGTAGACTATTCTGATTTCTGTCAATTTTTTACGAATTTATACTGATTTTATACCCTTAATATGAACCACATAGTCTCAGCTGGTTTTTGATGGTTTTTACTGGTCTTCAATCATGATTGTATCTATTGGTTTCTATTGATTCGACTCTGTTATTTTGACATTCTTCTTCAAACCAGTAGAGTCTACTGGTTCTAATTGGTTTCTGCTGGTAATACAGCCTTAGTTTTAAAAGCCAGTAGACAATTCTGGTTTATATTGATTTCTTACGGTTTTACTTTGCTTTCATACCCTTGATATAAACCACATATTCCTGCTGGTTTTTGATAGTTTTTACTGGTCTTCAAGCCGGTCTAATGGTTTCTGTTAGTTTGACTCTGTATTTTGACACTCTTCTTCAAACCAGTAGAGTCTCCTCAGCTGGTTCTAACTGGTTTCTACAGGCAATACAGCCCTTTCTAAAACCAGTACTCTGTTTTTTAGTGGTTTCTTATTGTTTGAATCTGATTTTATACCCTTAATATAATATAGTCTCAGCTGGTTTTTGATGTTTATTACTGCATGGTCTTCAATCCAGTTGAATCTAAATGGTTTCTATTGATTTCTATCGATTTGACACTGTATTTTCGTACCGTTCTTCTGACCAGTAGACTTTACTGCATAATTATACTGGTCTTCACACCAGTGAGATCTAATGGATTCTATGGGAATTCTGCTGGAATCTGTTCAAATTCTCGTAGGAACCATTAGAATCCTCAAACCAGTAGACACCAGTTAAATATTCTCACTGGTTTCTACTGGTTTCTATTCGAAGTTCGACCTAGGAATATTCAGCCCAAAACAATAGATTTGGTGCATTAATCCCATTGTTCTGGCTTGAATAGTGTAAAAGTGTAGTCAATGAATGTTCACTGCACCGTACGGAGTATAGTATTATTATAGTAGTATTAAGGGTGGCGTTAGCTTGGTGTATTGTGTGCGTGTGCGATTGTGTGATTGTGTGTGTGTGTTATGAATATAACATGAAGAATTGTATTTCATTTAATTATACTGTAATTATACATTTTTGTTTACCCCTGTATTCATTTAAAGGAGGTCTTTATATGAACTAGGAAAATAACCAAAGAAAAGAGCTTTAACATATTTTGAATGAAAGATCATTTACATTGAATATTATACATTGTTGGACATAGGGAGGGGGTACGTTAGTGTTTGTCAATATATTATTTACTTAGTGATTACATTCCAACATTCTTCCATGCTTGTCTTGTGAATAATTTAAAACTATGGTATGAAAACGAAATGAAGATTTGTATTTGTTTGAAATTATTTACATTTATTTTATGTAATGATCTATTTTGAATGAAATCTCTAATAAAATATTTTGAAAAAAAGAAAAAGTGTACGGCCGGCCATTCAACCGTTCGACCGGCCGCGTTGTACGTAAATAGTACTAATATACTAGTAGCTCGCTCCGCTCAGCTCAGTGACTGACTCGTTCTAACTGAATACCCAGTCGTTTCATAATAGACCTGTTTACTAAGTTAGTCAAATTTATGGATGTTTCTCTCCAGAATCCTTAGTTACCAACTATTTGGTGCACCTGGTATGCATAATGGCATCTCTATAGATGGAATCCCTTTTGCATACATTAGTTGTTGTTATGTCGGACAAGCCTCTGGCAAGCTTTTGAGTCGTCAAGAGAAAATTTTGTTCAAAAAGTATGCATAAAATTAGTAAACGGGTCTATTAGGATAGAGCTTTTATAATATCCGTAAACATCTACGTAGGCCGCTTATAGATCTATTAGTATCTGGTCTTGATTTTGAGTTTATTACCAACTCTATAATAAATGACAGTATAATCATCACTCAGTATAAAGAGTAATAATGTAAAATTAATACATATACATGAAAAGTACTTATGTACATGAAATGAATAGTCATGTTTGTAGATCAATTACACTTAACTGAATGTCATACAGATAAAGGTGAAACTGTTAATTGGAACTAGAATTTAGCATAAGTGCTAAAGTAGTGAAGCCTAGTTCCATTCTTTCGCCATTTTGGCAAGATGCTTGCTTTATTTTTTCTTTATGTCAACATTTCCATTTCATCTTGTCAATTCACATGTATTAATAGACAATACAGTAACGGTTTTCATCGTTTACATTTCTTGCAGGGAGGAAAAAAATATCAAAAGCAGTGAATTTTCTTTTTTCAAATTAAAATTATAAATAAACAATTAAAAAAGAATAAATTTTATACAAATAAGATTCATTATCACTTGTACACTCTAAAAACTGAAATGCTGTTTTTAGCAGTTGGAGGGCTATATACAGCACTTTTGGGGTGCTAGCATAAGGACAGCATATACAGTGCTATATATAGCACCAGTGAGTGCAGGTGCTACTTGTTACAGCACCCAAAAAGTGCTACTAATTTTGCACTAAGGGTGCTGTCTTTAGCAGAGGGAAAGCAATTTCCAGCACTTTTTCGTATAGTGACAGCACTAATGGTGCTGCTTTAGCACCTGTACTACTTGTTACAGCACCCAAAGGTGCTTTTAACTTTACACCATAAACAGACATAGGGGTTCTTAATAGCACCTACAATGCGCATTACATGAGATTCATATATATATGTGTAATTCATATTTATCATGGTTAAAAACGGTTATCTTCAATGATTACAAACTCAGTGACCAATTTTGGTATAATTTTTCCTTTTTTAGAATTGAATTAGAGAAAAACCTCAAATTTGTAGTTTCTACAAGCAATATGCACATGATATGAAAAATTGCCAAAGCTCTTCAAGTGCTGATTCATTGGTGTCATCGGTTCATTTGACTAGGCACTTTTTAGCTCCCATTTCTTCTGCACCACAAACAAAATCTTTCGTCAAAAATAGCATTTTAGGTGCTAAATTTAGCACGGCAGGTGCAACTCCTTGGTCAGCACCTGTTTTTTTAGCACTTCACTTTTTTGAGTGTATGAAATATAAAAACAAGTGATTGCTTATTTGAAATATCAGTTGATGTAACGGAAACATGTATTAACATTGGATTATATTTCACCTGAGTGTATCTTATGATTGTGTGATGGTTATAATCATAATTCTTCTTTTTTTCGATTTGCTGCAACGAAATATTTCCCGATGAAATCCCACATCTGTATATTTCGCATGTGGCAGCTCCTCAGCCCCCCCCCCCCGCTTTGATGCATTATAATCATGCTATTCATGCGTGATCAACTGTACGTTCAAAATAAAACTTTTTTTCCCCTGCAATCCTATGTCAACAGAGTGTGCATGTGGGCCTGTGGGTGTGTGTATGTGTGTAAGTCATGGGTATGCTACTAATTTGTGTATCTGAAAATATTTTAGATATGGTTTCAATGCAGAATTGCATTCAAAGTCCCTGTTTGGGCTTGATGCATCTCCCCTCCCAAAAAAATATTCAAATACGCTTTTGAATTTAAGCCTTACACGTACCATTCAACCCGTATATGTCTATGGTTTAAACAATAGCGTCTCACTGGGGTCAAGCACGGGATACTGTCTATGAAATAAATATACATAAAGTATATGAATACTAGTGTATTCTTCATTAGCTGGGGATGTAGACTACTTTCTGAATACTTCTTTTTTTCATTACTTTCCCACAGCCCACCTGCACAGTCTAGTATTTTGTACGCACGATATCTCAAAAACCGCTTTGTCGAATGAAAGCAAAATTTTGCACAATGGGAGACAGGTTCATTGTCTCTGCACCGTATAGCTTTTCCAACAGTCATAGCATCTTGACGTCATCAATTTACATTTCTACCCACTTGTTTGTCAGCACAATATCTCAAAAACAGCTTGTACAAATGAACTCAAATTTGGTACAGTGGTAGATATGCTTAACTAACCATATCTACCACTGTACCAATCTACCTTTGCGCCTGACGTCTTTCAATACAGCCACTGGATCGTAACGTCATCTATAGGCGCTATTTTGTAAAAAGCCAACAATTGTTATATCTCTACAGCAAAATATTACGCGTACGCCAGTGCAAATTAGAGATTGCATTTCTCATTGTGCATGTGGGTGTATGTATCTGTGTAATTCATGGATAGACTATACTGATTTGTGTATCTGAAGATATTTCAGATTTGGTTTAAATGCCGAATTGCATTCAAAGTCCCTCTGTTTGGGATTGATGCATCTCCCCCCCCCCCCCCCCCACGCCCCCCACCAAAAAAAAAAAATACGTTGAATTTAAACCTTACACGTCTAATGTTTAGTATGCAGCATTTGACAAACTATAGGCCCCTCTAATATCCAAGGTTCGCTTCATTGATTGATCCGATTGATATTTGGGACCTCTAATATGCTTTGTCAAGCAGGAAGGTATTTAACAAATTCATTTTTATACAATAAATTCATTTTGAATTCACGAAATAGAAAAAAAGCATTCAACACACACACAACAACAACAAAACATATTCAACAAACACATATTCAACACATGTTCACAACACATATTCAAACACACACACGTTTACATGGCTTTACTTCCGAGGACAACTATTGTTCCTCTATTGTTACTCGTCCTCGGACAGTCGACGGAATAAGGCATAAATTCATTGTTCGACGTTCGAGGACTATTGTCCGGCTTCCGAGGACCATTGTTGTCATGATTTTATTTTTGTTCTCTGTCCGAAAATGTCCTCGGACATAATGAAAGGACATAAAGAAAAAGAAAAAGAAAAAGATACTGGCCTGTGAGAAAAAGCATTTTCCCGTCGGAAAAAAGATGAGATATACTCACATAAAAATTGCTCTTTTTAATTATTTAATAGGTCCTACCATTAACAGTATCGCCTTTAAATATTCTTTTCTTGTTCCCCTTCATCTCATTGAAAGACAAACATGACATTACTTACACACAAAATAAAAGTTACAATAAGTTTAGAAGCTTTAATAACCTATTATTTGTGCCAATCCTTTCGTGATTGAAAATCTATATTAAAATGATGAGAAAGTAAGATTCATCAACTTCAATAGAGTGCAAAAAGTACAACATTCCAGTGACATACTAATAATTGTAAAAAGTTTATAAGATAAAATGTTTAAAAACTTACATTTTTTATAATTATAATTTTTTTTTCTTCATGAAAATCATCTCCGATATCATTACTATATAAAGAGTAGGAAAGATAGCTTTACTGCACTTTAGAATAAGTTTTTAAAAATATGACAATATCTTAAGACATAAACGTTTCCACAAAATTGCCTTAAAGGCCATTTTTTTTAAACACTTGACAACGGACAAATAGACTGATCTTAAGGTTTTATCAACATGAAAAGAATCTAATTATCTATTTTGACTTCAAACACCCTTTTAAAAGAAGTTTTAGTTCAAAAGAACATAAATGCAGTTACGGATTTAGGGTGTGGGGCACCTTCGGCTCGTGCCCCCACCCCTTTGAAATAAAGTGTAAATTGTCCCCCCCCCCCTTTGAAAGGGATAATTTTTTTGCTTTTTTTTTTCTTGACAGATTTTTTTTTTAATGACAAAGAGCCCAAAATGTGTGATAAGCCTTCTTACTTTTTTTTTGGCTTGTCAAAAATTGTCTGAGATTTATGCCCTCCCCCTTTTTTAAATCCTGGATCCGCTTCTACATAAAATTGTAACCCTATAAAGGTCTGTAGGGTGTCGTGGTCAAACTTCAAGCAGGAAAAGGAGGTATCTAAAGACTGGCCATATAGAACAGGCCATTGCTGGTGATCCAGGCTGTGTAGTCCCTTTTCCCATCTTGTTAAGTGCCCTTTTTCAAATGTGATGAGTGCCCATTCTTTACTTCTGATAAGTGACAATTTTCGTTTCTTGTAAATGCTCCTCTCCCATTTTGATTAGTGCACCTTTTCAAATCTTATGGACGAACATTTTTTTACTTCAGACAAGCGTCTTTTTCCCCAATTACCCTTTTCCCCTTTTGACAATTCTCCATTTTCAAATCTTAAGAGTGCCCACTTTTTATTTAGATTCTCCCCCTTTCAGTTTCTGATAAGTGCCCTTTCCCCTTCTCATAAATGCCACTCACTCTCCATTTCATGACTGTCAACAGCCCACCTGTATAGTACTTGTTCAACTCTAGTATTATATTTCTTGTTATCTCAAAAACTGCTTTGTCGAATCAAATTGCTCACTAGTCATACAAAACCGCTATTCATTTAGTCACGCGTTATGGATCGCGGTCCTTATGAATAAGTGGTCCTTATGAATAGCGGTCCTTCTGACTAGTCAGGTTACCCCAAGTTTTCCTGACCCAATCGAAGATGCTGAAATTCTGGAGTCCGAAGTGCGAAGGGCAGTTACAAAAATGAAAAAGAACAAAGCAGCAGGACCAGATAAGATTATGGTGTTTATTTTTTATTTCTACCCAATTTTGTTTACCATATCTTAAAGGTGGCTTCTTCAAATATACAGATATTTGGTATACAATGGTAGATATAGTTATCCTCTCGGCATCCTTACTGATTCAAATCAATCCTTGCGTCGTGACGTCATCTAGGTACCATTTTGACTTTAGAAATTGATTTCAAATCTATACTTTACAAAAATGCAAGTTAATTAAAATTGCGAATCTAGGATATGGATACTAGATTCTCAGACTACTCTGCCATTTACACCATGCTCTTCATGCATGAGAAAATGTTGTTAAAAGGAAAATTATTGATGAAGGAAATGATTTGTCTCACGCAATCCTATTTCAACAGAGTGTGTATGTGGGTGTGTGTGCATGCTTATCTGTGTAATTCAGGGATCGGCTACTGATTTGTACATTTGAAGATATTTCAGATTTGGTTTCAATGCAGAATTACATTCGAAATCCCTCTGTTGGGCTTTGTGCGTTCAAATACGCTGGTGAATATAAGCCCTACAGTTCTATTTTTGTATGCACCATTTATGCTATTTGATAAACTAAAAGGGCCCCTATTTTTCCACTGTCTGCTTCATTTTCTGGTTGATTTTATTGGACCTCTCATATATAGTCAACCAGGAATGTAGTTTGACAAATTAATTTCTATACAATAAATCCACTGTGAATTCCCGAAATAGCAAGAAAGCGTTCAAGCTATATGTCCATATTTTTTTTAACACTGGCGTCTCGCCGGGGGCCAAGAACGGATCACTGCATGTCCACAATCAATTGACCGCAGAGAAGAAGGAGATAGAGATAGAGATGAATGCTTTTCTTGCTTGTTTTGATTACCGTGACACGATGATTACGAGTCCAGAGAGGCTTACACTCTCAACTGGCCTGCAAGCATGTATTGAATATATTTGACCTACCGTGAATTTCGAGGACACACACCAACAATCTGCAATTCAAATTGCAGTGTTTAAAGGGAAAAAATCAGAAACTGGAAAAGAAAATATGCACTTATTGTAGTTTTTAAGTATCGATATTCCTTGTTACTTTAAACAGCAGTTATCATATTACTTTATCACCACACAAACTACATTCAGAGGATTGTGATTGCTTCTCAAATATATCTTATTTATTGGAATAGATTTTAAAACTTTAAAGTGATACTCAATACGACCGAATTCAAATCCTCACACAATTTGTACGAACATCATCAATGCTTGGTATACCCAAAGCCAAAATATCGCTCAATTTAAAACATTTCCTTGTTGACCCTTCCCGTCATTTACACCGCCTGCAAACTCCCCATCCAGCAAATCAAATCAAGTATGTTATGCTTTGATAGGGCATTATCCAAGCTTGAAAATGATACTCAATTCAACCTATATTGTTCTCATTTTAAAGAAATATAATCGATCAGATTAGAGTTCCCTTATTTTTTGTGCTACACTGTAAAAAATATCTGTATTTTTACAGGGGAAAAAATACAGATTAGTTCTGTATTTACTCATAACAGCTAATCTGATGTTATTTGTACATCATTGTCATAGGAAAAAGTTACAATTAATCTGTATTTTTACATCAGAGGTTATGGCGACTCTGCTGACACCAGATTTGCTGTAATTTTTTTTTACAGTCTGGGTATATATACCGTACTACATATTATATACATCATATACTTTTAATAAATAAAGTTGAATTCTGGTCATGCAATTACATTGTGCTTTAAAATGGAACATGTTTCGGAGTCATACTCCATCATCAGCCTGATTTTTTTACAACAGAGACGGTGCTATATATACTTTCAGATTACATAATACTAAATAACAAGTACATGCAGGAGCACTTGGGGGGAGGACAAAAACTCTCACGTGTGGAAACACTTACAATCTTCAAAACAATAGGTACGTTCACACGTAGGGCGATAGCATCGATGCTATCGAGGTGTCGATGCTATTTTGGTGAAGACCAGATAGTGTCGAGACCAAACGCTGTCTGAACGCAGATAGTCACGAGATAGAAGCGAGTTTCCAAACTATTCTTGCAGCGAGTTTAGCAGGAGTAAATCTCAGGATCCAGCGACAAAGCATCGACGCGTTGCGGTAGACCACCCACCGCGCTTGTGACTATTTGTCGTGTGAGCGCAATCGCTGCTATCTTCACTCGCTGCTATTATAATTATATCTGTTTCATGTGGTGCTATAATATAATGCAATGTATGTATTCATGTGATGTACCCTCTTCCCTCCTTTTTTTTCTATTATCATTCTGTCTGTTTCATCTGGTACTGTAATGTAATGTATGTATTCAATGT
Organism: Heliocidaris erythrogramma; assembly: GCA_025617745.1. Classification (NCBI taxonomy): domain Eukaryota; kingdom Metazoa; phylum Echinodermata; class Echinoidea; order Camarodonta; family Echinometridae; genus Heliocidaris; species Heliocidaris erythrogramma. Next base: position 26,954,103 of record CM046868.1, read on the forward strand.
GATGTATATAGGGGTTTAGTAGGGTAATGTGTATACTGTGTGGTAAGGAAGGGTTTTTTTTTGTTGTTGTTGTTTTTTTTGTGTTTTTTTTTTTTGGGGGGGGGGTCCTTCTTTTTATCTTTTTCTCTTTTATATATGTGACCAGGCACCACAAAACCACCCAAAAGTCGCACTGTGTGATTTTCAGTTAGAGATCAATCAATGTGTTTTGGTTGGCATGCATGGTCAAATTTTAGTTTTGGGTATTTCCTGAAAGAGTATACTTTTTTCTAAGTAATCTAAAATGTGGAGGCACCAAACAATCTAGAAGTGGTATTTTTGCCAGCTTTTTATCAGACTTATGTGTGTCTTCTCTGGATTTTGTTGTATTACTTTTCTTTATCACGACCCTGAATACTTGTCTCATTTTAATCTCCCATAAATCTCCCGGAGTAAGTTCTTGCATTGATACTTGTGCTCTATGATAAACAGGATATGTCTATGTAGTATGCCAAGTTTTAGGACAGTCTGATAATCCCTTCACAGAAATTTTCATTGAGTTCTAATCCGCCATTTGTCACCTGAGCACAACACCTCGCGAGTCAGAGTGCTTCAATAGACTGCAAACTTTAAACCCTTATTAAGAAGTAACATTATGAGGGACTGTGCATTCTTCTCTTTGTACATTGAGTTATGAACATCCAATGAGTTATTTATCATTTTAAAGCTGAGAATCTGCTCTTTCAGAATCAGACCTTAACTAAAGTATGATGTGATCTTTAGATATTGATTCACATGTGCTTACCAGAGAATATAGTGTGCATGCATGTGTTTTATTTTGGAATAAGATTGGAGTTCAGTCAATTTTGACATGTACAAGGTTTATTTAAAATTAAGTATTATAACATATGTATTTGCTTCTTGATCGATATTGTTATTGTGTTATTATGTTGATTTATGAAGAAAAATAAAATATTATTCAAAACAAAAGCTTCGCATCCTTATGACCCCTGTACACAAACTTCCACAAACCGCGCGTTTGACCATGCGTACCAATTATACTCGGATCACTCTGCGTGGCGCAGTAATTATTGTTTTGGCAGCGGGTGAGCGATGAATAGTCACGAGTGGGTGATAGAAGCAAGTCGATCACGGCCTGTCTGAACGTACTGCAAATATTTTTGAAACTTACATAGCATTGATGCTAACATAGCATCGATGCTATGTACTACGTGTGAACATAACTAATGTCTATCAGAATGTAACCCACAATGCTTCAAAATACTGGACACTGCCCACACAGATTTTCAACTAAAAATAAAAGAAGGCCTATATAATCAATAGACCTGTTTACTAAGTGATTCAAATTTATGGATTTTCTTTCCTGGGACCTAGTAACGACGTATTCCATTAACCTGTTATTAATCCAGTTTGCATACATTACTTGTTGCTATGTCTGACAAGCCTCTGGCAAGCTTTCAGGTTGTCAAGAACAACCTTTGTTTCAAAAGTATGCATAAAAGTTGAATCACTTAGTAAACAGGTCTATTGGACCAAACCCAAACTCAACCAACAGGTGTACAATTACCAAATATTGCTTTCTGTTTAACTTATGTATCGTTCACCCAGGTCCTTGACCAGACAGATCCCTCACCCCATTTTGACACACCTTATATTGTTAACTGTTTATGTTATTTAGTATTATGTAACCTGAAGGTATATATAGCACCGTCTCTGTTGTAAAAAAAATCAGGCTGATGATGGAGTATATGACTCTGAAACATTTTAAAACTTATGTCTTCTTTGTCGTTTTTATTTTTAGGTTACTATCGTGTCGTTCTTTTGGAAATTACATTGTGAAAGAAACTTCCTGGAAGCAGTTTGGAAAGGTTGATGATGTATAAAAATGTGACTTGGTGTACACTACAAGGTTTTGAAACGAAAAAGATGAGAAATTGACTCAGTTTCACTGAAAAGCACATGCACTGCACACAGAAATTGTATTATAGTACACAGACGGCTCCTCATGGGAAATAGTGTTCACCTTTTTTTTTCAACATGGATTCGTATATAATATTTAATACTGAAAACGATGGCATAGACTGATTTTGATAAAAGGTGCCCAAAGTGCCCAAATGTTATGTTTTAGTGGCCCGCAATTGTTTTTATGAATTTCAGAGCCAACCTTGGGGCTAGAAACATTCGTTTGGTGTTGAAAGCCCACTCATGTAAACAGTAAAATGAAATATGGTAATGGTTAAGACCCACCAAAGACCTCAGGGGCCTGGAATTTGTTCCAAAAGGGCCCAAAGGACCAGCTACTCACGAGAGTCGAAAAGAATGTTTAGATGCTTTTCTTGAGGTAATAGAAGCTCAGCAAATGGCTATTTAGATATCAAAACACAATGATACATTGTGGGTATGATAATATGGGTTGGCCAAATATGAGTTGGCCAAATATGAGTTGGCCAAATATGAGTCAGGTGCCCAAATTCTAATTTCAGAGGGCCAAATTTAACATAAGTGATTATATAGCATTAAATTATAGTGGCATGACATATTTTCTTTCTAAAGATATCTGAAAATGTGTTCTACAAATAGTATTTATCAAAATTACATCATTTGGGGGGCACTGACCTGAAAGGACATGGGATCCCTGAATCTATTCATTACGGCCCAATTGAAAATGCATTAAAAATCATATATATCACTGATTTAGTACATATCGAAAAATATGCTGTGATTTGCACCTACAGCTTCCATTAAAAAGGTTTCAGGCTCATTTTCGTAAATAAGGGTCCATCGATCAAAGGGCTCATAGTCCTCCTAAATGATGAAGTGATCTTTAACAATATTGCTCTTTAAACTGGTACAAAGTAGTATGTACAAATAACCATAGCTCGAAATTCGGAAATCGGGATATTTAGGCAGTTGATCTATTCCATTCAGTAAAATACAGAAAATGAAAATAGCTGAGGACTATGTTCTTGATTTATCCTCTGATGTTTGATAGACTTACGCTCTTTTTCATTATAACTACCTTGATTCATTTTTTAATTAAGGAAAGACAAACGCTAAGATCTCATATAAAACGAAAAAAAAAGAAGATTGAAAAAGCAAAAAGTAAAGCAGAAGAACAAAGGAATAATAAAATCAATTCCCTAAACGCTAGTGAAAAGTCGCTCTTTGACTGCGGGCAAGAATCAACAATGTAATGTTGTAGATGCAAGGGGGGGGGGGGGGAGGTCTTTCATAAAGCTGTTCGTAAAATTAAGCATGACTTTACGAACGACTTGAATATGAAGTGCCAGATAGGATGCCCAAAGTTTTTCCTGATGTTTTAACAAAGTGTGACTGTATTTTCCAATAACCTCAATTAAATTATGGCAAAAAATATACTTTGCATTAAAAATGTTTGTTATAATAAGAATGTTAATCTACATCTGCACAGTTCAACTTTAGTTGATGCAGTTAAAAATGATTGAGCATCCCATTTGCCTTGTCTTATTTAAGTCATTCGTAAAGTCATGCGTAACTTTACGAACAGCTTTATGAAACACCCCCGGATGATGTAGATGTAGGGCTACCCTTTTATGAGATTACGGGTGGCCGCCCTGCAAAACCGCCGCCCCTCAGATTACCATTAGAACCGAGAATTTGTTGTTGAATGAAACTATGTTTTGTGAAATGAATTGTCTTCATATGAACTTAACTGAAAACAATATTTATTTTTTCACCAGACAGTTCGGCATATCATGTGCATATGTTTTGATTTGTTAGTCAGTGAAAAATATGATTTTTAATGCATTTTCAATTGGGCCGTAATAAAGAGGTTCAGGGCTTTTAATGTTCTTTCAGGTGCCCCCAAAATGATGTAATTTTGATTAATTTGATAAATACTATTTGAAGAACACAATCCCAAATATCTATAGAAAGAAAATATGTCATGCCACTATAGTTTAATGCTGGATAATCACTTATTATGCTACATTTGGCCCTCTGAAATCAGAATTTGGGCATCTGACATATTTGGCCACCATCATACTCACAAAGTATCATTGTATTTTAATATAAAAATAGACATTTACTGACCTTCTATTCAGTTCCATTACCTCGAGAAAAGCATTTAAAAGCCATTACCATATTTCATTTTACTGTTTATAATGGGTTTCAACACCAAACGACTGTTTCTAGCCCGAAGGTTGGCTCTGAAATGCATAAAAACAACGGCGGGCCACTAAAAAACATATCATTTGGGCACTTTTTATCAAAAATCAGTCGATGCCATCGTTTTCAGCATTAAAAATTAACACAGGAATCCATGTTGAAAAGAGTGAACACTATTTCCCCGGAGGAGCCGTCTGTTTACCTTACTGTTATAAAACTACACACAATTATGTGGCATGAATGTTCGTTCCAAATACTTCAGCTATTGCTCTTCATATTTCGAATAAGAGGACATTTGAAGAGCAATCCTTTTCTGGGGCAATTTCTACTATGATATTCTTCCAAACTGCTATAAAAACAATGAGAAAGCTCACAAATCATATTTCACATAATACCTTTCTCATTCAGCCTTCTTTACTTACTAGAATAAGCTAGAATAAGACTGGGTCCTCAATTCCAAAAGCGGCAACGAGCACTACACGTGTAAAACACATGAGGTTGTATACACAAGCGACACACACGCTACCTTCCAGCGAAGGTCCTAGGGTTCTATCACAGAATATTGTTTTTGCGTTCCCTTTAAATATTTACACCAAATTTCACCAGAAATCATGGACGAATCATCAAAAAGCTCATATTTCGAATAAGATGGCATTTGAAGAGCAAACCTTTTCAGGGGACTTCTACCATGTCCACTGTGATATACTTCCAAACTGCTATTTATAAAAGAATGAGAAAGCTCACAAAGCATGTGTCACTTTTAATACAAGAACACAACCTTCTCATTCAGCTTTCTTTACTTACCATGTTTACTAGAATAGGTTACTGATTTTTGTGCCCCTTGTTTTCAAATTTTCTTTAAATTTTTTATTAGATTTTAGGCCTATTGCTGGGCATGACAAAACACTGAGATATCGCATGGCGACTGATCGAGGTGAAAAATTCCCCCTTCCACTGGTATTTTGTAGGTATGCTCCTCCATAACACAACATATATGAGCAACATTTTCATGATATTTTGAGGCGCTCCCTATACTGAATTCGGAGGAGTGAGATTGTTTTGTTTTTGATCAGCTTTTTTTTTTAGGGGGGGGGGGGTGCAAGAGGGGAAGGATGGGGAGCACGCCTGGTCTGTTAGGGTTATGCAGAGTTAGTCTCTGCATCATCTTACAACACAAACTATAGAGCACTGCAGAAAGATCACGTTCAATTTCAATGAATATGTCTAGATTGCACGATTCATTAATTCTATTCATTAATAGTAGAAAATTATTCAATACCATGATTATGAGTCAAGATAGCCAGACACTGTCCTTTTGGCAAGATCCATTGATTAGTATGATTATACCTGCATGACCTGCCGTTAATTTCGAGGTCACACACCAACAATGTAAAGCCTCTGTCACAAATACCATTAAGAACTGCTACGGACGCCGTACGAACGAATTTTAGACCATTTCGTAAGATGTTCTAAAGAAGGACATACGAAACCAGCGTTCGTAGACCGTTCGTAAGTTCGCAGCCTGGTCGATGGTCTTGTCCAAGATTTTTTCAACGTTGTATGAAACCCTCTTCGTAAGGCGGCTGTACGAACGTCGTAAGAACATCTTAAGGACCAAGAAGGTTTGTAGGGCCGAGAGACAATTCTAGAAGCCTTAAATTCTTACAGCGTTCGTAAGAACGCCTTACGAACGGAGAATCGCACGGCGCTCTTACGAACGACTCTTGGCGTTTGTAAGGCGTTCGTAAGGTGCTCGTAAGGCGTAGGTACACAGTTTGTGCAATTGTTGAGTTTCAGGGGGTATAAAACCAAACGCGCGAAGTTCAAATCCTCACTCTGTTCATGGTGTTCGACGAAGAAGCATCTCCTGTCGAAGAAATATGGGACCAAATATACAAATATTCGTAAGATCTTCTTACGAATGACTTGAGAGTGCCGTGAGTTGCACCTACGACCATCTTACGACAACGAAAGTCGTAAGATGGCCGTAAGTCTGACGAAAGAATAACTCAAGGCATTCTTACGAAGAACGTACGAACTGTAGGGCCATTGTATAACCCAAAATCACTTCGTTTCTCAAGAAGGTCTTAAGTTGTTATTGCGAATTAAACGGCGTTCGTACGAACTTCATAAGAAAGCCGTAAGAATCAATGCTCCATCTACGAATCTCTACGAACCCCGGAATTCGTACGAACAGGGAGATTCGTACGAACGTATCGTTCGTAAGAACCTTTGTGACCGTAGCTTTAGATCCAACTTTATATTTTTGAAGAAAAAAAACCTGAACCACAAACAGGAATATGTTTTTCGACGTCCCTCTCCCACGCAGACATGAGTTCATTGTATTTTTCACCGACATTGTTCCTTGTTATTTCAAACAGCTCATACCATAAGTCTGTCACCACAGATGGTACATTGAGAGGATTGCGACTTCTCAAACATAGTCCATGATCCAGGGGCCAAGGGGGGGGGGGGGGTGGTGGGGGTTAACCTATAGCTGGAAAGGAAACCAATTTTCATCGCATTGTCCCATCTAACGAATTGACCGTCTGGCATGTTCTATGTGGTGAGTGTGTCCAGGGGAGGACACAAAATTGTCAGAATTTTGAGCTGGATCAGCTGGAAAGGAAACCCTAAGAAATCTATATGACAAGTTTCGCTATAGTCCCAAGGTACATGAATGGGCACAGCCAGACATTTTAAGTGGTGGGGGTGCCCGATAGAAGCCCCCAAAGTGGTCAAGAAAATTGAGCTAGATCAGCAGGGAAGGAAACCCGATGAAACCAATGGGAAATTGTTCGGCAGAGTCCAAAGATACATGAATGGCCACTGCTAGACTATTTAAGTCGTGTGTGAGGGTGTGTGTGTGCGTTTGTTTAGCATTATGTCCGAGGACATTTTCGGACAGAGAACAAAAAAAAAAACCATGAGAACAATGGTCCTCGGAAGCCGGACAATTGTCCTCGAACGTCGAACAATGAATTTATGCCTTATTCCGTCGACTGTCCGAGGACGAGGAACAATAGAGGAACAATACCTGTCCTCGGAAGTAAAGCCATGTAAACCTGAGTGTGTGTGTGTGTGTGTGTGGGGGGGGGGGGTGCCTGCCAGACGTTCCTATTATAGGCCTACCCCTCCCCCCCCCCCCGTACATTGAGCGAGATCAGAGGAAAGGAATGAGAATGACAATGAGAATTATGGGTTGTTAATATTAATGTTAATTGTCAATATTATACAAATATTGACTGCTCATGAGGGAGGAAATTATCATTCCCAGTCCATATTTGTTTTATATACCACATCCTTTTCATTGATTCAGTGATTCATGTTGAGTTCTGACTCGCTGCGCGTACAGTCGTAGACGTGGGGTGGGGGCACCGGGGGGCCATGCCCCCCCCCTATTCAGCCACTAAAAAAATCGAGAGCGCGAAAAAGCAGGGGAAGTGAGAGAAAAGGGCCTAAAAAGGTGCTACAAGCCGTTAATCTGGCTCTCAAAATTTGCTAAAACGTCAAACGTCAAAGGCGGGGGGGGGGGGGGGAATTAACTCTCCTCTCCCTGCACCCACCCCTGTTACCATGGGTGTCGATCCCGGGGATGGGGATATATACTCTCTTAATTTCTAAGACTTATTTAAGTCCAAGAGAGTTAAACCAGTGACAAAGCAAGTCTTTATGACTTGATTTGTCACAGGTTTAAGTCTTTGAAATTAAGAGAGTATCCCCCAAACAAAATGAGGTGGGGGATGGTCTGTATTATCACCCCCAATATTTTTGGATAAAATAAATGAGAATTATGATACATTAACTTAAAATTAATGATTATCCAAACTCATTAATGAAATAAGAAATGCCATAATTTCAATGCGAAAAATATCGAAGGAAATTCGTTTGCTCGCATTGCTATTCTCATTTAAGGGGTTCTGTTCATTGGCGTAGATTGGCTCTAAAATTCCCTGATGTAGGAGGGGGAATACCCCTCCCACTCCGCTCGGTCTTTTCGCTCAGTGGTGTAACTAGGGGGCGGCACGTGCCCCGTGCAGCACTTGGAGGGGGCGCAAAAAAACGCAAAAGAGAGAAAGAAAAATCATGATCTTTACGGATCACGCTCCCCCAAATCCGCACGTTAAATGCACTAGAAATCTAGTTTTTGAAGGTTTGAAATGCGAACATTTTCCAAAGCTCGGTAGCTTTGCTCCCTCGCATAATTATTTTTTTTCAGGATCTCGTAATTTCGCTCCCCCAGTATATATGGTTGTTAAATAGCTTAAAGGTTCAAAAGTTCGAAAAAATAAAGAATGTAATTGCTTTGCTCGTATACATCTTTATCATGTAAGTTTCAGGGGCGCATAACTTCATTGTTTGCCCCGGGCGCCATAATCCCTAGATATAATATTGACTTCGCTCCCTCGCTTGTGAAATGTTGCGTCCAAATAATATTGAAAAGCAGTCCGGGCGTCGAACTATAACGTTCCGCCTATAAAGTAAAGTTTGCTATACAAGCCGTTATCTTTCTCTCAAATTTGCTAAAACGTCAGAGCTTTCGCGCTTCACGCTGGAAGAGGGAAACCGCCCCTCCCTGCACCTACCCCTGTTACATACATTGCGTCCAAAATAACTAACAAGCAATCAGGGCGGTGAACTAAAATTCCGCCTAAAAAAAAATGCTAAAACGTCACATACAGTGCAATATTGCGTCCAAATAACTGAAAAGCAGCCACGGCGTCGAACTAACTTCCGCCTAAAAAAGTGTTACGAGCCGTTATCTTTCCCTCAGATTTTGTAAAACGTCAGAGCTTTCGCACTTCGCGAGGGAAAGGGGAAAACTCCCCCCTCCCTGCACCAACCCCTGTTACATGCAGTGCAGTATTGCGTCCAAACTAACTGAAAAGCAGCCAGGGCGTCGAACTATAACTTTCCGCCTCAAAAAAAGTGTTTGCTACGAGCCATTTATCTTTCTCTTAAATTTGCTAAAACGTCAGAGGTTTCGCGCTTCGCGCTGGAAGAGGTAAACTCCCCCTCCCTGCACCAACCCCTGTTACATACAGTGCAGTATTGCGTCCAAATAACTGAAAAGCAGCCAGGGCGGCGAACTAACTTTCCGCCTTAAAAAAAGTGCTACGAGCTGTTATCTTTCTCTCAAATTTGCTGTAAAACGTAAGAGCTTTCGCGCTTCGCGCCGGTGGGGGGAAACTCCCCCTCTGCACCCACCCCTGGGGAGCATGCTTTGCATGCTCATCACCAATTTCGCACTCTTTGCGTGCCGCCCCCCTAAAATGAAATCCTGGATATGCGGTTGGATCCTTCACGTCTGGCTCCCCCCTACTGGAAAATCATGCCTACGCCTGTGGCTGCGCGTATATTGATTATAAACGTAGTCGTCGTAGCCTAGAGCCTAGCAACTCGCAAAAGCGCCCTTTTTGTGTACGTACGTGTACGTGTATGCAAAAGTCGAGGAGGGGTTACGCGTTCTGTCACAGGGTTTTGGCGTTCTAACATTTTGACATTACGGTCAGTTGATAGAACGCCAAAACCCTCTGGCGCAATGATATATCGAGATGCGCCGTGTCACGTGATATAGATTTGACCAACCAGTGAATAAGAATCTATGTATGAGGTATATAAAGTCTGTTATATAATTAATATTAATTCTTGGTTGAAATAGAAAAACTGCGTTAGGCTAAGTATAGGTATAAAACGTTATAAATATACAATTTATACAAGGATTATAACTATTTCATATTTATTGCTAGCACAAGCAAATGTTTTATTACTGATACAAGTTGTAAATTATAAGATTCATTCAAAGTTTCAGACTTTTTTTTAAAGCGTCAGCGCAAGCTTTAGTCAAATTTCGCATGGTTTACTGATTTCCCTTAGAAGATAGTAGACCATTTCATTGAAACTTGGTCATCGTATTCAGAATCATATTCTTCACATTTTGATACCAACCAATATGTATGTACCTCACTGATTGTTGTCATGGCAACCGTCTATCTCAATACAATCCGACACGTTTTGAGAACTTTTTTTATATTTTGGAGTGAAAATTGATTATTTGTTTATGCTTTAGGTTTGAAATATGTTTGAAACAATATTCAGACAGTAAAATGACATTGAATATTATTTTGATGTATGTGAACACCATCTTGACAATGGACATGCGTTGCTTATCAGCAGAGTAAAATAGAACAATTCATGTCATATAATATTAAAGTTTGGCTCTTCCTCTTTCTTTTGGCACCTAATATGACACGTTTAAAGTTTATGCATTGATGAGCAAGGAGAGTTTAAAATTTGAATGTCAAAATCAAGTTGCACAGAATAAGTGGTCAGGATTGGAAAGGATGGAGCAACGTTGGTTAACAAAGGGAGGGCTCATAATTATTAGCAATTCTTTGGTGTTCTTTTTTATGTTTCTTTCACCAAATTTCTCAATGAGAATGAATACGGTTTTAAGCACAAGCTTTTCACTTGCTTGCCTGACCATGCAGCTAACAACACAGCAAAGAGTTTTCCTAGTAACCGAATGGAACCGCACTGGAAGCCTTCAGGAAGTTGCCCAAGCTTTCCGTCGTCGGTTTCCTGATCGGAATGTTCCGTCAAAGTCAACGATCTGGAAGAACGTTCGAAAATACCAGAATGAAGGTACAAGTTTGAACCTCAACAAAGGCCGATCTGGGAGGCCAAGGTCAGTCCGAACAGAGGACAACATTGCCGCAGTTCAGCAGGAAGTAGCTGCAAATCCCCATGTCTCGACGAGAAGAAACGGATTTGGCATGTCAAGGTCTTCCTACCACAGGATCATCCGACTGGACGTGCAATGGTATCCTTACAGGATACGCATTCGGCACCAACTACTAGAAGCAGACATGCCCAGACGACTCCGATATTCCCAGTGGTTGCTGGATCGTGGCCCAAGGTTTGTTGAAAACCTCATCATTGGAGATGAAGCGTCCTTCTTCATGAACGGCAAGGTCAATAACCACAACGTCCGGCAGTATGCTCCAATCCACAACCCACCACCGTTCCACTACGATGTCAACATCAGTCGCGAAAAGGTTTCCGTCTGGGTAGGACTCTGTGGTAATGGATCGTTGATCGGACGCTTCTTCTTCAACGGAAATCTCGATGGAGAACGCTACCTACATCTTATCAACGAAGACATCGTTCCAGAACTTGATCAACACTTCGTTCGCCAGCCTGATGGGAGCTTCGAAAGAGTCTGGTGGGTACAAGATGGAGCACCGCCTCATCGAAGATTAGTCGTCGGGGAGAGACTGCAGGAACTCTTCAACAACAAAGTCATCGCGTTGAATCATGATGTCGAATGGCCTCCCGGGTCACCAGATCTCACCCCGTGTGACTTCTTTCTTTGGGGCTTTCTGAAGAGTAGGGTCTACACCTCCCCACCACGAGACACTAATGACCTGCGTAACAGGATCGTGAGAGAGTGTGAGGCACTGCGGCACCAAGAACCCGTGATTCGCCAGGCAGTAGGAGCCATGAGGGGCAGAGCACAGGTGTGCGTGGACAGGCATGGTGGACATGTTGAGGGACGTTGGGGATAGAGTTACACGGTCCAAGATTTATGAGTTGCTCTTGTAAAGGATGAAATAAAAAGAAATAAAACTTAGTTTCATCGTTTGTTTGTGTGTCGTTATTCGGTGTCACAATTAGGCGTCACAATTCTTTTAAGTGGAAAACAAGAGAAGAGAGCAAGTTGAGATATGCAAGAGATTGAAAAGATTGAGGTTAGAATATCACTGAAATGAAATAAGAAGGTTGAAATGAATTGAAGATAACTTAGTTAAAGAATGTTAAGGATTGAATAGAAATCGGGAATGAAAAATGGGGATGCATGGAGACTGTGAAAATGTAAAAAGCGAAAAGATGCAAATAGCCAAAATGTATCACATTAAAAGCAAGGAGTGAGCGAAAAGGGGAAATGAAAAGAAAAACCTGAATTAACAGAAACATGAAAACTGTAACAGAAACAGAAAACCAAACACAAGAAAGAAGATACTGAAGACAAAACAGAAGACGTGATAACAACATGAAGGGAATTGAAAACAAACTCGAATAATCTGCATTAAAACGTTCGCACCAATATTTTGTGCAAATCGATTCTTACATTAAGCTGGTAAAATTGTTCTAAGTCGGTCAAGCATAAACAAATCTTCGTATTTGGTATCACATAAAAGAAGAGACTTTATTCTTACTAAAAGTGTCCATGTTTTATTCCAATCCTATTTCATTATCAAGATATCTATCTCCAAAAACGGGTTTCCTTTTTTTCTGGGACGCACTGTATAGCGACGCCAGTGTGGATGCCGAACATTTCTCCCTTTTTTAATCAGGACATAATTATTCAAAACATTTTCTTTGTTGACTACTATCTAACTTTATCAAAATGTAAGAGTATAAGTTATATACAGGTAAACGAGAAATAACTATTTTTGTGTCCCAGTAATTAACATATTGTTTTAATTATAAATATGTTAACATGAAGCAAACCACCATTTTGGTTGGCTGTACAAAGACCTACTCACTATCTTTACTCTAATCAATAGAGCCTAATTATAAAATTACTTCGTTTCTATGCTATATACATGTGGGCCTACATGTATATTAGTTCATGAAAATCATGTGATTGTTGAATATTCACTGGAAGATATGGTTTTTGAAAACTATTTCAGTGTGGTAATGAATGTTAAAGTCACAAGTATGAATACATAAATAATATAATACAAATTTCATGCTATTTAGTAAGTCTATATTACCAGGTAATATATAAATAAACATTTCAACATATCGCCCAGGTTGAACTTACCAAAGTTTGGAGAGTTTATAGACAACAAACTAACCGGAACGTTCAAATTGATTGTTTATATATTTACTGTTGTCACATAATTCAAGTGTAATGAACAAGTTGAAACCTTTTGTACCTTCTCATGATATGATTAATTATACTCTATTCTGCCCCGATCTTGTCTTATCTTAATTATTGTATATACCTGCATGGGAAAAGAGCTCCATAACCCTAATGGACAAATTAATGTTGTACAAAAACGGGTTGTAAGAATAGTAAATAATGTTGGATTTCGTGCACATACAAACGAGCTAGATATCTGACTTGTACTTATACAATCTTGGAATATTTATGTACGAACTTTCGAAAGGTAATTTAACGGGGAACCGACATTTGCTCCGGCGGCAATTGCTCCTGCGACAAATGCTCCTAAAAATACGACAATTGCTCCGCGACAATTGCTCCGCGATAATTGCTCCTGCGACAATTGCTCCGTCGACATTTGCTCCTGCGATAATTGCTCCGTCGACATTTGCTCCTGCGATAATTGCTCCGGCGACATTTGCTCCTGCGACAATTGCTCCGACGACATTTGCTCCTGCGACAATTGCTCCGTCGACATTTGCTCCTGCGACAATTGCTCCGTCGACATTTGCTCCGATCGAGCGACAATTGCTCCGCGACAACTGCTCCGTCGATAAAAATGCATATATGCGACAATTGCTCCTGCGACAATTGCTCCGCGACAACTGCTCCGTCGATAGAAATGCGACAATTGCTCCTGCGACAATTGCTCCGCCGACATTTGCTCCAAAATATGATTATTGTTCAGTCGTTAAAAATGAATATGCGACAATTGCTCCGCGACAATAAACTCGGTAGACATGGTAGATAAAAAGGAATATGCGACATTTGCTCATCGACAATTGCTCCGCCAACATTTGCTCCATTTGAGCGACAATTCCTCCGCGACATTAGCTCCGTCGAAGAAAATGAATATGCGACAATATCATTGCCTCGAGATATCTCGAATATCTCGAAATACATGTATGTCGAGACAATTACTACCGTACCTCTAACTGCTTATTCCACGAGAGTACGATGACACTGGCGTAAATCCGTTTCCAGGAGTGGGATGGGGAATGAACAAAATATTTTGCCGAAATTTCTTGCTCACATTAATTTGACTATACACACCCCTCACCCACACACCCCAAGACACATACTTTTATTTATTTTGCGAGCGAGCCAAAAATTACCATATCTTGCCTTAAAAGAAGTCTCGTTTTTTTGTCAAAATACACTCTGGACTTATAAGATATTTAAATGGTATATTTGGTTACCTCACTGCCAAATATTACATACTTCGCTGTTGCAAATGTTTGCTGTCCAAAACCACACTGTTTCTAAACATTGCGAGCAAGGAAAACGCACTCTCTTGGGGATAAAGTATCATTTCGTCATCAAAATACACCACAGGCCTATAAACTTTCTAAAATATATTCGTCCGCCTCCCGTTGCATGCCCAATTTGTTTGCCTTCCCGATAAGTTTCACTCTAGCTTTTCAGTGAGCACAGCGAAAAATATTATGATATGCGGGCATCCGCTGCTGGAATAAAAATGATTGCTAATCGAAAACGTCTTGTTTCTAGATTTTATAAGCGGGCAATTATTTATTTTTATTTTTTAAATACTAAGAACAGGTTTAAGTGTATTGTTACAATCCCTTCTCGTGATTTTAGTAACGTACATTTATCGGCATCTTACGTTCACACAGAGAGTATGATCAGGGTGTGATGATATGAATAGGCTAATGGTCACAGGCGGTCATGTCCTGAAAATTCATCTATTTTAGGTCAACTTGCCGCTCGAATCCTTGCAGACATAACTATCACTTTATGAGTTAAAGAATTAAGCATAAATATTGGATAAAAGACAAGATGCAAACCTATTCCCTTTCTTGATAATATAAATATAACCGGCATAGGTTAAGATAGTGAAATCAAGCGAGCGAAGCGAGCAACGCTTTAAATTAAATTAAATTCAATTCTTTTCAATTCAGCTTTATTCAGATTCATATATAAAAGAGTATCATTAACATTAACATGCAAGAAATTATGATATAGTTTAGTGTGTTTAGACGGGCATAGTCATTAAAATTGCATGTAATTATTAAAACATAAAAAAGACTGACAATAAAAATAGGAACCTGGTTGCTGTATAAAAACCCTTGTGGGTTTGTCTTGACAGCCAGGTTCAGGTTTTCCCTTCATTGTCATTCCTCTTTTTCCTTTCTCTTTTCCATTATTATTTCTTCTTTAAAAATTGGGGGTATATTTTTTACACGCCATTCACCCTTCTTCCACCTCTACAAGCGATTATTTTAAAAATGTATTTATGGCTAGACAGGGGCGAATGGGGGGCTCTGACAATCAGCCCTGGGCACCCCCCCCCCCCCCCCCGCACAAAAAAGTGAAGATGGTGAGTGTACAATATATTTTGATCTAGTTGAACTTGGCAACCCAGAATGATTGTCGTACTTTTGTATTACTGGTATAAATTATTCTATCTTTCACGTTTGTATTATTTTTGTTTATATATATATATATATTTAAACCATGCAGTTCTGCATCGGGGAGTCAGGGAGCTAGAGGCATTATTATGATATTTTCTGTTTGATAGAGTACTGCCATATTAATAAGTATAATACATGTATATGTCAATTTGTTTTGTTTGCGAGGCATTATGCAAGCTCCACGTGGCGGGAGGCCCGGGAGCGAACACTTAATTCCACCAATTCCCCATATTTTGGGCGTATATTCCCTTCCCCTCACTATTACAATATTAAATTGAACCTATGAACTTTAGCAATTCGCAACAACCCACATACAGGACTGGCTTGTTTTCCCCACCAGCAAGTGTCATGACTAGTAGATAGAATGGCTATAATTTAGAAATAAATGTTCGCCATCATTTACTCAGTTGTGTTAAAAATGCCCAAGATAAAGAAAGAGAGAGAGAGAGAGAGAGAGAGAGGGGGGGGGGGGGGACAAAATAATAAAACATATAGATGAATAATTAATAGGTATAGGCAAAATCACAAGGGAAAGTGGTAGAAAAAATCTTTAAAAAGGTTTATTTCCAAATCCCGAAACACCAACAACAGCTATTGTTCTGAATTCGTTGTGTTCGCTTTTGATGAGGATTTTATATAAGGTTGTCGTTGGAGCAATTGTCACATACATAAGCATTAACGACGGCCGACGGAACAGATGTCGGCGGACAAGTTGTCGCATGAGCAATTGTTGCGGAGCAATGATATTGTCACATATTCATTTTATTTGGCGGAGCTAATGTCGCGAAGGAATTGTCGCTCGAATGAAACAAATGTCGGCGGATCGAGTGCTTTCCGCCGGAGCTAATGTCGCCGGAGCAAATGTCGACGGAGCAATTGTCGAGGAGCAAATATTTATTTCTATTTACTGAGTTTATTGTCGCGGAGCAATTGTCGCATATTCATTTTTATCGGCGGAGCAATTGTCGCATATATTCATTATTATCGACGGAGCAGTTGTCGCGGAGTAGGTAATTGTCGCTCGATCGGAGCAAATGTCGACAAAACAATTGTTGCAGAAACAATTGTCGCAATTGTCTCATATTCATTTTATCGACGGAGCAATTGTCGCTCGATCGGAGCAAATGTCGACGGAGCAATTGTCGCAGGAACAATTGTCGCATATATGCATTTCTAGCGACGGAGCAGTTGTCGCGGAGCAATTGTCGCTCGATCGGAGCAAATGTCGACGGTGCAATTGTCACATATATTCATTTTATCGACGGAGCAATTGTCGCTCGATCGGAGCAAATGTCGCGGAGCAATCGTCGCAGGGGCAATTGTCGCATATTTGCATTTCTATCGACGGAGCAGTTGTCGCGGAGCAATCGTCGCTCGATCGGAGCAAATGTCGACGGAGTAATTGTCGCAGGAGCAAATGTCGACGGAGCAATTATCGCAGGAGCAAATGTCGTCGGAGCAATTATCGCAGGAGCAAATGTCGTCGGAGCAATTATCGCAGGAGCAAATGTCGACGGAGCAATTGTCGCAGGAGCAATTATCGCGGAGCAATTGTCGCGGAGCAATTGTCGTATTTTTAGGAGCATTTGTCGCAGGAGCAATTGCCGCCGGAGCAAATGTCATACATTCAATTTAACAGACACTTTCGTCCCTTTATAATTCAACGCAACACTACTGTACATTCCTATCCAACTATACATAGACAGACAAACCATTTCCACCTCCCCCGATCTCGCACCGTGTCTGCAAACAAAACAATCACCTTTACTAAACCCAAATTCTGTCAAAGCCTAAAATGACGAACTGGTTGATAGCCCCTCCAACAATTATTCTTTTAAACGGAAGCTAAGGTGTTACCTGACATTGTAATACATGAATATTCATGTCATGGATCGTACAGGTGGTCACATAGACTGTCCTGCTCTAACAATATTTCCTCTCCTTCTTTTTTTTCTTCCTTTTCTCATTTCTTCTTCTTCTTGTTCTTCTTTTTCGTCTTTTTCGTTTCTTTACTCCACATTCTGAGCTCTGTACGTTTAGTGGAGCTTATATTTCTATTCCGTTCATTCGCTTTTTATTGCAGTCTAATCAGAGTGATTACTGACTCTGTACGGAAGCCTAATAATTTAAAAGCAATGCTTTTCATCAAGAAGGTTCGAACAGATGGAGTCATAACAGACAGCTTCCCTTTGAAGCGAGCTTCGATGCCGCCAAAACAAAAATATGCGCTCTCCGAAAACATTTTTCCAAACGAGGAAACAAATCAAAGTCCGTTTTATTGCACAACCATGGATACGTACAATGGAGGATACTCTGTTATAATGATAATTACTTTTTCGCAGACCCAAATGTAACTTCGAAAAAATGCACATGAATGATATATAACAAAGTTCAAGCAAACATAATAGTGCCAAAAATACCAGAACTACGATGACAATTTCTTGACTGGCCGCGTGTGCCCACTATTTTGGTTGCATGGCTATATTACTTAGAGCTATCTTTCTCAATAGTAATACATGAAATTCAATAATCGGAATTAAATGGAAAGGTGTTAAAATTGCCCTTAAATACTACATTTGTGACACTTTAAGGCTACATCTCAGAAAATTGTTCATCCCGAGGAAGGGGAATTTCAGAATGAAATCGAAATTATTACATTAAAACTGGACATTCACTTTCTGTGTTTTGTCGATTTATGAATTTAATTGCGCATCGTAAACATTTGATTTTGATTTTTGATTTTGATTTATTTTTCTTCTACATTCATGTAAGTACAACATTTTTCGGTTACATATATAAAAAAAAAAAAAAATTAATGTCGAAAAAATGACATCTTTAAATCTTTCCCGTTTACTTTGGCAGCATCAGACATCGATGTCAAAGAATCAAGGCAGTTTATTAATTCAATTGTACATCCTTTATAATCTGCCAGGTGTTTGCATATACCGTTAGTTGAGACTCCATCTGTTTGTTTAATTTATTTAGGCTCCCCACATTTTACATTTTCTTTTTTTTTTTGCCGGCCGTTCCTATATATATCTCCCCCGAAACTTTCTACCTATTAACATTGCACTTCATTCGAGTTCTACTCGATACGTTATGAAATTGACAATTATTGGGCTTGTAAAATCTGAATTGCTTATTATGTAAAAGTGGAACAAATAAACTTCAAACTTCAAAATATGATTGTTTAAAAGAAACAAACTATTAAGGTGGTTGGATTGTCTATTGATATCTTTCAAAATAACCATAAATTATATTAATCACTTACACTAATAGAAGTCTGAAAAGTGTTTTGCCTGCTTTGCAGTTGAGATAATCAATGTTCCTCAATTTATTCTTTTAAAACATCGACTAAATAAATATGAATTATGTAAATATTAAAGTACACCTATCTAATTTAATCTAACTTAACAAAAATGCCACTGGAAAAAAGAATTAACTCTTGGTCAACCAAACTTTTTCTTTCTTTCTTTCTTTATATAATAACAATTATTCAGGGTTCTCGTTAGATATTGATACATTCATTATGAAAAAGGTTGAACTACTTCAATACACACCCTACATAACAAGATGCACATGCACACATCTCTACACTTATGCACTCACGTGCACACACTTTTACTTTTACTTCCATACGCCCGAAACTGCAGATGTATTTTTTTTCCTTTTTTTTTTTTTTTTTTAAAGTTATTAAACCGTTACAATGTCCAAAAAATCGTATAAAATCTTCGAGGCTCCCATCCCAGTCAAGCTATATGCTTATGATGGAAACCTCCGGCATTTTTTTCCCTCATCAAACCTTTGTTTTGTTTGCGTTCTATAATTTGTTATGTCAAAGTATAGTATTCTTTGTATTGATGATTATATTATCATGTATTGTGCTACTATGTTCCGTTCACTTATTGTATATCAATTATGCTTTGTATATTTGGAAAAATGCAGAAATAAATCAAATCAACTCAATCAAATCAAATCAGTGTAGTAAATAGATAATGTAAGAAAATCACATTTTCCGTCAGCCACTCAAACATCTGTGTATTTTAATAGTTTCCTTTTCTATTATAGGGGGGAGGGGGGGGGGGGAGCAATGCAAAGGCAAAGACTTTGATTCTCAATTGAGAAAACCAAATTATGTTACTTAGAAAAACAAAAGAAACTAAAAGCCAATTCCTGAACAAAGGTCTATATCATATTAAGCTTACTCAACTTTAATGTATGATGTTTTGTATGATCATTATTCTTTCCTTGTATAATATTATAGGCCTACGTAATGTCTGCCCGAGCTTTTTATTTCAATTTGAGGAAAATAAGAAATAAATTGAAACGAAAAACAATACAGATCCGTGTTACCACTTTTTGTGCAATAACAGACACGTGAATTAGTATAAGTAATGATATAGAAGTCACGACGAATGGTAAGACACAAATGATTCCACTAAATGATTTTGAAACGTGAAAAGTTGAGAAGGCCTACGAATTCCTTAAATGCACTTCCTTACTTACGTCATTTTACCTAGATATGGAAAGACAGTCCTTCAAGTTGTTTAGGCATAAAAACTATTACAAGGACGTTAAATCATGAATTTCCCTTTTATATTTACGCAGATATACATTTATACTACAGAGAGACTTATGTCAGCATGAGAGAGAGAGAGAGAGAGAGAGGGGGGAGGATGCTGAGGGAAAACATTTCCAATATCTCTGTGTCTTGTAACTCCTTGATAGGTAGGACCCGGGGGCGCATTTCCGTTTTACACCGTTGCCTAGGCATTTTCGCGAAAAAATCCAAGAAGTGCGCTGGTGAAAGAGTCTAAGTCGTCAGCGCCCCCAGTGAGGTCTAGCATGCACAGCATCTGCACAGACAGCAAAGATATGCATTACAGTAACTGTACAGTAGCTACACTTCATCTTGTGCGCAAACGAGCTAAAAGAAATATATAAGGAACGATAAAAGCAAAAAAATATATAAGAGAGACAAGATGAAAGGAAAAGCAAAACAGAAGGAAGCGTGAAAGGGCCGTCTTCTTTGTTGTTTTTTTCTTTCATGCTGATGAGGCTTCCTCTTCTCTAATTGGCGCACAAAGAGTTACAGCTAGATACGCAGTTATAGTTATAGTTATAGTTGTAGCAAATATAACTATATTTCTTCAAATCAATTATTATTCTTATTATTCTTATCTTCTCGATATTAGTAAAACACCTAAATTTTCTTTTAAATTTATGATCCTGGGCTATAATTATTATACGTATTCCTCGTCCCCCACCCCTTCTGTTTAATTCCCTCGCTTTCTGGTAACACTGTTTCAGCTTAGCTGCCTTTCAGCTACATTTTAAAATTCTTTTACCTTGCAATGCAACATGAATTAACTCTAATGTTATTCTTTATCGCCATATAGACAATCCGAGACAGTAGACCAGTGCAGTAGACCCTATAGTACACGTACACATACACCCGATCGCCGCAAACATGCAGAGTAGGAGTACGTGTGTACATTCGATTTCATACTTCGCGCGTGCAGAGCAAGCTCGAGCTCATAGCGCATGAAGCGAGCTGAAACCTAGACTTTGAAACCAGCACGTTCGAAGCGATTAATCGAAAAAATGCCTAGGCAACGGTGTAAAACGGAAACGCGCGACCCGGGGGTAGGACCAAACAATTTGCCAACGATGATGATTTCATTTTCATGGAAGTCCACGCGTTTGCGCACTTTAGTCTTCCAGCTCAGCTTATGAATGAATGCATGCGGCCGGAAGGAAAACAAATTCGCCTGGCCTGCTGCGCGCGCGCGAGGCGGGCGCGGCATGCGCATGCAACAGCTGTTATGTCACCTGACCCGGCCGAAAAGCTGAAACAGAACGCCGGCTCTGGAGTTTCACGCCAATAATATTGAATAGAAGTACCTACGCTACAGTAAATCTAACTGTAAGTAGAACCATAATAAAAGTAATGAATTATGATGTCACTGTTATGTCTCTTGTAGGAATGATTGACTGTTTGATGATACGGATGATATTGGAGGAAAGAATGTTTGTTAGAGAGAAAAAATTAACAAGTAACTTGGTTTTCTTCGATCGCCGCGCCCGCTACCGGTATGATGCCTTTGCCTCAATACCTAGCCCCGGGAAGCTGCCACGAACATGACGAAGTGGCAGCGTCCTGTCATGCCTGTGTGATTGTGAACATGGTGAAGCTTTACCTAAACTAAAGTAAACCAAACAGACATTCCGCAGATCAGCTCTTCCTCAGAAATGTTTAGAATCAATCAAATGTCACTTTTTTCACTCAATTGTAATCCTCCTCCTCGTCTCTCGCGAGCGAGAATTCGAACGTATGTAAAAAATATACTGACGCGCTAGCCCCGGGACGCTGCCACGAAGTGACTGAATTGCGTATTGCAAACTATACATCGGCCTCCGAAAAATTTTTAGTACAGGAGCCGGGCAATTAATAGGCCTTTTTTATATTATCCTCATCGAAAAGAAAGACGACAGTTACTCGGAAATGTCATAACTCATATTTCAAGGTATAACTATAATTTTGACATACAACTACAACTACAAGCTTGGATTTAAGAGGCATCCAACCTTTCAAAGGACTGCTGATTGCAGCACTATGCGTTCGGGCTGCCGCAGTAACCTTATAGTAATACCGACCTCTTAACTACTCTTAACTACGGGAAAGATTCTTCATGAAACTTAATCAAAATTCATCAGACTACTACCCAAATACTGGGGAACAAGATCCAGGTACTGACGAGCGATAATACTTAACTTGCGCGTTCTTGTAGAAATGACGTCACAATAGAGTCATCTCATTTTATGCGTAGGAAACCAGGAAACGATCCAGCCATCTTGAAGAGGAAAAAGAACTTGGAACTGAATATAGAGGCGTAGTGCCTGCGTTCAGTATCTTCCCTAGGTATCCCTAGGTATAGAGGGAGAAGTGCATCTTGACCCTTGCACATAAGTCAATGGCAATTCATGAAAAGAGATTATTTTAATGAAAATATGAAAAATGAACAATAAATTGATAATACTTACGTTTTTATTCCGCATATTGCTCTATTTTGGCTGTTCTCAACGTTGCTAGGCATTCTACGCGTAAAGTCCCATGCGTTGATTTGCAAGACGCGAGCTAGAGTAGATGCCATGATACGCTTAATGGTCGGTATTATGACTGGTCGGTATTAGTACTAGGTGATGTGATCATACCACCTACATGTACCTGACCACTTCGCACAGCGTCTGGTCGGGCTACCTGACCACGAGCTGTACATGTACGAGCTCCTTGGCTTTTAAATCCGGGCAGCGTTTCATCAAACAAGTTCGCCACATCCCATTGAAACGTGTGTATTAAAGGGCAATCCAACCTTGGTGATAGATTTGTGTAAAAGCAGAAAAATAAAAGCAGGATCGTGAAAGATTGAGAGAAATCGGACAAGGAATAAGAAAGCTATGAATGATGTTTGAAAAATGAAATCACTGCAATCTACATGTATGCGAATCTCAAATTGGCAATTTGGCGAGTCGATAGTGACATACATGTATTTGAACATTACTTGTGGACAACTTTGCTGTTTGTCGTACACAAAAATATCATTAATTTGCGTTTTTTCCCGAAGCGCCTTTACCCTTGGGGCAGTACACAAAAATATATTGGAGATCGCATATTGTTAATGTTATAGCCAGGTCCATTACCGAGTAATACATTTTGAAAAAAATTACATTTTATCATTTTGTGTGTTGGAGCGAATGGGGAAGTTGTCTGCAACTACATCATAGTGAAGTTACCTATTCGGCCAATTTGAAATTCCCAATATGTATAGTGATTACAACTTAAAATTCATAATTTATTGCTTGTTCGATTTTGTTCAAACTTTCATCAATCTGATTCTCTGATTTTTCCTCTTTCATTCACAGCAACATGCCATTGGCATTAGGGTTGGATTTCCCTTTAAAGTTAACATGCGTTTCAATAGGAGGCGGTGTGGCGCAATCAGATCGTTGTCAGGCTCTGAATATGACTTTCGTCATACGCATGGGTTCGAGTCCCGCGCTGAGCTGACAAAAAGATTGTCGCCGCGTTGTTGCCGCGTACCCCTCCCCTCTGTTCCTGATGCAGGCTAGGGTTCAGGGTAAAAGACTCCGTTCCTCGGACAGAACGTTAACTGGCCCCATGTGTAGGAGATTCCCACCCTATGCACGTTAATATGCTACACTTCTCGCAAAAAGATTAGGGTGTCAACCCGGTCTTTAGTGTGCCTGTAACACAACTGGAAGTGGTACCATTGACAAGACTGCGATAATCTTCAGAATTGAAGGAGGCAGTTGTACCCAAGGAAGAAGAAGAAGATGTCGGCGAACTTGTACTTTTGATGAAACAATGCCCTGGTGCTGGCCTACGGAGCTGTACATGGGATATGTGTTGAGGGAGATATCAACAAAAAAATCTAGATCTAAATATCACCATTTCCTACCTCTTGTGAGCCATGCAAACCACCCTCGGATAGCCAGTACTAGCTTTCTGAGTGTAAAAAAAAAAAAATGGGCTATACCATACGCCTTTTACATCACAAACCTAGGTGTTTTATTCCGCTAATCTAACGGCGCACGGTTAGCAGGTCATGAAAAATGCCCTGTAATATCACTTTCCTGATAACTCCCATGACTGACAGGTTCTTCACCACAGCGCCACCTCCTCTGTGTTCAAATTATTTTCTAAATTTTCTTTAAAAAACTACAAAATATAGCAGAAATTTCTGAGAATTTACCAGTGTTTGTGTATCCATGCCTCCTCTTGTCATGCAGTTTTAAAGTGGTGGCTGCGTGCGATGGCACGCGCGCTGTTGGCGATACAACCATAATCGAAACTGTACTATGTGAGGCAGTGGTGGAGATGTCTGACGAAATTTCCATTAATGCTAAACAAAAAGTCAACGTAGATGGCACTAAGCCAGTTGAGACCTCAACGTTTAGCATTAATGGAAATTTTGTCAGACATCGGAAACCTAGCTTCATGATGTAAAAGGCGTATAGCCCATTTTTTTTTTTACTCTCAGGAAGCTAGTCCTGGCTACCCTCGGACTCTCGGAGTTTGCTAATGCAGGCGTCACAATGTCCCGAAGTTGAGACAAGATGGACACACGAGAAAGGAAATGTTCAAATTCAGCTGTGATCATCGAGCATTTTTCGCCACACGAAGACAATACGAAGCAAACAAGAAGCTGCCCGATTGTCATAGGAAGGCAACGCGATTACGTGAAGCCCTCGCAATGCCCGTGTGTCGTATTATAGTATGATGACATCATGATGGGATCACGGAGTCGGCGAAGACAGCCGAATTTGAGTAGCTCAAGCGTTCCCCATGTGTACGAAAGCTTATAAGTGCCAACCAGATGACGAGATAAGACGAGAAAATACGTTAAAGGGAGTGGCAAGTCGTAATCCATGGGCCTGACCAGTTGGCCTGACTCGGGCAAATTCGGATACAATCAGGTCCAATCGTGCGCTACCGAATGAATGTTATTGCAGGATTCCTCGCGCGATCGTTAACTCGAATCCCTCCATACGCAACCGACCAATGAGATTCAAATACTGGAATAAAGAACGGGCGATCTTGTTTACTCAAATTTGGGTCACTGTGCGAACTTTTATTCGCTGCGCACGATAAATTGAAGTCGCTTTGACCTTTGATCCAGAGAAAGGAGCAGCCAACTGTAAAAGCCCCCATAGATTGCGACTTGTCGATCCCTTTAAATGACGAGCAAACGAGATAAGACGAGTAGACAAGAAAAATGACGATAAGACGAGTTGTTGGAACTCGGCAAGTCGACTTATTCTGGACGAGAAGACGAGTTATTGGAACTCGGCAAGTCAACTTATAATGGACAAAAAGACAAGAAGACGAGTTGTTTGAACTCGGCAAGTTGACTTGTTTAGGACAAGAAGGCGAGATGACAAGCTAATGCAACTTGGCAAGTCGTCATCTCATCTTCTTGTCCAAAACAAGTTGACTTGCCAAGTTGCATTAACTCGTTATCTCGCCTTCTTGTCTTAAACGAGTCGACTTGCCGAGTTCCAACAACTCGTCGTCGGGGGAGGGGGGGGGGGGGTGTTTGTGTGTGTGTGAGTGGGGGGCTTGTCACACCCCCACTCAAAATTGCTGTCGGCAAGTGCGCCACCTCTGTCGGCAAAACAAAAAGAGGGGGGGGGAAGGGAGAGGGAAGAGAAAGAAGAAAAAATAAGAGAAACAATGGAAAGGAAAGGAAAACAAAAACAGAAAGAAAAGAGGGAAAGGAAAAGGGAAGGAAAGAAAATAAAGAAAGAACTGGGCATATTTTTTGCTTGCTTGCTTCGCTCGTTCGCAAAAACACTGGAAAGTTAACCTGTTGACTATTAAATTCTTTAACTCTTGTAGGCTTAATACAGAAGCCACCCGGTTCCCGTAGTCTATGGGTTAATATTCGGGCAAAAGGCGTCCCCCCTTCAGCAATGGCTGCAAGTGCAGCCCCTCCCCTGAGGATTTTCAAAGTTCCGATATTTGGGCAAGCACCACTTCATATTCGGGCAGCGAGGAGAAAGAATATCCACATATTATTTGGGCAGCGTGGTTCCGAGATAATTATGTAATTTCTCTATGTAAATATGCTCGCTCGCTTTGCCTGTTCGCAAACATTTAGAATTTGAAAAGTTGATATTTGGGCAAAATGCGGCCCCCTTCGGCAATGGCTGCAGCCACCCTCCCCAAGGATTCGGTATTCGGGCAACCACCACTTCATATTCGGGAAGCGAGGAGCAAGAACATCCACATATTTGGGCAGCGAGGTTCCGAGATAATAATGTAACTTCTGTACATTTTCTCTACAAAAAGTTTTTTAAAATTTCTTTGTTTGCTTCGCTCGCAAAGATTTAAAGATTACAAAGTAGATATTTCGGCAGAAGGCATCAGCCCCCTCCTTGCAAAAATAGGCCTGTATGATAAAGATCTCTACATCAGTGATTTTCTTGTATTATTATTTGTCGGGGGGATTAGGGTGCAGCATTTCTGTCGGCAAATTTAGGTGTCACAAATTTGTCGGCAAATTCGGGGGTTGCACCCCCCATTCAAAATGTTCTAGCGACGCCCCTGATTGAATTTCAAACGAAAGTTTTATACCAATGGGGGTCACGTGACGCCTTCATGACCTAGTTTGAACTCCTCGTACTCTCAATACAACATCGTGTAGCCATCGCTTGGGCTTTGTGCGTCATTCGGGTAAACTTCTTAATAAAAATTCACATCTTCGTGTAGCCTTCGTGGGTGGTTCGGGTGCCGTTGTGTGACCTTCTGTAGGCATTGTAATTGCTTCGGCTGTTGATTGGCTGTTGACCAAGATCAGGGCCAACTTCGCACGAAATTGAAAATTCCATATTCGTGTGGCCATCTTGTCTCAAGTTCAAGTGTGATGCCAGCATTCAGGGGTTACCTTCCAGGATCAACTAAGATTGAATGAATAAAAAAGAGAAACAACTTTTCAAAACAAAAATGGGCAGGTGTGATCTGGGTTTTTTTACGTTGCACATTTAACTTGTACATGTATATATGGGACTACATGCAAGGTGATATTTGCGTAGTACCATATACACAAGTTACACATGCAAGGTAAAAAAACCTGATCACACCTGCCAATTTTTATGCCTCCGCCCACCGTAGGTGAGCGGAGGCATTATGTTTTCGGGTCGTCCATCCGTACTTCCGTCTGTCCCTACGTCCGTCCGTCCCCTTTTCGTTCTCGCGATAACTTAAAAATCGTTTGGCGGATCAGCTTGTAACTTGGCTCATGTATGCATATGGGAGGGACGACGAACTGATTTTGGGGTCTCAAGGTCAAAGGTCATAGAGGTCATTATATACATAAAAATGGTTCGTTCTTGTGATAACTTAGGAACCGTTTGACGGATCAGCTTCTAACTTGGCCCATGTATGCATATGGGAGGGACGATGAACTGATTAGATTTTGGGGTCTCAAGGTCAAAGGTCAAAGGTCATAGAGGTCATTATATACATAAAAATGGTTCGTTCTTGTGATAAATTAGGAACCGTTTGGCGGATCAGCTTGTAACTTGGCCCATGTATGCATATGGGAGGGACGATGAACTGATTAGATTTTAGGGTCTCAAGGTCAAAGGTCAAAGGTCATAGAGGTCATTATATACATAAAAATGGTTATTTCTCGCAATAACTGAAGAACTGTTTGACAGATCAGCTTCTAACCTGGCCCATGTTTGCATATGGGAGGGATGATGAACTGGTTAGATTTTGGGGTCTCAAGGTCAAAGGTCAAAGGTCAAAGGTTAGAGGTCATTATATACATAAAAATGGTTCGTTCTTGTGATAACTTAGGAACCGTTTGGCGGATCAGCTTCTAACTTGGCCCATGTATTCATATGGGAGGGACGATGAACTGATTAGATTTTGGGGTCTCAAGGTCAAAGGTCATAGAGGTCATTATATACATAAAAATGGTTCGTTCTCGCAATAACTTCAGAACTGTTTGACAGATCAACCTCTAACTTGGCGTATGTATGCATATGTGAGGGACGATGAACTGATTAGATTTTAGGGTCTAAAGGTCAAAGTTCAAAGGTCATAGAGGTCATTATAGGCCTACCTATTTTAGAAATTTCAAGGGGACAGTGGTCTATTTGCTATAAAATAGTGTCTATAAAAGTGTCTTTGATGATTGTAAGTCATCAATGGTAAGTTTTTTATTTGAAAATGAAATGAAATAAATTTTTTGTCTCCTGTGCATTTTAAGTGAAAAGATTTGTAATTTTGTTGGACCAATCCTTAGTGTACATGTATGCCATACATTTCCAATCTGGTGATGGCGGAGGCATAAATTCCGACCGCGCGGGGTCGAATATTCATCTAGTTTATTTTTCTTTTTAGATGGGCTGTACTTCAAGTACAGACCACCTTATGTTTTTGTACGAGTGTTTCTTTATTTATTATTTTTGTTATTTATTTTTATATCTAACCACTTTTTTATACGCAAAATATCTCTAAAACGGCTTATTCAAATGTATTCAAATTTGGTACATTGTTAGATATGGTTATTGTCTCAGCACAGAATTTTTTTTAACATAGTGACTAGTCAATGCATTGTGACGTCATCTAGGCGCCATGTTGTAAAATTCTGACATATGCTATATCTCTGCAATACAAGGTCATAACATAACCATATTTGGCATGATGCAAGTTAATTAAAAAGGAATTTAAAGGGAAATCCAACGTAATAGCAAATTGCTTTGAAAGAAAGAGGAAAATCAGAGAAGCAGATTGATGAAAGTTTGAACAAAATCCGACAAGCAATAAGAAAGTGTTATGAATTTTTGAAAGTTGTAATCACTATACATATGTATGGGAATTTCAAATTGGCCGAATAGGTAATGTCACTGTGATGTAGCTGTGGACAACTCCCCCATTCGTTCCAACACACAAAATGTCTAAAATCTAATTTTTTTCAAAATGTATTACTCAGTAGGATCTCTTTCTTTCATGAGGACCTATAACAATATGCTATCTTTAATATATTTTGAGTACTGCCCTGAGGTTATAAGCACCTCGAAGAATTCTGCAAATTAATGATATTTTTGTGTACGACAAACGGGAGAGTTGTCCACAAATATGTCACAATCGACTCACCAAATTGCCAATTTGAGATTCGCATAGATGTAGTGATCTCATTTTCAAACATCCATAACTTTCTTAGTCCTTGTCCGATTTCTTCCAAACTTTCACCATCCTGTTTTTCTTATTTTTCTGCTTTCACACAAATCATCTTATTACCAAGGTTGGATTGCCCTTTAATTGAACATACATGTAGGGTGCGTGCGCGTATGCGCGCGTCGGTGAAGTTGCGTGCGCGCAAAATCTCAAAATGCTGAAAATGGTCTATAATCAATTTTGGGTATGTTTCAGGCCATTTTAAACATTTTCCGCGCGTGCAAGGGCATTGTGAGGTCATCTATATGCTATATCTCTGCAATAAATCATAACATTTGGCATGATGCAAGTTAATTAAAAAGGAAATTAATTGAACATAGGATGCATGCACGTATGCGCCTGTCGGTGAGGTTGCGCGTGCGCCGGTGAAGATGCGCGTGCGCGAACTCTGAAAATGCCCCAAATGGTCTACAATGGATTTTGGGCATGTTTCAGGCCATTTTAACCCTTTGTCTATGGGAACCAGGTGGTTCCTGTATTAAACCTTCATGAAAGAGAGAATTCAGTATTCATCGGGTTAACATTTCAAAAATTTCCGCGCACGAATGGCCTTAAGTTCCTTATACAGCATAAAAAATAATTTATCTTGGACTGTTTTAGCATTGTAATTGATCCTACATGATTTCTAGAATATTTTCTCAATGTACGCGCATACTTAGAGGTCTGGAAACAGCCCCACATAGTGATGGTTTCCGTGACTGTACGTACATGTAAGGTGGAGATCGATGGTTAGGGTTAGGGTTAGGAAGTCCACGCTGAAGTTAGCAACCAAAAATAAATTTGAAAATAAACCCACTTCTAGTTGTACAAGCTTATCTCAAGATATAAATACTACACAATAGCTTTAACGGGTGAATAGTCAATAGCTTTTGTGTGTATTAGGGGAATTAGTCCATTCTAGATTATCATACATTAGAGGAATAATAATTGTACTCCATAATAGTTTTTTATGGGTAAATAGACTTCAATATCTTTTGTATTTGAAAGCAGGCTCTGATCCACTCTAGATCATTCATACTTGAGAGGAAAATAATTATTTAAAATTTCACTTTCAACTCTGAATCCTGAATTTGTAGCATAGTAAGAGTTAAAGAGTCCCTATTTCAGGTAATCTAGCAAATTTAATGAAATGAAATCTTACTTAGGGCAATTTTGTTGTCTGTTTTTGACTAGTACTGCAACAGTGATTGACACAGTCCCACACACTCATACAAAGGCCTATGAGTGCCCTAAACCTAACCCTAACCCACTTACTTCAGAAGTATTGGACTAAATGGTCATTGGACAAAATGCTAATGGACGAAATATAAGTTAGACCAAATGATGTTAGACCAGCTGACAATTGGACCAAATGGCAATTTACTGCCCCACCCACACTTGTGCGAGGTTATTATGGATACATGTACTTGTAAACCTCATACTTCATATACTTCATACTTCATATACCCTCATACCACATATACCCTCATACCACAGAGAATTGCTAGAGAGTGTGTGATATCTGGCATTTGTATGTGTGCTGGAAAGGAGTGGGCAAAAAAAGCCTGAAAATTTCACTTGACCAAGATGATAAAGATCCTATGGAAGAATCTGGCATGAAATCAGATTTATTCTATCATCCTAAAATGTTGAATTTACCTGTTCAACTTAGACCACCGCCAAAATTGACACAGCCCCACATAGTGATGGTTCCGTGAGTGGGTAAGTCCCACTCATAAAGTCTCATAAAACCTTTAAAAGCCATGAAATTTATTTCATGATGAGCTTTTCTCCCTGCTAATTAAATCTATCTAAATAAGTCCCTGCTAGTTAAATGTACCATCTACTTGAAGATCTATGATTAAAGAGAACGCTTGCACGGTCTGATGATTATTGGTGTTTTGTTTTCCTTTCTCCTTTAAAAAAATATACACAGGTTTTTGAGTGTTTAATTTGACGTTGAGATTAAAGGGAAATAAATAAACCCTTTCATAGAAAAATTGGCTTGGATTGCTTAATAATTATGCCAATTTTCTATGAAAGGTGTACTTTCATTCAACCAGGAAATTTGTATGTCCATGTTCAACTTTCAGTTGTTCTTGAATCATGATTACATGTACATGTAAGTTGGCATTTACATGAACTTTATGCAACATTTAATTGAGAAAAAAATAACATTCACTTCTTACAGTTACATGTAGATCATGGACCTACAATTTCCTGCATGGTTGAATGAAAGTAGACCTTACATGGAAAAGTGGCATAATATTAAGTAATCCAAGCCAATTTTTTGTGAAAAAGTTTCATTAAATTTTACTTACTTTATTTTAAACATTAGGGTAGGTGTACATGTACAATGTACTTTCATTCAACCAGGAAATTGTAGGTCTAATGTATATATCCTAATTGTAGGATATAAACTTTCAGTTGTTCAGGCATGATTAAGTTACTACATGTATTGACATTAACTTTTATGGGACATTTAATTTTTAAAAATAAGATTAAAATGGATTGTATGCCCTTTCGAAACCCCTACAAATAGGTATCATACATAATTATTAGACATTAACTGTGTATCCTCGGTTCGTTATCTCACGGATGACATTTAATGATGAACATCAAAATTGCAGTTGGGTATCATCAAGCATAAAGAATAGTATGTACATGGAGATCAGCTTACACATTCTGCGTAAGTTGTCTTTCGCTGCAACATGTAAATAAGTGTTCGAAGGGCCCATTTAGATATGCTGATTACACAACTTGCCCAAAGTTGCTTTTTTCACAACTCCATGCCAGTCATACATGTAACTATTGTTGGTTATTTAGGGAGATGTCATGGACCTGACAAACCGTTTCACACAGACATGATAAATGACAACTCAGTGATATCGATACTAATCGGCTAAAAATCAGTCTTTATCAGATTTATCGTCAATTGCTCATACAGATTTAAGGCTCTGTTTTTCCCAAACTGTTCCAAAATGTCAAAAATGGCAGCGAAAAATTGATGCTGATACAAACATTACATGTACATGAAAAGATATGTTACTTAATGTCATCTTAGAATTTATAAAATTGAGAAAACTTGAAGATGCTTTTTGCAATTTATGAATCAAGATTTGCAAATAAGAGGATACCGTAATCGACTAATTATGGAAAGAAGACCCAAATCAAATTCACTTCAAAGAAAATAATGAAATTAAGATATGAAAGGTGTACTTTCATTCAACCGGGAAATTGTATGTCCATGTTTAACTTTCAGTTCTTGAAGCATGATTACATGTAAGTTGGTATTAACATGAACTTTATGCAACTTTTAATTGAGAAAAAAAAATAACATTAGAATATTATTGTGGACTTCTTACAGTTACATGTACATGTAGATCATGGACCTACAATTTCCTGGTTGAATGAAAGTAGACCTTACATGGAAAAGTGGCATAATTATTAAGTAATCCAAGCCAAGTTTTTGTGAAAAAGTTAATTTCCCTTTCATTAAATTTTACTTACTTTATTTTAAACGTTAGGATAGTCATACATGTACTTTCATTCAACCAGGAAACTGTAGGTCTAATGTATATATCCTAATTGTAGGATATAAACTTTCAGTTGTTCAAGCATGATTATGTATTGACATTAACTTTTATGTGACATTTAATTTTTGTCTCGCCCACCAGAGGTGAAGGCGAGACTAAGGGATCCAAATGGTGTCCGTCCGTCCGTCACAAAGGTTAAAGTTTACCCGCAAGACTCTCTTATGATGCATTACTTGGCAACTGTTACTGCATTGGCAGCCACACTTGGGTGATAGAAGCACTAGGGGCATCTCCATGTTATTGTGTTGTCGGAGGTCACACGATGATGTCAAAGGTCATTTGAGGTCATATGTTAAAGTTTACCTGCAAGACTCTCTTTTGTGAAATAACTTCACATCAGTTGCTTGGATTACAACCTAACTTGGGTCATATTTGCACTGAGGGTACCTTGAAGTTATGTTGCCGTTGGAGGTCACATGATAGGGTCAAAGGTCATTTGAGGTCATACGTTAAAGTTTACCTGCAAGACTCTCTTACGACAGATAACTTTGACAGATAACTTTGCAACCGTCACTCACTTTTCAACCAAACTTGGGTTGTAGATGCACTGAGGGGACCTGCATGTTATGGTGCCGTTGGAGGTCACATGATAAGGTCAAAGGTCATTTCAGGTCAAACGTTAAAGTTTACCTGCAAGACTCAGCCCAGCTTTATGACATAACTTTGCAACCATCACTCACTTTTCAACCTACAAATATGTATCATACATAATTATTAGACATTAACTGTGTATCCTGGTTCGTTATCTCACGGATGACATTTAATGATGATCAACAAAATTGCAGTTGGGTATCATCAAGCATAAAGAATAGTATGTACATGGAGATCAGCTTACACATTCTGCGTTAGTTGTCTTTTGCTGCTACATGTAAATATGTCTTCGAAGGGCCCATTTAGATTTATGCTAATTACACAACTTGCCGAAAGTTGCTTTTTTTGCAACTCCATGCCAGTCATATCTATTGTTGGTTATCTAGGGAGATGTCATGGACCTGACAAACCGTTTCACAAAGACATGATAAACGACAACTCAGTGATATCGATACTCATGGGCTAAAAATCTTAGTCTTTATCACAGTCCATCAGATTTATCGTCAATTACTCATACAGATTTAAGGCTCTGTTTTTCCCAAACTGTTCCAAAATGTCAAAAATGGCAGCGAAAAAATGAATGCTGATACAAACATCATTACATGTACATGATGTGTTACTTAATGTCATCTTAGAATATATAAAATTTAGAAAACTCGAAGATGCTTTTTGCGATTTGTGAATAAGAGGATACCGTAATCAAATAATTATGGAAAGAAGACCCAAATCCAATTCACTTCAAAGAAAATAATGAAATTAAAATATTTTTATAATCCAATTTTTATGCATCCGCCCGCCGAAGGTGGTGCCGGAGGCATCATGTTTTCGGATTGTCCGTCCATCCGTCGGGCTGTCCTGCTTTCTCGTTCTCGCAATATCTCAATAACCATTCGAGGTATGAAACTAGCTGTCAGCTGCTTGTAGTTCACAGCTTTTGTCCCTTTAGCTTCTGATTATATCGTTTGATTTTGGCTTTCTGTTCATTCTTGCGGTTTACTCTGATGTGTGCGAGACAAAAAGCTTTAGTATGCCACTCCTCAATGCTATTCTCTGATTTTGTAGTACCAAACATCTTTTCAAGACACTAGTATTTGTTGTATATACATGTACTCATGACAGTGCAATGCTCACTCCTGAAGACAATCGTAAATACCATATAATATTTACCTCACATACATGTACAGTACATGTATGTGTGAGTAAATTGTATACTTTTTATAAAAGTATAGAGAAAGGGCATGAATGGTGTACACATGAACTAGGTTATCCTATACATTGCAGGACTGGTGCAAATTGGATACAACCAAGGGCACTCACCATTTATGACACAAATGCTACAAATTCAAGATCGGCTATACAGAATATCCTCAAATTTGCTTTTTCACAGTGATGAGATCCAAGCAAAGGAATTACATATACACAGTCTGTGGAAACTCGCTATAAAGAGCTCCGATATAACAATGTTCCTGATTTAACAACTTTTGCTGGTCCCCTGTCCTTATAATCTTTGTTTTTTATCCTGATATAAGGAGATTCCTGATATAACAAGATAATTTTCATGGTCCCAAGGTCCTTGTTATAGTGAATTCCACTGTATGTTGAATTAAGATGTTGGATCATCCTACATGTATAAATGCAAGTTTTTCCTTAGAATTTTGCGCACAAAAGCTGGCTCCGTACATGTTTACATGTAGTTCAATTCAAGGCAGATTATCTTCGCAAGCATGAATGATAAGTGTTATCCCACATGATTTCAGTTTGTCTATTGACAATTCAAGTGTACCATTCACCTAAAAAATGTACAGCTACATGTAGAATGTATCAAATCAACCTCAAATACATGTACTTTACCAGGCCTTTTATGGGCTAACGGTTAAGGAGTATGAAGAAAATGAAGGAAAACATAAGCCCCCTTGCACGGGCCATTATTCAATGCGAGCGTGTACTGGTGCGTCGATTGGTCGGTGTTTATCTTTCAATATCTCTTTATGGAATCAACATTTGAAGCTCATTGTTCGATTATAGTATAGCGGCATGGATCGCCTATTACATGTATACAGAGCAAAATATTTTTGGGTGATTGATACACAATTTAACATATCTCTCAATAAAAAAATATTTTATTTATGAAATTGAGGAATGATTATGTGCAAATTTTACTTCTTTGATAGCTGCTGATACTCGATGCATCTTCCAGCTTCATAGAATTTCCTTGGATCAAGATGTCACAAGACGACTATGTTATTTTACCCCAAGACAGGAGTACTACTCGGACGGGCAGGTGAGTAGGGTAGTACACTTTGTGAACATGAATCTAATCTTAAGCTCTGGTAATTTAATTGCATTTTGAGAGATAATAATAATTCTTGAGATTTTGTAAAAAAGTACCATGGTAGCCATGGTAATATGACGGTAATTCAACCAAATTACCATCAAATCATGGTAGTTTGGTTGAATTACCGTCATATTACCATGGGTACCATGATACTTTTTTACAAGGGTATAATGGTACCCTAGGTGCACAGAAAATCAAGAAATTATCCAAAAGTTACATAATCCACAAAATGACAATAGTAACAATACAATAACCACAGGCAAATATCACAAAAATAATCAGATACATGTATTGTTGCCGAGATCATTGTGCGACTGTGATTATAACAACTGTCACTTGTAGATCTATACTGGCTTAAAGGGGAAGTGTACATGTGTATGTCTCATTGAGTCCTGTACGCAATCCTCATCCATGAAAACAAGTAAAAAGGGGTTTTTCAGGCCTCAATGAGACATACCCCCATGTTCCCATGTTCCCATCTGCACTTAGGGACCATGTCTTATGCACATGGGTTTGTCCAAGAATATGATTTCCTCATGACCTGAAACAGCTTAATATACTGTATATTAATAGGTTTTTGTATGAATACACAAATGCAGAGCAAATATACATGTACTATACATTAAAAAAATGAGTGATTTTGAAAATGTAATATTTTGAAAAGAATCTCAATATTTTGGGGTTTTTGAAATAACATACTGTAAATGCAGAAATATTCACGGTACATTAATTTTCGGAGATTTCGCGCTATTTTCCGCGGACGCAAATTCTAGAGCACACAAAAATATTAGCACTATTTCTTATGCTTGTTTTGAATGGACGCTGCATTGCGCGCTTCATCTGATTAATACGTGTTTGAATCCAATTCATTTCAGAGTGCGAGTGAGTAATTGTGCAGCGCGAATTCAAGAACCTGTGAATATGTTTTGGGGTCGCTCAGCGCGAAAATTTAATCACGCGAAAATAACAGCGTTTACAGTAATATACTATAGAATGTACAATGTATAACTTGGTTCAAGTTTTGAGAAAATAATATTCTTGGAAAACTTTTTGATAAATTTTATCATCAGTATAAACTAAATAATCTGCGAGTTGTGAGGCAATGAATGACTTCACAAACTCGTGACTGAGTTGGCAATCTGTCTCGTGATTTTCATTGTTTTCCCTAGTTTGGCCACTAAAAAAAATCATCTTTCTTCTTTAGATGTCTGATTATCCTCAATTTTGTTTTTATCTGTAGACCCGTCTTATTTTTCTGCTTCAATTAAAACCTAATAACTTTTGGAATAGATTTCCCCTTTAAGCCAATGGGAATGAGGGCATTTCAGTAGTCGATGGGTTAAGTCTCACAATGTTCACATGAGTTACATACAAATGGAAATTGTGGGGTACGTATTGTACACCTGCATGTATGCTTTCCAGACAGGTGTTTGTTTTTCTTTTACTCCTTTGATTTTAGTATTCATGGTTGCAGAAGATTATTACCTCTATCATCAATAGCATTTGTCTATGTTATTTACCTTTCAAATTCCAAATGGTACTGATTATGCCAAATTTGTTTAACTGTGTTTAACATTCATATTTCTTTTTTCTTTCTTTTATTTCCTCAGGTCATTTGGTTCAAAATGTGGACAGCTTTTCCTTGATAATGCCAATATTTTCAAGGCGTTTGTTGGAACCAACTTTCTGTCCATATCCTTTGCTCTTAGCATGAGTGGGCTTTATGTAAGTTGTATTGATTCTACCTCCGTACATAATTGTGTTTTCCTAAAGTTAAAGTAATCTTTGTCAACTTTGCAACATGCATCTGGTGTTTGTCAACTTTGTATGATCTTCCCAAAGCATTCCGTCCTTGTACGACAAACTATTCCTTGAAGGGGGAGGTTGGATAGTGCCATTGTGCAAACATGTCCAATCTGGTTCCTTTATCCCATTTCAGGGGAGCGTTTCATCAAGCATTTTGTCAGTGATTTTCACCGACTAATTTGCTCTCAGCCAATCAGATGCAAGGATTTCAGTAGCTTGTAACAGTTGTCGGTATAAATCACTGACAAAAAGCTTGATGAAACGCTCCCCTGATTAACCCACTGACTACTGAATTCTCTGATTCCCATAGGTTTAATATAGGAGCCATCCCGTTCCTAAAGGCAAAGGGTTAAAGACAGTTTATTTCTTTATTCCAATAGAATTTACAATGACAGTATATAGAGGGTTCCCACAAGCAGCCATGCTGGAGGACATATCAATGAAAACCTGTGCTCTAGAGTCTAGACCATGACAGCAATGGCTTTTCATAGTCTGATGCACAGGTTTTTATTGTTACTATGTCCTCCAGCATGGCTGCCATGAGAACCCTCTATAGAAGTAATATTCCAATATCATATAATCACATCTTCAAAGATACCTTAAAGCTTTATCGCAAAATAACAAATATCTCTTTTTCTCTGTGTTTTGTAGCTTGGCATTGCTGCTCTGGTTCTGATTGCAATTGCTACTGTACATTGTTGCTACCTCATTGTCAAGTGCAAAAAATATGTCATCGAGGATATCGTTAGAAAATTCAATCTTCATCCCGATTCATCGCTTTCCCACCGCAAGCTAGTCCAGAGTATAGAGAAATCCCTGTCTTACGGCGATGTATCCAGGCTCACGCTGGGGAAATGGGGCGTATGCATCACCAACATTAGCCTCGTGGTGACTCAGCTAGGCTTCTGTATTAATTACTTCATCTTCATCGGCAACACCATCCAGCGCATGTTTCCGTTCAAGAACACGACAGTCGTGCCTGAGTCACTTGTTAGTCTGCCAGAATACCCATCGTCAAAAGCTGATGTGATGATGGCTGATATGACACCGACTGCAAACTGGACTCGTGTTGCAAATAACGCAGCGTTTACGACTGCCCCTCCCTACCAACTACTCTTGCTGATACCGTTCCCACTGTTTGTTATTTTTGCTCATTTACGCAAGATCAGACAGCTGGGTTCAAGCAGCATCATCGCCAACGGTGCTGTTCTTATTGCCTATGTTGTCGTCATGTACTACATCCTTAGGGGTGAGTTAGGAGCAGTTTCTTGTCTAAAGCCTGGTTGAGATATAATATGAAAAACCACCTTTAAAAGGAATGAATATTCACTGTAGCCCCTGAAATGTTACTACATGTAGAACAATTAATGAGCAATGCCATGCAGAGTATCCTTTACGACATGTGAAATTTATCCATGTAATGTATTCCGTCCATTCAAGGTAATGTTTAATTTTGGTAAGCCGCCAGAAACCTTTCATCAGATTTATTGGATTTTTGTTGATAAATAGCAAGATACTAGCAATAAGATGCTGTGAAGATTTCACATCCCAAAGTAGCATATTATACAAATGAAAGCAAAGAATAATTTAGGTGCCGGGTCAGGGATATAAACTCACAACAACTTCAGAGTGCACTATACACCATACACGCGTTCAAAACCTATACACACAGTGACACACACGCTGTCTCCATACGAAGCCTCAAGATTGCTGTGCGGGGAGCCGTCGGGGTGGAAAGGTCCTAGCGTTGGGCAGTATATTGCCAATATTGATACGCACAGTAACAATTCATGACGTTAAAGAGAAGGCCGATTTCTGTTAAAGGATGTAAGATATTTTGTGAGCTTTCTCATTCGTTTTGTATCAGTTTCGATGGATACCATAATAGGAATGTCCTCAAAACGGCTTTCTCTCCAAATGCCCCTCAATTTTAAATAAGACGAGAAATGGCTGAGATGTTTGGACCAAACTTTTATGCCACGTGTGTGTGTAGTCGGAGAGTCCCGGGGAGCGTTTCATCAAGCGTTTTGTCAGTGATTTTTACCGACAACTGTTACAAGCTACTGAAATCCATGCATCTGATTGGCTGAGAGCAAATTTGTCGGTAAAAATCACTGAAAAAACACTTGGTGAAATGCTCCCCTGTATTACCCATTTCTTTTTTTATTATTTTTTTTTCTGTATACTCATTTGCTTGTGCTGTGCATTTGATTTTCAGCACAATTTATTAAATTTCTTATTTTAGATTATTCCAAAACTTTGCAGCATACATCAATCATTATGCACTACATAACCAACCTTTCACGACTGGTTCCAGACAGTTTCCTTCCCAATTTAATGGCATGACCGTACTCATCTTCATCTTTAATGAGAAATTTGTGTCGTTTTAGTTATAGTGACAGAAAAGCTCAGTTACCTAATTTTGTGATAAAAAAAAAAGTGATAAAAAGTTTGTATGAATTACAATTACTGTTTCTGGAAAAAACAAAATGTATTATTACCTATATGGGGCATTTTTACAGGGCAATTAAAATTCATATTTTGCGCGGTCCGGAAATTACCTAGTTCTGAGCGGTCATCATTCCCTGATATTTTCCCTCTTCCGGGTTTCACCATTCACTTTGTGTACAAAAAGTGCGGTCAACATTCAGCCCGAGTAACATCCACCTTTTCTTGTCATTGCATTGCGCATACGCGCAGTATTGTGTACGCGTTAAAGTATAGGCAATGGATACGCACGGTAACAATTTACGTCACAATTGCTTGGCCCAGATTACATACCTGCATGAATAATTTGAAATCATAGACTGACAGGCAAACAGATGTGTCCGTCATTGCTATAAGATAGGCATATACACATGATATAGCTAATAATAATAATATTTACTGGCTCTACTTTCAGGGAATATTGAAAATGTTGCCCTTAAAAGAACCATATTGTACTCGTCTTCGACTCAGGGCAATATGATTCTGTTGCGAGCAACATATTCGATGTCCCCCTCAAGGCCAGTCAATATTATGTAATTATCTAATCCCTCTCTTTCCTTCTATATTTGATTTTTTTTCAGATTTCACTATTAGTCCATCCGTTGTGAATGTGAACTGGATTAAGTTCCCTGTTTTCTTTGGTCAAGTGACATCGTCGTATGAGGGCATCGGAACGGTGAGTATAAAGCTTAGTGGATACTACAATATCCTAGAAAAATATGATATTGGAACATTGTCCAAATGACGGCATCGTATGAGGGCATCGAAACAGTGAGTATGAAGACTAGTACATTTTATGAAACGGGTTCAAGAATGTAGCCATCCTGATTGGTCAAATAACACCACGTGACCTTGCAAAAAAAAAACACTAACGCACAGCAAAAAGGCTCTAAAGCACAGCTGAGCTGCGCGTTCGTGTACCTCTGGTGCGTGCAAATTTAAAACGCAATGAAATCATGTAGTTTAATTGTCAGTTTAGCGCAGGGATTACATGCGCGCACTGAAACGCGCATGACTTTAGTTGGCTACGCTTATGTGATGTCATCCAGGAAAGCAAATGACAGCCCCCGTGACTCTGCGACTCTTGGCGTTTCTATGGGGTCCTTAACCATTTTTATAGACTGCATAATCATATTCCCAACCCGTTTTATAAAACTATTAATACATGGTTGTGAGTTTGTGCATTAGTGTATCCGGCAACACGCAGGTTTTATCGTGGTGTCCACGACGATAAGAACATATTGGAACTTTGGCCAAGTGACGGCGTCGTATGAGGGCGTTGGAACAGTATAAAGCCTTTTGCATACTACGATGTCCTAGAAAAATTTAAATAGGCTGGATAGCTACACTGTACATGTAAACTGCTGCACAGTCTCCACAAAATTTGTGAAATACATGTACATGTATGTAAGTTCCATAATTGCAGTATACAAATTAAACATGTAATGCAATAAATAAGGCAAGCTCTGAAGTTTGATGTGACAAAATGTACTGTAAGAATAAAGAATTTCCATCTTCAGGTTTGACACCTCTAGGGTCTATTAAAGTTTGAAATATTATTTCATAAGGAAAATGGATGGAAATTGGCAGTAGTCATTTTGGCTAGTTTCTTCTGTCATTGTCACAGCTTTTCCATATGGATATTAAAGCATGGAATGCACCCCACGTAATTTTTTGTATCCCCCGGCAGTATGCCGGAGGATACTTTGGATTCAGCAGCGTTTCGCCGCCGCCGCCGCCGCCGCCGCCGCCGCCGCCGCCGCCGCCGCCGCCGCGTCACATTCTTGTGTGCGCTCTAGCGGTCACATTTCTCGACGAATTTCTTTCAGACTTCCTATGGACGTGTATCTTGGTAAAATCTGGACCCCTATAGTTTCTGGTGATGCTGCCCCAGTGTTCCGTCTTTTATAGGGTAAAAGGCCATATTTTTGGGGAAAGTTTGTGTGCGCTCTAGCGGTCACATTTCTCAACGGATTTTGTTCAAATTTTGTATGAAGGTGTCTCTTGGTAAAATCTGGAACCCTATAGATTTTGGTGATGCTGCCCCCAGTGTTCCGTCTTTTATAGGGTCAAAGGTCATATTTTGATAGATGTCTTGTGTGTACTCTTGTGTGCGCTCTGGCGGTCACATTTCTCAACGGATTTTGTTCAAATTTTACATGAAGGTGTCTCTTGGTGTAATTTAAAAACCTATAGTGTTTGGTGATGCTGCCCCCAGTGTCCCGTCTTTTATAGGGTCAAAGGTCATACTTCAGGACATGTCGTGAGTGCACTCTGCAGGCCACATTTCTCAATGGATTTTGTTCAAATTTTGTATGGAGATGTATCTTGGTATAATCTACACATGTTTAATTTTTGGTGATGCTGCCCTCATTGTTCCGTCCTTTATAGGGTCAAAGGTCATTTTTCCATTTCTTGCACTCTTACTTCTGCATTTCTTGACGGATTGCGTTCAAATTTTGCATGAAGGTGTCCCTTGGTGTAATCTAAAAACCTGTAGTTTTTGGTGATGCTGCCACCAGTGTCCCGTCTTTTATAGGGTCAAAGGTCATACTTCAAGGGATGGCGTGAGTTCACTCTGCAGGCCACATTTCTTGATGGATTTCTTTCAAATTTTGTATGGAGATGTATCTTGGTATAATCTACACATCTTTACTGTTTGGTGATGCTGCCCTCATTGTTCCGTCCTTTATAGGGTCAAAGCTCATTTGTCCCTTTTGTGCACTCTTACTTCTGCATTTCTTGACGGATTTCATTCAAATTTTGTATGGAGATGTATCTTGGTATAATCTACACATATTTAATTTTTGGTGATACTGCCCTCATTGTTCCGTCCTTTATAGGGTCAAAGGTCATTTTTCCATT
Source organism: Heliocidaris erythrogramma (assembly GCA_025617745.1). NCBI lineage: Eukaryota > Metazoa > Echinodermata > Echinoidea > Camarodonta > Echinometridae > Heliocidaris > Heliocidaris erythrogramma. Next base: position 26,997,064 of record CM046868.1, read on the forward strand.
TCTTGCACTCTTACTTCTGCATTTCTTGACGGATTGCGTTCAAATTTTGCATGAAGGTGTCCCTTGGTGTAATCTAAAAACCTGTAGTTTTTGGTGATGCTGCCACCAGTGTCCCGTCTTTTATAGGGTCAAAGGTCATACTTCAAGGGATGGCGTGAGTTCACTCTGCAGGCCACATTTCTTGATGGATTTCTTTCAAATTTTGTATGGAGATGTATCTTGGTATAATCTACACATCTTTACTGTTTGGTGATACTGCCCTCATTGTTCCGTCCTTTATAGGGTCAAAGCTCATTTGTCCCTTTTGTGCACTCTTACTTCTGCATTTCTTGACGGATTTCATTCAAACTTTGTATGTAGGTCCATTATAGATTACACCTCTACAGTTTTTGGTGATGCTGCCTCTAGTGTTCCGTCTTTCATAGGATCAAAGGTCATATTTTAGTGGATGTCTTATGTGCGCTCTGAGGTCATATTTCTTCCGAATTTTCTATAAAAATGCATTATACTCTAATCTACACAAATCGTTTTGGTAATGCTGCTCCTGGTGTTGACAATATTCCGGGCCACTGGCGGCAATTTCTACACCATCCTTTTGTTTGAGGGAGGGGATGGGGGAGGGTCTTTGTCCCTCCTTCAAATCGCTGCCAGCGCCGGGGGATACATTTCGCATTGCGCGGCACGAGGAATGCACATTTCTAGTTTCCCTTTCAAGTTATTAATAAGATCATAATATAGTAATTCTACCAGAAAAAGAGTTTCAAACCCGAAAGTACTGTTAGATCTTCATCACTCTTTTGTCGTGGTCTAGTGCATACGTTACTGGACTGTGTATCATAAGCTTCCAAGTCCTGCTCAGCACTAATGTCCTTAGGCAAGAAATTGATCTACATATTACATATGCCACTCTCCACCCAGATATTTTAAATGGTTACCAGGTATGAATTTATTCCTTGAATGCCTCCGCATCCTAAGGCAGCTGGGCTAAAGCAAGGGTAATAATAGTACTTTGTAGACGCCTTGAGCATCACCTGGGATGGGTATGTATTACTATTACATCTTTTTCTACTTATAATTTAGATTATCCCAATAGAGTCTAGTATGGAGGGTAACCGTCATCTCTACCCCCTCCTCCTCCACATCAACGTGACCTTCTTCACCCTCCTCATGGCTTCCATCGGCATCCTGGGATACCTGTTCTACGGGGCTGACGTCCAGCAGATGATCATATGGAGTCTCCCTCTGCAGGACCCACTGACGATAGCCGTCAACGTAACCCTTGTCATCGCGATCGTCTTCACCTTCCCTCTCCAGATCTTTCCAGTCATCGAGATCTTGGAGCAGTTGATCTTTGCACCTGGTGAGTTAGGGGCGAGTAACATGTGATTAACCCTCTCTTTAGCTGTAGGCTGTTTAACTTTCTAGCACCTCCTGATTACTTGCACTAAAAAGAAATATTGAATTCTGTGTTACTTTTCATGGTTTCTGCTACACTGTTACGAATTACAAGTTTTATTATTTATTTCCATGAGTAGAAAAACGCAAGTAACCTGATGTGTTTTAATAGTTTGTTTGAATTTTTCCTCTGTAACCTATGACCCTTTGAGGTAAATAAAAAACACATAAATCCATTATAAGCTTGATCTTTTTGCTCATCTCATTTCCACAAACACTGTACTGCATACACACTTGTTTAAGTTTATGCACTATTTAAATCTAATATTGTGGAGGTAATTTACTAAATCTATAATGAACTAGAGTATAGATATATGAACAACTATACCGGGTGTCAAAAAAAAAACAAAGGAACGGCGGGTTTTCAGTACTTTGCTTTCAAAAAGTATACAATTATTTTACATCATTGGGTAAAGCATCTTCTACTAAAGAGAATGATATCAAGATCATTGAATTTGCTTAAGAAATTTTGCTTGTATGCCCATTTCTTAAACTATGGTCATTGTGTTTCTATTGTGTCTTTTGTTGACACGGTATGCATCAATGGGCTTCCCGCGAACATCGTACTTACCGTATGGAAGGCCATTACCAAAGTAATTCTACTCTCATTGGTCGCAAAAAATATGCAAAATTTGAAAATGACTGATTTTAAGAAACAGGCATAGAATCAAATTTACTTAACCATATTCAATGATCTTGATTTCATTCTCGTTGGGACAGCTTTTAGTAGACCCATGTTTGTCTTCTCAGAATTTGGTTGTATTAATTTTATTTTTTATGACCCTGAATACTTGTCTCATTTGATCTCCCCCCCCCCCCCTGCCATCATATATTATTGATTCTATGTATTCCTTACCATACATGTATCAGGCCGGTGTTTAGGACCCTCTAAGCAGCAGCAGTTGGAGGAGGAGGAGGACAATGGTGACAATGGTGAGGATGACTTCTCCCGGAGCGGGGATGAGAAGACTCAACTGATACCACCAAATCAAGATGAAGATGAGAAAATGATGAGGGAGACATTCCGCCAGTGTGTTGTCACGGTGACCATACCTGATTCAGTAAGCAAAACGGTTGTACAACAAATGTTCCGGCGACAATTGATACGCATCAAGTTCTTCTGAACCAAACACTAATTACCTAACCTTACCTAAAACTCAATTGCAACCCGAACCCGAACCCGAACCCTTTATCTTTAACGAGCAATTGTCACTGGAGCAAGTGTCAGACCTCCAGCAAATCAGATAGTGTAGTGAAGGAGCCATTTTCATACTAGTTTTTAAAGGTACTTCATCCCTCTGCAGCCCTAAATTTTGAAGTTGTGTCAGTATGCAATAAATTACATAAGAATTATAATTGGAAAACTTGCAAATGTGGAAAGGATTATAAGTTCCTTTTTAAGTTAGTAATAACAATTTGGTAACACTTTATTTTTGTTTCGACTAAAAAAAAAATTGCTTGATTTTTTAAATGATTATTTGACCGCTACTAGTACATGTACTAGCGTTGATTTCTCCGTCTGCATTAAAAGCAAAAGCAAGATTTTCATTTCTTAGAAAAGGAGTTATAGAACTTGTAACCTTGAAATTCCATTGGCAGTATCTAGAGGATGTCTACTTAACCTGTGCAAAGTTTTGCAGAATTTTGTGTAAGTCTGCTAAAAGGATGGAGTATATTTAACCACATTGCCATACGACATGGTAAACCACTTATGGGAATTAGAGAATTCAGTAATCGATGGGTTAACATATGTGTCGAACATATTCTTTTCTTTAAAACTATGTCCAACATACAATAATAGTCATGTGGTTTATTTTTTCATTGCTCAGTGAGCATGCGCAATCCCGCAAAGACATTGTGATAGCTAGATAGATTCCTGCGTATGGTTTTGCAGCGCGCCGCTCTTGACCCAGGTGAGGTAAATGGGTACCAAGTAGGAAGAAATTCCTTGAATGCTTGAGTGCTTTATCTTAGTAGCTCGGCTAAAGCCAGGCTAATAATATGACACTTTGTATGTAAGCAAAGTAGAGTATGTGTAGTAGCTACATTGTACACCATTAAATGCACCTTTTCTTTGATTATCTTTATTATTATTGTTAAACTGTTTCTCTCCTTTTTAAAATTTCTTTTAAACTCCTCCAAATTGCAGGTAGCAGCATGGAAAAGGAATATTTTGAGGACTCTGATTGTTGTCTTCCAGGCCGGGGTAGCTCTCACACTCAAAGATAGCATTGCTTATTTTAGTGCCTTTACAGGTAAGTTCCGATATTATGTAATTTGTATAATGTTAGTGGTTTTGTCTTGTTACTTTTAAAGGGAGTGGCAAGTCGTAATCCATGGGCCTGACCAGTTGGCCTGACTCGGGGAAATTCGGATACAATCAGGTCCAATCGTGCGCTACCGAAGGAATGTTATTGCCGAATTCCTCGTGTGATCGTTAACTCGAATCCCTACATACGTAACCGACCAATGAGATTCAAATACTGGAATAAAGAACGCGCGATCTTGTTTACTCAAATTTGGGTCAATGTGCGAACTTTTATTAGCTGCACGCGATAAATTGAAGTCGCTTTGAACTTTGATCCAGAGAAAGGAGCATCCAACTGTAAAACCACCCATAGATTGCGACTTGTTTCTCCCTTTAAGTGCTTGAAATAACTTATTTTTAGGTTGTACATGTATGTATTTGTTTTAAATCATCAGTCTATTATGTGCACAATTTATTGTACAAGTGAGACACTAGCTCCCACACCTATAAGGCAGTTTGCACTGAGCAATGAAGATCTCTATTAAATACTTCACTGATTTCAAGATGGAGAGCATATTTTAGTGCAATCTTTTGACAGGATTATTTCTTTTCAAGGTATCTTTATTACCTTTCTCCCCTCCATTAAATGTACATGGTCACATCTGTTTATTCTCAAGCTTTGAATCTGGCTATCAGAAGTTTTTCTAACATATTACTTTTTTGTCTGCATATCTTCCCTGACCCCCCTCTCTATCTCTCTCCCAAATTTCTCATTTACTCTATGTCTCTGCTACCCCCCCCTTTCTCTCTCTCTCTCTCTGCTTGCTTGCATTTTCTCGCTCTCCCTCTCTTTTGCTGTCCATTTCTGTTATCCTTCCTCTCTCCCTGTTCTCTTGTTTTTGTTTTTGTTCATCCTTCTATTCCTCCTCTCTGTTCCTTCACTTTTTCTCTGTTTCTTTCTCTCAATCTCTTACTGTCTGTCTTTGTCTTTTTTTTTTATCCTTCTCAGTGACTTCTACCCCCCCCCCCCACACCCATTATGATGACCTTAGTACTTAAATAATTATTGTAAATTAGTTTTGTTAGTAGCAATATGTACATGTATATGAATGTGTTTTGTATCATATATTTAATTAGATAACTTCTAGTGTAATTAGCCCTAGGGCTGTGAAATTTTTGTGCAATTAATACCATCTCCCCCTCTCTATGCCTCTCTGTTTCTGTATCTCTGTCTCCCCTGTATCTCTGTCTCTCTGTCTCTGTCCGTCCCTCTGTCTCTCTGTCTGTCTCTCTGTCTCCCCTGTCTCTCTGTCTGTCTCTCTGTCTCTGTCTCTGTCTCTGTCTCTGTCTCTGTCTCTGTCTCTCTGTCTGTCTCTCTGTCTGTCTCTCTGTCTGTCTCTCTGTCTGCCTCTCTGTCTCTCTCTCTGTCTCTCTCTCTCTGTCTCTCTGTCTCCCCTGTCTCTCTGTCTCTGTCTCTCTGTCTCCCCTGTCTCTGTCTCTCTGTCTCTCTTTCTCTCTGTCTCTCCTGTCTCTGTCTCTCTGTCTCTCTCTGTCTCTCTTTCTCTGTCTCTCTGTCTCTCTGTCTGTCTCTCTGTCTCCCCTGTCTCCCCTGTCTCCCTTTGTCTGTCTGTCTCTCACTCTCTCTCTCTCTCTCTCTCTCTCTCTCTTGTCAACAGGAGCCATTGGGAGTACAATCTTGGGCTACATCTTGCCCTGCACAATACACCTGGTCCTGAGAGGTAAAGAGTTGAACCCCATGATTTGGCTGAAGAACATCGTCTTAATCGTCGTTGGCGTAGCCGGAGGAGTAGCAGGTGTCTATGCGTCCATCGTGAGCATCATTGAAAACAAAAAAGGCTGATCAGGCAGCGCACATGAATTCTTGGCATTATATCGACAAAATTATTTCACAAAATATGCCAATTTTAACTTACACAACATAATTATGTAAATGATAATTTATAACCTATGATATATAATCTTTCATCAAAGATATATATTTCACATTGCAAATGGTCTTATGTACCCAAATCTAAAGCAAGATTTTAAGCATTGATCACATTTTGGCAAAATTTTGAAGAGAGCTAAACCCCTTGGCACAGTAGGAGTTTCACAGAGAAAAGATATATATTTCACATTGCAAATGGTCTTATGTACCCAAATCTAAAGCAAGATTTTAAGCATTGATCACATTTTGGCAAAATTTTGAAGAGAGCTAAACCCCTTGGCACAGTAGGAGTTAAGGGAAAATCTTATGCAGCTGGAAACGGGTTGGTGTTCCATCATAAATGAAAATGCACAAAGTTTACAGGAACAATACTGAATGTACTTTTATGGTGTAAATCTACGATAGTGGTATATTTTTTTTTTTATTGGTGATGAGTCTTAAATGGTTTTCACAATTTCTTTTTTTGTCTGAAGATACCCATCAATGAGGAATTCAGGGGAATCTTATATCAAACTCATTGAGACCAAGGAAGTGTTTCACACATGTGTCTAATGCACGTTAATGTTGCGTTGAAAGCAGTGTATATCAATCTGTTTGGCATTTATTCTCAATTTGTTCCTGTGGTGTAATAATAATCTTGACAGTATTAAAAAAAATGATCACCAGTTATTGTATGTGAATAGGGCTGAACCAAATTTAATTTCAGTATAAACTCTATTTGTACCAATGGACCAATACGCCTCACATACATCATCAGAATAAGAGAGCTGTGACTTTTCAGGAATTCCATCAGGGTGGTCCAGAAACGAAAATACAAACATGTAAAAATCTGAACTGGGAAGGAGTATAAAGTGACGTGTGTGGAGCGCAAAGTCCCTTGCACCCAGGGTCCAGCGCCCATTTGAGATCCCTGGTAGCTCTGATGTTCTCAAATGCTCTCTGGTGCAATCTCAGCCATAGTTTGAAGCCTTTTCAAACTAACTCTATGACTAGTATTGCATTTTATAAATAATTTTAGTTGAAAATGATTATTTATGAACTTTTATCCTGTTTATCGCATTTCCAGACATTAGTTTCAAAATTCAAACCTGTCGCTTTTACATGTTACAATACCCTTCATGGACCACCCTTATTACATTACATTGTCACTTCCCATATTTATGCTTCTTTCAGCCGTTTTGAGTTTGGATTAATTTTTCATCATGTATTTTCAAAAGATTAAAATAAATTTTATGTTACAAGTGTGCTCTTGAATATTTTTCTGAGGCGAGGAAGATGGGAACGACTCCATCTTAAATGCTGAGGAAAGCACTCTAGATTATTTTATTGAATGCTGACTGAGGTTACGACTAAATTGTTGTGACTGTAAGATTACGAGTATTAGTAGTTAACTTTCAGTGTTTCAAACTGGTTTGTAATGCACATTGCATATGTTTTGAACTTTACACTTATAAAAAATTGTGTTTTAATTGTCAGATGTGTATGTAAATGACTTAAAACATAATATGAATGATGTGACTATCTACATGTATATCAAGAAAGAGTTTTTCCACATTTTAGTATCGTATTATTTTTTTCTATCAAGAAAAGATTTCCCATATTTAGTATCATCATTTTTTTCTATCAAGAAAAGTTTGCCCATATTTAGTATCATATCATTTTCTTGTATCAAGAGTTTTCCCATATTTAGTATTACATGTACAGTTAACAACAAAATTATTCAAACCCCTTGGAAAATTCTAGTTTTTTTCATTTTTCCTAAAAATGAATGGTTAACTGAATTTAAATTGCACATCACTTGAATACATTTAGTTATCATCTGCAAATGAATGCTGTTTCTGGTTTCACCTCATTTGCATAACAATAGAAAAGGTGAATTATCCAAACTGGGTGGTGTTCAAAATTATTCATACCCTTGGTGATGTATTGATTTTGTCAATCAGTATGAATCCAGTCCTTGTGATTAATGCTCGTAACACTTTCTTCACACTGTCACAATGCTTTTGGAGGTCTCTACTGAGATATCAGGCCAATACCTGGTCTCCAATGGCCCAAACTCCTTGAGGATGTTGTCCACACATGCCATCACCTGGTCTTCAGGGGATTCGATGGATTTTGAGCAGATTTTGTGTTTGCAGGTGGTGTAGTTTTAGACGTCATGAGGATAGGACTATGATATTGATATTTTCGTTAATATTCCTTACATTTTAATGACAATTCTGTATCTAAGTTGAAACAAAGCACTCTTCCTGGAGATACTTCCCTAGAGTAGAGGTATTCACTGTTGCACTGTCAAGGGAAGGTATTTCCTGATACTTTTGTTCCATTATTATTAAGAATGTTTAGGGAGGCCATGGTAGTTGTCTAAAGGTTGGATGGTGCCAATTTTATCAGTTTATTCAGTTACACTGATTGACACATTTTTGATATGGACACCTGCAAGTGGGTACTCTAGTGAAGCTTAAAATACTGATCTTTATGTTCCAGTGCACTCTCATGCAAAGTGGTAGCATTTTGTGCACTGCAGCTGGTAACATGGAGGGCATATGGTATAAATTTGGTTTACATTCATTTTGATATCAAGGATTGTAGCTTTCATACCAAAGATACAAAGAATATACCATATGAAGATTGATATACAGTAACAGTCAATGTGGGATGTGTATGGTACTCAAAGGTTACATACTGTTATTCATGGTGACCTGATGTTAGAGTCATGCAATGACTTTAATATCACCAACATGGCCTTCCTGAGCACTCTGATTAAGAATGGGGCCAATGAATAAAGGTGAACTCTCCCACAGGCAGTGCAAAAGGGAAGGGCTCTTCAGGAATGGTGCTTTGCTTCATAAGTAGATACAGAATTTTCATTAAAATGCATGGAATAAATGACCGAAAATTTCAATATCATAGTCCTGTCATCACGAAGTCGATAACTGCATCACCTGTAGGACACGAAATCTAATGAACTCCCTGAAGGTCAGGTGAAGGCATGTGTGGACACATCCTCAAGGAGATTGAGCCATTGGAGAACAGGTACTGGCCTGATATCCCAGCAGAGACCCCTTGTGACGGTGTATTAAAATAAAGTGAATTACAAGCATTAATCACAAGGATCGGATTCATACTGATTGACAAAGTCAATAAATCACCAAGGGTATGAATAATTTTGAACATCACCCAGTTTGGATAACTCACCTTTTCTATTGTTATGCAAATGAGGTGAAACCGGAAACGGCATTCATTTGCAGATGATGATAACTAAATGTATTCAAGTGATGTACAAGTAACTTCATTTAACCATTCATTTTTATGAAAAATGCAAAATGCAGAATTTTCCAAGGGGTATGAATAATTTTGTTGTTAACTGTATATCATTTTTTCCAATGAAGAGGCTGGTAATTTGAGTAAAAATGAGTTCCTGTAGAGTACCTGTAGTAAGTAGCGACAATTTGATATATTAGAGGGGAAGTCCAACCTGATATCAGGTGTGTTTTAAAAGAAGGAGAAAAATTGGAGAAACAGATCAATGAAAGTTTGAGCAAAATCCGATTGAAATAAGACAGTTATGAATTTTTGAAACTTGTAATCAATCAAACATAAAATTGGCAACTCCGTGACGTGGTCGTGTCGTGGTCTAGTGGATACGTCACCGGACTGTGGATCTCATGGTTCGCGGTTCGATTCCCGCCGCGGCACTAACGTCCTTTGGCAAGACATTAATCTACATTTGCCACTCTCCACCCAGGTGTAGTAAATGGGTACCTGGTAGGAACCTATTCCTTGAATGCTTTCAGCGCCTATTAGGGCAGCTGGGCTAAAGCCAGGGTAATAATAGTATTTCCAAGCGCTCTGAGTAGTTTGTAACTAGATATAGCGCTATATAAGAAATTATATTATTATTATTATTATCTTGTGATCTTGTGAGGTCTTCTCCCACCTGTCCTGTACTATAAAAAAAAAAAATCATAAATTTCAACTTTTTTTTCTAACTAGATTTAATCATTGCACATATGTTTTTACAATAAGACAGTTATGAATTTTTTTGAAACTTGTAATCAATCAAACATAAAATTGGCAACTGTGTGACATATTTTCCGATCTTGTGAGGTCTTCTCCCACCTGTTCTGTACTATAAAAAAAGTCATAAATTCCATTTTTTTTCCTTCAATTTTCTAACTAGATTTAATCATTGAACATTATGTTTTTACACAAAATCTGTATTCAACAAATGTATTGCTTCATCAGGAACTAAGAAAATGATAATTTATGAAATTTGATGTACAGACCAAGTGGAAGAGAATCTCGCAAGATACGTCACCAACTTGCCACTTTGTGTTTGATAAATTACAACTTCAAAAATTCATAACTTTCTTCTTTCGCGTCTGATTCTCCTCAGACTTTCAGTAATCTGTTTCTCTCATTTTTCTGCTTTTATTCAAATCTACGAAATTCCAGGGTGAACTTCCCCTTTAACAGATGAAAATTGTGGTATTTCAACTTTATGATTGTAATTGATAAATGGTGCTTCTGTTTACTAGACATAAACGTGTATGTGCAAGAGAGATAAATGTATATTTTTTTACTCTGAATTTAAACTAATTATTAAGGGATTGTATAATATTTATTGAATTGAATTGAATTGCCTGTAAATTTATCGATTTATTTTTTTTCTATTTTGTATGTTATTTGTATGATTTTTTTTTCCAATGCTTCCACATGAATTGAGATGTTCTTCCATTTAATTTGCAATGTGTTTGGGGTTATTTTTAGCGTAATTTATTCACTTTTTATATAAAGATTAATAGATTATATCACTTCGATATGACTTTCTATATTTATCAAGATACATGTAAAGATTATAGGTTGGATCAAAATTTTACCTTTACAAGTTTGATGGTTTATTTTACCCGACTGTTAAAGCATGTGTATGCTTGGAAGTAAGCAACCAGAGGACCGAAAGCTTTAAGTCCTTTCCGAGGGACTTGGTATTGAGGATTAATGCCTTACTAAATGGGTACTAGCGCATCAACTTGGTTTAGTACGTGGGTCCTCCGTTTTGAGACCTCTGCTCTACCACTGAGCCATTGCGCACCTCCAAGTACTCAAAACAAATTGTCAACTATTTGTTTGTAGACTTTGCTAGTTTGTCATGTATACAGTATACAGTATAAAGTGATGCTTCGGCAACCTTGGGGTCAGTCACCTACTGTATCATTGCTAACCATAGCTATAAAATAGGGTGTTGGATCTGACTTTGAGTCGTCATTGGAAGATGATCGCTTTGCTCCGTGTTCAAGCTTTGTTTCGCCAAGATTGTGATCTACAACAGGGAATGCATAAACATAATTTTTTTTTTGAAAAATAGAAAAACAGATGAAGATGCCACATAACAGATACCCCTTATTGAACATTAGCATTGATTAATACAGAATTATATGCAATAGACAGTGGTACTATTGATTGTTTTAAATTTTGATCAGTAGTTGAATATCCTTATTAAGAAGGTAGAAACAAAAACAAGTTTCCACATATTTGATTGTTTACATTCCTCTATAAAATTCCATTATTGAGAGGGCAAGTATAATTTGAGAGCAACCTAGTATAGCAGAAATAACTTTTTAAAATATAAACACAGTGGGCTTTATTGGATCAGAATAAGGCAGATGTATTACCGGTATATGTAGTTGGCTTCCTTCTTATTTAGCAACTCAAGTAATCCTGAAATTGTTCATTCCTCATCTTTTTCGATGGATCTTTTGATTTCCTTACAACAGAGGTTGCTGAACATTGCTTTGTATGAAGCCTGTGAAAATAGGATTGTCGGGGGGAAACCAGCATTGATGGTATTATAATTCCTTTTATCTCATCTAAATCATTTCCTACAACACTTCCTCTCTAGAGATTAATCAATATGGATAATGTTCTCTCCGAACATTAAGTATATACATGTATTGGTCCTGTATTTTTTATAGTAAAGTGAAAGTGTATTAATTTGGAAGTCGTCGTTCCTATTACATGTATCTCTCATTATTTTCTCTTCCATAAAAAGTATTTTTTGTTTTTTGTTTTAAATCTGAAGATCACCTGATTCATAAACAGTACATTGTAGAACTAGAATGAAAGAATTGTCAAATTCTTGACAAAGTCAGAGTTCTGTAAGATACATACATGTATGACTTTTAATGATTTGAATTTATCCTTAAATTTGTTTAAATAATTAGCAATTCTGAAGAGCATGGCGTTGAATTAAAGTTTTGAAAATATTGGGAATAGTAGGTAGCTAGTAGATAGGAATTTGACAATAAATCATTTTTTTAATATATACCTTTAAGTGCAATAAACACTGGCTCACTTCTCATGAAATCTATATAATATCGTGAATAATTCTGAAAATATCCTTGACGGATCTAATTTGTAGTGTTGAGTGCAGTGAGCAATACATGTATTTGCAGTTGAATTACAGAATGTGTGCCTGGCAGATGACATTAATTGGGGTATTCCTAACAAATCAATGTATTGGGGGATGAAGAGGGGGGGGGGCACAAGTACCAACCAATCATTCCCCCCTCCCCCATTTGAAATGTAATAACTTGTTGCTCATCAGGCATTTAAAAAAAAATAGCTTTTATAAATCCGATAACCCTTTTTTTCTCTCGTCAAAAAAAAAATCAGAAATGTACCCCCTTGATACAGTAACACATGAATTACGTTATTTGGAGTTTCCCTACAAATTTTCCATAACCTGGCACAAAACGAGAATATGCTACATGTTGTTCGGTTGAGTGACAAAAGCAGCTCAAATTATTTATTTTTATTGGACATTTCCGTTTCCAAGGCATTGTACTCTGTATTTTGATCAAGAGATTCTATTTTTGTGCACGTATTTAATGGATAGAAGTACATGTATATCAGTGTGATACAAAAATCATGTTACAATTCTCGCTACCCCAAATACGCAATTTCGCCAACAGATGGCGTTTGTCATGCAAACCACGCATGCGCAAGTGCTGACAATATCCTGATTGGGTCGACAAGTGTTTGTCTTTTTGCATTGAAAATGTACACAGGTATGTGATGCGATCCAAAAATTAAGCATTTTAGCACTCGTTTGATTCATAAGCCGTAGTATATCAATACGGACCGGAAGTGAAGTTAACGAAGATGCGGACCATTTCCATGCATAATATTGCCCTCTACGTCGAAAATTGCATATTTGAGGTAGCGAGAATTACTGTGAGTTTACAAGCTACTTAAAGTTCATCAATTAAGATATTGGTAGAGTAATAATTTAGAGTTTTTAATAGAGCACATTTTTCCAATTACAAATATACTTGTAACAAGGTTGATTCCATTTCAAAAAAGATTGCTACAATCATGTGTGTGATATTTTTACTTAATAAAGAAAGATATCCTCATCTGCAGTTATGAAGTGTCAGAATCCATGCTTTCGTTGTGGCTTGTGAAGAATATTTACTCGTAAAAACCAGGAAAGTAAATTCAGAATTTTTCCAAAACTATACATGTGACAGTATACTATTAATACATGGTTGGGAGTGCGTTGGTGTGATCTGGCAACACTTTTTTTTTGCACGGTCACGTGGTATTATTTGACCAATAAGGATGGCTACATTCTTGAACCCGTTTTATAAATATTATATAACACCATGTAATAGTGTAAATCATGCAACATTTTATTAATAATATATATTCAGTATTTAACTCATACAGAGAAAATATACAGATGAAATCTATTTTGAATCCAACAAAGAAAAAATCAAATTTGAAACAAATTTGAAACAAACCATCAATAAAAGTATGACATCAATAGACCATGTGAGAATTAAACTCAATGGCCCGTATTCTCAACTCCGGTTTAACTTAAACCATGGTTTAACTATGGCCTGGGTAGCCAAAAATGTCAACTTTGTTTACACTCTGTGTTCCTTATGATTCTAGTCTCACTATGAACATGGCAAACAAAGAAGCGGACAAAATATATATACAGCTCCTCATTGTACCTTCCACACTGGTTCTGGTAGACAAAAGAACATCCCTTCATTGCTATTATGTAAAATATGTGGAACAGGTGTCACATGCATATTCACCTGTTCTACTTATTTTACATACATGTAATAGCAATGAAGGGATGTTCTTTTGTCTACCAGAACAATTGTGGAGGGTACAATGAGGAGCTGTATATTTTGTCCGCTCTCTTTTGTCATCGTGTTCATAGTGTCTTATGCTTTAATGGTCAAAAAAACTACTGTACTTCCCAGACAGTTTTTAATAGTTTGCATACCAAATATGCTGATAAATTTAATATCTACATTTATTAATTCATTTATTCAGTTTATTGAAAAAAAAGAACATACAAAAGTGAGACATATAGAATATATAAATAATCAACAAAATATTAAACAATTTAAATTATATAGTGCATAAATCTGGCATAAAGAAGAAAGGAAAGTAGAGAAAAAGCAAAAGTTAGCAGAGAGAGAGAAGAGGAAGAAAAGAAAAACGGGAGTGTATGCAAGCAGAGAAAGGGAAGACAAAAAGATAAAGAGAGAGTAAAAGAAAAGAGCTGAGATAGGGGATAAGAAATGGAGACCAAAAATATGATAATGCATATAAAGTATATACACTATGAACACGATGACAAAAGAGAGCGGACAAAATATACAGCTCCTCATTGTACCCTCCACAATTGTTCTGGTAGACAAAAGAACATCCCTTCATTGCTATTATGTAAAATACGTAGAACAGGTGAATATGCATGTGACACCTGTTCTACATATTTTTACATAATAGCAATGAAGGGATGTTCTTTTGTCTTCCAGAACCAGTGTGGAAGGTACAATGAGGAGCTGTATATTTTGTCCGCTTCTTTGTTTGCCATGTTCATAGTGATACATGTAGCAGTCAAGAAATACATTTGCATACAAAAGGAATACCATGCGAGGAACAAGACAATAGGTAAAGAGAAATAAGCATTGAAGGAAACCATATGGTACATATTTGTCCGACGATCTAACCCTCCCTTCAAAATGTACAAATAAAAGAGAAACCTGAAATTTTCTAGTCTGCAAGAAAATAAATTATAAATATTCATATGATAATAAAAACAGACAACCCTGGCAATGCATATTTCTTATCAAAGATTTGTAAGGATAAAAGAGGTACAAACATTTTAAGCAAATATTTGGTGTGGAAAAAGTTGAAAGTATATAAACAAAATTTGTAGGACATTAAAAGTGACCATGTGAAAACATTTTCAACTGATTCAATAGTAAAGAAAGACATTAGTAAAGCATTTCCCTCTAAAACGAGTAATAATATGGGAATAGATATTGTGCTACACAACAAACAATTACGAAAAAGAAGAGGCAAAATAACAACACAAAAAAAACATGACATTACATATAATGTAATATCATGCAATAGTAAAACAAGTAAGTAACATAACATTAAGTAGTGTGTTACAACGATTTTACTCTTAAGATAATTTACTTTTTTTCTCCGATATCAATTAGTATAAAGTACATTTACACATATAACTTCATGGGACAATGTGACAAAAGAATCTATTTCATTCATTCCCTCTCGTTCTGGTAATCTCAGCTGGATTAATGGAAGTACTGGATATCATGCACGGCAACAAATAAGAAAAAAAAATATCTAAACGACAAAGAACAGAGGAAATGTTACCCTACCCCCCCCCCCCCCAACCCCTCCCAATTACATGTAGCTCCCTTACATGGCAGGAAAATAGTTTACATTCTAATTTTAGAAGCATTTGTTACATGCCACAACGTTTCGTTAAGATATGCCACTATCATTATAACAGTGTTGTCATGGAGACCTAAAGTCCTGAGACCAAGACCAGGAAGACAATTGTTTGATTACCATAACAGTATTAAGCATTTAGCATTATAAGTCTCAGTTTTGATACCAAGACCGAGCCATAATTGCCTGCCAGTCTCGTAAAATCACTACTACATATCCACTGCATGCAATATTACTGTGCAAAACTTGCTAGAAAGAATTCCAGACCATAATTTTCATGTCCTTTCCAAACTACTGATAATTCATATAATTGTATAATTGTACACCTTGGCCACTGTCAACAATTGAATACGACACGTATGCTTGAGATAACTTTGATTACCGTAAACAATTTGAAATACATTTTTTATAAAAAATTAAATCACACTTATAGCGTTAGCAATTGAAATGACACTTGATAATTGAATAGCTTTCAATTGGTTTTGAGGTGGGGAGGCACAATTTACAAAAAATAAAAACATGATACAATGTCTCTACATGTATGTACTTCCAAAGGGTTTGGGATACTCTTATCCTCTATCCACAAAATATTACTCTAAAAGTAGTTGATATCAGCTCACTTCATACTGCAATCCCATAAGGGGTATACATTATCAATGTATTAACTCTTTACCAGCTTTGGTCGATGAGTGCAACAAAGGGGGACTGCCACAGTGGACTTTTGGCATGTACAGTGTGCATGTACATGTACGTGTATGATACACTCCAAACAATGTGGCAGACCAGAGTTTTCGATCCATGGCGAATAAAGAGTTAATCATACCAGGCACCTGCTTTACTTCACCTGGGTTTAGAGTGGCAAATGCAGATTAATGCATTGCCAAAAGGATATTGGGGCCATGGTGGGCTTGAATCCAAGACCTTTACATTGACTTGTCAAGTGCTTAAACCCCTCAAATGCGACACAATGTATCAGCATATCAGATGACTTTGAAGCGTACACGTTCAAATGCGTCTTGCAAAATGAAACAGGACAGAAAGATGTACTCCATGTGTATATTCCACAATCGACACACATAACAGGTTTATAATTTACTTTACAGATGCTTGATAAGAATTTTGAATCCTAAAACACAAGAGAAAATGTACATTACAAAATAATAAAATTTTGGAATAAGATAGCAGACAAACTTGAAAATTCACTAAAACAAGCTTGTCTCATGAGACATAAATCTGGGGAAAATGAATATTTAAGGTATCACATTTACAACAATAATACTTTAAAGACATAATTTCATCCACTGAAAAACTATAAATTTATATCAACCCTGTAACTTTTAAATTATACCCATCGTTTCCATAAAAATAGAAACGAACCATGCTTTACCACGCAATGAACCTAGCAATATACATGAGTATCATGTATTTGAATTCATTGAATTTGCAAAAGACAAAGAAACAATTCTGTTTCATGACATAAAACAATACAATTTGGGGCCAGATTAGTCTAGAAATAATAGTTCTGTATTTACATGGTAACTGGCATTGGAAGGCAAAAAACTTCATACACATTATGAAACCAATGTTATTACATGTATCTTGTGATCTGACAAGGGTTGAAAACCAAAATTTAAGTCTATGAACGTTATATACTACACAATGCTCTAGTCTAAGGCAAATGTGGGTGTGTGCAAGTGTGTCTGGGAAAAAAATTATCAAATTACAAGCAGGAAAGTAGACAAGTATGGGAAAGTTTAAAATGTTTTAAAAATTGTGCTGTAATGCAACCATTTGTAAAATATTAGTTCGATAGGGCAGTGCAAACTAAGCATGATAGTGAAAGAGCGATGCCTGTACATCTTCGGTCACGCATTTACTTCAGACATCAGACCAACTCCCCCGAAAGACAGCATTAACACTTTTAAGCAAAATAATATGGAAAATTATATTCAGATAAGTCTGAACAGACAAAACTAGCACTTTTGCTCTTTGCGTCTTTCCCGCGTCTTCATAAGCCACTACAACGTTTGCTAGCTATCTCAGAATGGAGACCACAGGGGTGGGGTGGGGGGGGGGGGGGGGGGTAAGAAGAAGGGGAAGACCCACAAAAATCGTGCGTTAAGGTTCCATCGACTTCCATTGCCCTTTCTTTTAATTGCATAATGTAAGGTCAAAGGTTGAACTTACTCACATGCGATGTAAAAGAACATTTCTACAGACCTGTACAACATATCTTTCTCTGTGAAAGCTGAGTAACCCATTACTCAAACTATATGTGACCCGTCGCGTCAAAATGAGACAGAAGTCGCATTTTTGGAAATTTCATTTTATTGTTAATTATTATTCTCTGTTTCATAAGCTTTAATATGATATATAGTTCAACTCTGAAGAGTGAATATTAGTTTAATATAGTAGGACTCTGGAAAAAGTATTTCTTCAAGAAAAAACGCTTCCAAATTTTAACTTCCGTTTTGCCTACATCCAGCAATTTTCCGTTTTTAATGACAACTAGATTTGAGAGAAAGCCTTAGCAACAGCTTACTAATTTGAACAAGATGAATGCGACTGCGTCTCCTATATGCCTCCGCCTAAATTCAGTTGATAGCTCAAACTCTTCTAGAAATATTTGATAACGAGGCTAAAAACCAGTAATTTCATGTAATTTTATGTAAATTGACCTCTGTGACCTCTGACCTTTGACCTACTTACCCCAAAATCTAATCAGTTCATCTTCCTATGGGTATGCATACTGGTACCAAGTTTGAAGTTCTCACCTCAAACAGTTCTTGAGATATCGCGGTAACGGTGCTAAAAACCAAGAATTTTTATGTAATTTCATGTAAATTGACCTCTGTGACCTCTGACCTTTGACCTACTTACCCCAAAATCTAATCAGTTCATCTTCGTATGGGGATACATACTAGTACCAAGTTTGAGGTTCCTACCTCAAATGATTCTTCAGATATCGCGGTAACGAGAAGTGGGACAGACGGACGGACGGACAACCCGAAAACATAATGCCTCCGGCACCCACCTTCGGTGGAGGCATAATAAAAACCAGTCCTTATGTTTCTTGAGGATCTTTTCCCATGAAAACATGAATTTTAATTCATTTCAGTGATAAATTTTAAAGCTTTAAGGGGTAGCAAAGCAAGTAGTTTTACGGCACTCCTAAAGGCTTCCCGCATCGACTTGTGTAGCCTTCATACCTTTTTTTCGCTGAGCCGTTCCTATGCCGGTATGCTCTTCTTTATTTTTTTCCACAAAGGGTTGAATAACCTAGCTATAGTTTATGCAGTCAAAGTCAAAAGGTTTTTAAGTCTGTCATTTTGTGCGATGACTTATTTTAGATTATACATGTACATGTAGGTCAAACTCTGTCAAATCAACACCCTGACAATTCTCGCTCTCTCTCTCTCTCTCCTAAATCAAATTATGTATCATAATTTAGAAAGTTCTTTATTCTGTTTTGAAAGATACATATTTTTTCTGTTCGCTTTTTACTCTTTACCAGATTAAATGCTAGGTTTAAACAGCTTCATCATAAATAAATCATTTTACCCAGCTCTAGTTCATTATTTGTACCCTTTACAAAAATGTATAAAATCTAGTGGTTTCTAAAAGCTAAATTTCTTTTCTTTTCACCATGTTAAAGAGATACATAGAATTTGCCCCTTTCAAAGAACAAGGATTAAGTCACCTCATAACGAGAGAATATTTTCTCTCTCTTTCTTTCTCTCTCTCTCTCTCTCTGTCCTTCTAAATCACGCGCTTGTTTCATAATCTCGACACAGGTTCTTTTCTTTCTGGTTTAAATAGGTAACTTTCTTTTCTTTTCAGTGGTTAAAAGAGTTACAAAATTGGCCGCTTATTATCCTCATGTTCAACAGCGGAATGAAGATAAACTGCTTCTTAGCGCCGCTCTAACTAGAGCTTTATAAAAAATAATGATAACTGCTTTTTGTAAAAATTCACGCCCAGACAATTCTCCCTCTCTCTCCTTCTAAATCTTTCACCTCTATCATAATTTTTTCAGTGTTCGGCTTTGAAACGAATAAGAGAATTGACTGCTAATTATCATCATAAGGAGAGAAGAATCTGATCTGTTGTTGCACGATGTAGCAAAAGTAGGAGAGATGCAAGACGTTTCGGATGCAACTGCTATCCTTCATCATGCAATGAAGACGAACTCTGCTGTGTGCTGCCATTGGCCAATCACTGAAAGGGGAGCAGGGTGCGCTATTGTTTGGCTTCACTGTGAATCCAAACGGCACTGGCCAATGGCAGCGCGGCTTCCGCTTCCTCGAACCCCCGCCAGCGCTATATAACACGCGCACAGCAGAGTTCGTCTTCATTGCCTGATGAAGGATAGCAGTTGCATCAGAAACAACGTGCATCTCTCCTACGTTTGCTACATCGTGAGACAACAGATCAGATTCTTCTCTCCTTATTATATCACCACGATGATGAACATCTTCCGTACAATTATCATCATGTTAATAACTGGCGGTATAAACATGATGAATACAAACTGCGTCTAATAGCTTGAAAGTCATTGTTTCTGTCTGCTCTAGTTAACTCTAGCTTTAAAACAATGTATACAATCTACTTGTTTATAAAAGCTAAATTTCTTTTCTTTTCGCCATGATATAAAGAGGTATAGAATTCACCCCTTTCAAAGAACAAGGATTAAGTCACCTCCAGCGCGAGACGATTATTGATTTTTATTTTCTCCCTCAATGTCCTTTTAATTTACGTGCTTGTTTCATAATCTCTACAAGGTACTTTTCTTTCTGGTAAAAAGGCCAGCTTTCTTTTCTTCTTGGCTTTTACAAGTGTTATAGAATATTTACCCCTTATTATTATTATTGTGTAAAACAGTGTCATTGTTTGAAAGTAATCTTTTCACTCTGCTCTATAGTCAACTCGATCGTAGCACACGATAATCACAAACTTAAGGTACTTGCTGCAAATTCTTTTACAGATATCAGGTGACTGCGAACATCCAATGAACAAAGCCCCTCGTAGATGTAGCTAGGGGCGGGCCTATCGGATGGCTCTCTTTTCCTGCTGGCATGCACCAGCTGTCCGAAAAAATAGAAGAGTTGACCGGAAAAAATACTCGCAGAAAAACTGCTTTTTCTACCCTTTCCCGTTATATTTAGGACTCAATTTTTTTTACAGAGCATTTATGAAACATTGAGGATCCAATTCCAAATCACTAAGTTTTTCAAGATTTGCCCAATTTTCTCAAGTTCTAGCACAGTGACTTCTGTCTCATTTTCTTGTGACAAGTCACGTATCGCCTATTTCTTTGAGCTTTTATACAAACAAGTATGAAGGAACGGGGTAACCTCGCTAGTCATAAGGACCGCTATTCATAAGGACCGCTATTCATAAGGATCACCGCTATCCATAACGCGTGACTAAATGAATAGCGGTTTTGAATGAATAGCGGTTTTGAATGAATAGTGGTCCTTCTAAATAGCGAGCAAACCATAGACAAATTACCTCGCTATTCACAAGGACCTCCATTCATAACTATTCATAAGGACCGCTATTCATAACGCGTGTTAAATGAATAGCGGTTTTCTATGAATAACGAGCGCACCCCAATGGAACAATACATGTATACATACAATGACAATCAGTGTGCACCTCAGCCTACACCAAATATTTTGTGAGGTATTTTACGACACGTAAATCAATGTTCTTTATGTAATACGCCCTATTTACATGTACGTCGCCCTGTTGCATTTAACTTTTAATGAAACTTTTCATGAATCGTGACATAAATCTCCGCATAAGCTATGTCACTGACATTTATGTTTATGTCTCATAAAAGTTTTATGCAACATGGACGTAAATAGAGATAACGAGCAGTGACCACTTCTGTTTGCCGGTTATTTGTGAATATATTATAAAGATATAAATAATTTGTAAAGTACTGACTCTGCTATTTGTTGATGTATGAAACATCCACAATGGCAGCATTATATACATGTAAGTGACTATACTAAATATACCTGACAGTGATAGAGCTACCACTATAAAAAATCTCAAACAATAGATATTTATCCAACCTTTGTATAAATTACTTGAGAGAGTGAAACTCATAATTATTCTACCTTCATTTTAACCTTCATCTCACCACCACATGCCTAATCCATATGTGGACACCATTATTCTTAGCATACCTTAACCCTTTCAGGACAGGAATTATTTCAGGGCAAAATTGATCACATTTTGTTCTTCAAATTGACAACAATAATATTTTTCTATTAGCGCTACACGGTTCTAATAAGGTGCAATGTCTCTATAAACAATATAC
Organism: Heliocidaris erythrogramma; assembly: GCA_025617745.1. Classification (NCBI taxonomy): domain Eukaryota; kingdom Metazoa; phylum Echinodermata; class Echinoidea; order Camarodonta; family Echinometridae; genus Heliocidaris; species Heliocidaris erythrogramma. Next base: position 27,018,832 of record CM046868.1, read on the forward strand.
ATGTTTAAGAATTTGGTCGAACAGTTGAAAAAATTGCCAATTTTGATAAAAACAATGATTTTGATCCTCTCAATGTGTTGCCAATTATAAGGATTTTAAAACTTATTTTCCTCTCTAAAATTCCTTGCATCAAACAAAATGTGTCATGCAACCAAAATGGACATAGTGTGTGCAGAAATTTATGCTCTTTCTACTCATGCATCTGATATATTTTTTAGAGCTCTGAATCAAAAGCTATTGAGCTAAACTACAAAATTGGGTCAACTGCCTTGAAAGGGTTAAGGAGAAAGATGTTCAGGCCAAATATTCATGCCACATGTGTATGCAAGATTGGGTCAATTTCTTATCATTTTGATAATTCCAAAACCTTAAAATATACACCAATTCTTATGTAGACATGATCAGCCCTTCCTAGACAGTTCTTTTGCAATGCAATTGCGTGACCAGAACTCAACTCTACCTCTAGTACATAGTATATATACCATGTACATGTAGTTTTGGGGGACAGTGAGGCACTTCAAAGATTTGCAAATACCTCATAATACATTATCATAAAAAGAATACATAGAAAGCTTTATGCACATATGCTTCTTATATATGTCAGATATAAATGCTTCACAAATAGACACAATTTCATTGAATGCATATTATCCCACAGAAACAAAGCAGTTTAAGTGCAAATTAAAATCCTAGGAAATAAAATAAAAGATATCACATAAAATTTCAAAATCTTTGAATGATCATCGAAGATCATATTCATGACACACTAGATGTAAACAAAGAATATAAACGTACTTTGAAGATACATGTACCCCCTGGTACATGTACAATACATACAACATTTAAGTACAAAATCCATCCTCAGGAAAAGACTTTCAAATATAAGAAATAGTATCGGTTATCAATGTTGGTACAGATGAGATGTTCTGACGTGTGTTGACTGTCTAGCAACCAATTACTGCACTGTATCCTCTGAAGGATAGACATGTAGCGTGCATGAGAGGAACTCTTAACTACATGATTACGGTATTGAGCCTGGTAATATCAAAATCACTGGAAGCACAGGTCATATGAAAACGGACCCATCTGGACAGCTTGACGTCTCACATGACACAGACCTTCTCCAACAGGGGAGTGTTTCATCAAGTGTTTTGTCAGTGATTTTTACCGACAACTGTTATAAGCTACTGAAATCCATGCATCTGATTGGATGAGAGCAAATTTGTGAGTGATTTTTACCGACAACAGTTATAAGCTACTGAAATCCTTGCATCTGATTGGCTGAGAGCAAATTTGTGAGTGATTTTTTACCGACAACTGTTATAAGCTACTGAAATCCTTTCATGTGATTGGCTAAAGGCAAATTTGTGAGTGATTTTTACCGACAACTGTTATAAGCTACTGATATCCTTGGATCTGATTGGCTGAGAGCAAATTTGTCAGTAAAAATCACTGACAAAACACTTGATGAAATGCTCCCCAGAGCTTGTCAGACAGCAATAACACAGAGATCAACATCAGAACAAACAAAAAATTACGTTACCCCAAATGGCCAAGAATTGATTGGTTTGGAATCCATGTGGAGTCAGTGTGGCGGTGTGTCTAAGCTATCACCTGGTACATCAATAAATCACGTTTTGCGCGTTGCCTACATGTATGTTTTGTCTGCTGAAGTTGAGGATTGCATCGGCGGCATTACAGTGCTCTGCCCGCATGCGTTTATACTTGGTATGGAAACCAAGGATGAAAAGAATGGCCGCCAGGGCTCCGTAGCCACCAAAAACCATCATCGTTACTGGAGAGAGAGAGAGAATGAGAGATGGTGGATGGGGGGGGGGAGGGAAGAAAATGAAAATCAATAGATGCATATCACGGTGGTGATGAACGAGAGTTTCTCTTATCCAAAAGTGCTTTCCAATTTAGCTACATATTAAATGAAAAACTGATTTTCAGTAACCGTGGTAAACTTGGTAAAATTAACCTTCAGTAAATTTGGATCCTCAAAACCAATAGATGTTGGTATATCAAATCATCTCTGCAGGAGTAATCAATGGAGACAAGATCTTCATTTTATATATACAACATGAATATTTTATTAAAACAACAGTCATGTCTTGATCAGTCTGCATTTTAATGAATAAATTTGGTTGATGATTATAAAAGACTTGGGCCTACATGTATAGCTTACTAAAATTCAAACCTGATGCTGGCTTTAAGCTGGGTTAAGAGACAAATTCTAACAACGGCAGTTATACTTTTGATCTGTGTATAAACATGACTTAGACCCAACGTCATATCAAAATGAGTTAGTAGATTATAGGCCTTGATATTTAACAATGATCAAACAAAAACCAAAATTCAATACCATAATACAGGCCTAGACATACTCACCAGTCATGTCTGGTGACACTGCATCTCCTCTACGTAGGTCCACAATACCTATATGGTCACCAACCTTTAGTCCTACTTCACATTCATGACTTGGTCTCCATCAAATAGGTCCTCTAAACCTATACCAACCTCTGGTTGATTGTAAACAGTCAGTTGACACTGTGCACATCTCCACCTGCAAGATTCCCCCTTAAAGGCCAAGTCTACCTCAATATCAAGTTGAGTTGAATAAACAGAGTAAAATTAAACAAGCATAACAGTAAAAATTTCACTGAAATCGGATGTAAAATAAGAAAGTTATGGCATTTTGAAGTTTTGCATTATTTCATGAAACAGTGATATGCATAGCATGGGTGGTATGCAAATGAGTGAACCGATGATGTCACACACTCACTTTTCCTTATGTATTTTATTATATGAAATTTCAAATATTTCAAATTTTAAAGATGTGATAATAAAGAATCCCTTCCTTGTATGAAAATAAGTTACAATAATGATGATTTTACATGTTCCATATGGAGTCAAACCATGTTTTACATTATTGAAGCAAAAAAATGAAATATATGATATTTCATATAATAAAATACATAAGGAAAAGTGAGTGCATGACATCATCGGTTCACTCATTTGCATACCGCCCATGCTATGCATATCACTGTTTCATGAAATAATGCAAAACTTAAAAATGCCATAACTTTCTCATTTTACATCCGATTTCAGTGAAATTTTTACTGTTACGCTCATTTAATTTTACTCTGTTTATTCAAATCAACTTCCAATCTACAGTCCTCCTGTCTACTGAGAATGTTATAGGTCCAACCAACGGGCCTACTTACCAATCATGCCCTGCGAAACTGTTCTCTCCCAAGAAGGTTGTAGGATCTATACCAATCTAGAAGTCTACTTACGAGTCATATCATGTGACACTGCATCTCCAACAAGGAGGTCCTCAAACTCTTCTAAATCGTCCAGGAAGAGGGACGACACGGTGGCTGGAGGAACGGTAGTAGCAACCTTACAGGTGTTGGAGAGTTCTTCTTGGGACGTGAGAGGCCTGGCTAACCACTGAGCAGCTAGCATGAGCAGAAACCCTTGGACTTGACTGCAATGTCGGTAAAAAAAAGCAAGCTTAAAGGTAAATATCTAGTGCCGTTAGCAAAAAGGAAATTTAAATCAAACTTGTTAAACATGTCTTCACATTGTTTCACGAGTACCAAGATATACAAACACTTCACATTGTGATGTTTCATCCATGTTATTTGATGAATTTGTAAAATCAGCACTGATTTTCTTATTTACTATATAAATCTATATACCTACCTATTATGCCTGTAGTCTTGACTACGGGACCCCTTCGAGAATTTAACACACATGAGTCACAATATTGTGCGCACCCCCCGTAATCCTATTGTCCCCTTCGCCACTCACGCGCGTCAACACGCTACGGCCATCTTCCTCTTTTGCGAGCAATCCCAAGTAGAAACATGTTGCTTGCAAGGTGAGGGGAAGGAGGGAGGGTCATAGGTAGGTATATAGATTTATATAGTAAATAAGAAAATCAGTGCTGATTTTACAAATTTACTGCAATAAATCATATATACCTACCTATTATGCCAGACCAGCGCCAACTCAAAGACCGGGAGGCATGTTTCGAGCAGAAGGGAATAGGATTACACCAAAGACTACAAAGAAGACACAGCGGCCATCAAGGTGGCTGACGCAAACAAAGCTTCACCTGCGGGAACATCCCTAAGGTAGCAAGAAATGAAGGAATTGGGCGAACGCAAATAAGCAGCCTTCAAAATATCAACAAGCGCCACACCTTGAAACAGAGCCCAAGAAGTGCTGACACTACGAGTATCATGAGCACGAGGCTTACTGTCGGATAAAAGAGCCTCTGTGCCAGCGGCCCTAATAGCTTCAACGATCCATCTAGAGATGGAATCAAGAGAGGCAGGAGAAAAAGGCTCCCTAGTGATCAGGAACAACTGATCATCCTTACGATAAGACTTAGTCTTATCAAAATACCATTTGAGAGCCCTTACAGGACACCAAACTTTGTCCTCACGCACCGAAGAAAAGTTAGAAAGCGGACAAAGAAAAATCTCAACAGGGCCAGAGGCAGCTGTCTGATTCTTGGCAACAAAAGAAGCCCTAGGAATCAATCTAACGCCTTTTCTCTCCCAGCGAACATGACCAGGAGTAAGACAGAGAGCATGAAGAGTACTGCGCCTCTGCCCAGAGGCAATAGCTACCAAAAAGAAGGTCGTTTCAGAAAGAACGAACGAATCAAACCACTTAGTAGCGGGGAATTGGAAATCCCCGAACCATCTGAGAAACCCGAATGAATGGCCCCGATCGCCGAACGGTAGCCTCGGATAGTAGAGATAGATCTCCCTTTGTCAAATAACGAGATTAAGAAATCCGCAATTGAACCAATAGGAGCCTTAGAAGGGGTTTGATTTCTCTCTTTGCACCAAAGGAAAAAGACCGAGAGACGGGAATTGTAAATTCCCTAGTAGAAACCCTACGACTGGACATTAAAAAGTCCGCGGCTCTATCAGAGAGACCCGACTGTCTTGCAGATTCCCTGACAGGGGCCAAGCAGTCAAATGAAGAGACCCCGGACTGTGGTGAAGAATCCCCGATAGGGGCTGTAACACCAGATCCGCTCTTAACGGGAGAACGAACGGTTGAGCCCTTAGGAGTTCTGGAAACCAATTCCTCCTGGGCCAAAAGGGAGCTATTACGAGCACCCGCGCCCGATCTTCCCTGATTTTCCGCAAGACACGCGGAATCAGTTGGAAGGGAGGAAAGGCGAATCCCTGAAGGTTCTCCCAGCTGAGGGAGAAAGCATCGAGAGCCCATGCTCCCTGATCGCGAACACGGGAGCAATACTTCGGCAGCTGGTGATTTAGCACCGACGCAAATAGATCCACTTCCAGTGGACCTAGGCAACTGCGAATGCGGCAAAATACCTCCGGATGGAGCGTCCATTCCGATGGAAGATACCTGCCCCGAGACAGAAAATCCGCAATGAGGTTTTCCCGACCGGGGATGAAAGAGGCCACGGGTGTGATTGCCATGCGACGACACCACCTCCACAGCTGAGCTGCTAGGGCATTCAGGGCAACCGAACGAGTGCCTCCCTGCCGATTGATATATGCCACCACAGTAACATTGTCCGTGAGAATCAGAACCGAACGACTGAGAAGTCGACTTCTGAAATGGAGCAAGGTCAACAGAACTGCCATAAACTCCAGGACACTGATATGAGGAAGAGTCCCAAAATGAGACCAATCCCCCGCAACCGTGCTGCCGTTGCAGTGTCCTCCCCACCCCAACCGAGAGGCGTCCGTCGAAACCGATATCGACGGAAGAGGGGCAGAGAAGGACCTGCCTCGCGCGAGAAACACCTCGCTCGTCCAACAAGAGAGAAGAGACTTGATCCTTACTGGTACTGGAATCCAGACCAAAAGAGAGTCTTTTCCCGGCTTGAAGAACCTGAGGAGATGTCTCTGAAAGGGTCTCATGAGGAGCCGGCAGTCCTCTAAAACATCGACTAGACTGGCTAGATAACCTAGAAACTGAAGCCACTGTCTGGCCGAGACTCTTCTGGCCAGCAAGAGCTTGCGAGCCGCAGAGACAATGGTGACTGGGCCGAGCCAACTGATTCCTTATGTCTAACACCGCCCCCAGAAAAACTGGGCTGCGAGTGGGAACTAACTCTGACTTTTCCCAATTTATTAGGAAACCTAAGTCTTGAGTAAGATTGACGAGCAAACTAGTCTCGTCCAACAAACAATCGCGCAACTCCGCTAGGAGAAGCCAATCGTCCAGGTAGCAAAAATAGCCAAAGGCCGCATCGCCTCAGAGAGGCTGCCAGCACGGCTACAACCTGAGTAAGAACCCGAGGGACTGGGCACAGCCCGAAGGGAAGAGTGCGAAAACGATAAGTCTCTGAGAGGAAGAAAAACCCCAGAAGATCGCGCAAAGCGCGATGAACGGGAAAGTGGAAATACGCATCTTCGAAAACTATCAAGACCGCGTAGTCCTTCCTCTTGATCAACGGGAGAATGGAGGCGAGAGTCTCCATCCGAAAATGTACTGAAGTTTTCCCGAGCGCTTGGGAAAGGGAAAAAGACAGCCTGTGAGGTGACCGAGTTCCTATAGCACCTCCGGGGAGCGGGGCGGACAGATCTATGAAGAATCCGTCTCGTCCGTCAAAGAGAACAAAAGCGTCCCCGGAGATGGCCTCCCAAGCGGGGAGAAAGGAACGAAGACAGCCACCAACCAATACTCTGCGACGGTACATGACCGAGGCAGCTGCAGTGGAAAACTATGACCACTGCAAACCAAACATGACGCTCAAAAGAAGCACCGCTTCAATGCGTCCAAAATCCAGCTAGAAATCCTCCGCAAGAGAAAAACGCTCGGAGGAATCCCGCTGCCTGAACCCAAGCAAAGTCGAACCCTGCGCGCGGGTTGACTAAAAGTCAGGGAAAGTTTAGAACAAAGCAATCGCTTCTACCCCACAAAGGGAGAGCAACTAAGGCTCTGCCTGCCCCAGCGATTCGGAAACCGAAGCTCGAGAGGCCACTTCCAAAACTGGATCCGCCTGAAATGATCGTGACAAAGAATCACGAACAAAGGCCGAAACGGTCGGATTCACGCATGAACCGCCATAAGCCTCCTCACCCGACGGAGCCCCGAGGCTGCGAGACTAGGAGGCGCATGTGATCCCATCACAGACAAAGAAGAATAAACCATAAAAGGCTAATTAGTCTCGATGTCCGACCCAAAAAAGGGACAAGAGCAGGGGATGTGAATCCTGGTACAAGGGACCAACCCTGAGTCTGGGCAAAGCCCATCTCACACTGAACATCTCAGCTTGAGAGACCGGAGGGTTAGCTAAACCCGATGGGCAAGAGGCAGGCAAAGCCTTGCCTCTTTTAGCCCCTTCCCTAGGCTTCTGATTGGCCCAAAAAGAGCCTAAGTCGAAACCCGCTTTTCAGAGCGTTTATTCGGTTTCGTTCGGATCCCCGAAGCCCTTCGGGAACACGAACCGAACCCTCCGCTGAGGGACGCTCACCTCCCTTTATGGGAGAAGTGCGCTGAGGGTATTGAACCCAAAGACGCGCACCAATTACCCATATCGGCCGAGCAAGGAGATGCAACAGCCATGGGCCGGACGCCAAGGCGCCCAGAGCAAGGGCGGACCGGGATGACCCGGCAAAGGAACGCCAACAAAGGACTCAGCAGGAATCCCGCTGCTTAAACCAACGCGAAGTCGAACCCTGCGCGCGGGTTGACTAAAATTCAGAGAGATATCTGGATAACAAAGCAATCGCTCTAACAAAGGCCTCAGCAGGCAGAGCCCCGCATGGTTCAACGAAAGTCTCCTCGCCCAGCGGCGCCCCAAGGGCCGCGGGAATAGGAGGCACATGCGAAACCGACTCAGACAAAGACGAATCCAACACAAAAGGCTGATTAGTCTCAAAGTCAGACCCCTGAATAGGGACAGAAGTCAGGGTTGAAGTAGCCGGTACAAGGACCAACCCTGATTCTGAGCAAAAGCCCACATCATGCTGAACATGTCAGCTTGAGAGGAGCTAGCTGGGTTAGCCAGGCCAGACGGGCAAGAGGCCGGCAAAGCCTTGCCACTTTTTGCCCTCTTCTTGGCCTTTTTCTTGGCTGGCTCGACAAGAGTCGTAGCCGAAACCCTTTTGTTAGAACGCTTAATCGGATTCGTTCGGATTTCCGAAGCCACTTCGGAAACACGAACCGATCCCTCCGCGGAGGGACGTTCACTTCCCAAAAAGGGATTGGAGCGCTCATGGCGTAAGCCTAGAGAATCGCCCAAATCACCCATATTGGCTAAGCAAGAAGATGCAGTAGCCATGGGTTGGGAGCTAAAAGCTCCCAGTGCGTGGGCAGACCGAGATGACTCAGTATGTGCCCGATGACTACTAAAGGCGTGTGAACCCGCTATTGGACCGCTCGAAAGCAGCAATAGGGGAGCACTAGTAGTCACGCACTCAGGTGAAAACACCTGTTGCTCCGAAGAGCGTCCATAATTGTTAGCTCGAGCATTCCCATTAGCTGGCAATGTAGACAGCCCAGGAAGTACTCGTTCCCCCATATGGCGTTTGCCGGGGGCTAGGGTTTGAGAACCCAGACCAACATGGACTAAGCCCGTGGGTTGCCCTGCAGTAGTGGGGCGCGTCTCCCCTAACGGATCAGAGCGAGTGAACGCTACCGTACGGGAAACAACCGCCCCCCCCCCCCTCTCGTCTCAGCGACCGGGGGATTGGATTCGTTAGATATCCAAACCACTAGAATCTGACGCCACCCACCCCGAAACCACAGGCTTCGGAGTTGACAATCCCGATTCAGTTAACGCCACCCGTCCCGAAGCCGCAAGCTCCGAGACTGGCAAACTCTGCAAGGAAACACCACTAGGCAACTTACCCTTAGCCCTCCTCCCTCCCCCATGTACCGAAGTACTCGGGAGAGTTCTGGAAGGCCGAGTCGTCTTGCTAGACGACTCTTCGGAAGAAGCAGGTCTCCGTGACCTAGCTGCATCTTCTTCCGAATTCATACCACTGCAATAAAACAGACAATAAAGTATACTTTTCGAAATAAGAAATACTTCAACTGAATGCAGTAAAATAAGAGTAAAATTTATTTGGGAGATACGCACAAAAGATTTTCACAGCCAAAAAACCGTAAGAACAAACACCGAACCCAAAGGCTCGGTGACAAACGGAAACACCCGCAAACACACAGAAATATCTACGTGGGGCTGACCGTGAAAGGGAAAATTAAATGCCAAGAAAAGGATATCAAAAATCCCTTGCAATCGGCAAAAGTGACTACTAAAACACACAGTACTATAATCTAAGCGAATATAGGTACCTAAAAGTGCTTTAAATGTGCGAAAAAGCGCACCTAAAAGATACTATACGACCTGATTTCAGGAGCGCTGTGACTATACGTCCTATCTCGTCGGGGGCGAGCAAGAAAGAGGAAGATGGCCGTAGCGTGAGTGGCGAAGGGGACAATAGGATTACGGGGGGTGCGCACAATATTGTGACTCATTTGTGTTAAATTCTCGAAGGGGTCCCGTAGTCAAGACTACAGGCATAATAGGTAGGTATATATGATTTATTGCAGTAAATTGTATAGTACATATCTGAAAGGAACGGTGATATGGGGCTATAAATTATCCAACGTCTGCCCGAGACAGCAATCTTACAGATTCGCATGAATACCTGTCTCAGTGGCAAGGCCATGGATGTAAATTCTGTTTCACCTCTAATCTGTTCATTACTCCACGTGAGGAGGAAATAACTTTACAGGGCTTAGAATCAAGAGTAATGTGGCAATTTCTTTTTTTTGAGGCCATACAAAAACTGTGCATGGCTTAATTGGCTTAAGAGGTCGACTTCTTGTAAAGGAAGAAAGAAAAAATGTGTATAAAAAAGCTTTCTCATTTTTCCTTATTCCCATGCAGAAGAATACATGTAGCATGTGGTCATAGCAGCATCATAGGCTTTCTAACAATATCACCTCAAAACCTTTCACAACAGCAACCTGTTGCTATGTCTGGCATGCTATATCATGACAACTCACCCAGACATGATGAGGAATCCGGCACTCGTACCCTCGGATACCGGGTAGGTGGCTTCCACACCCAGTTCTAAAGAGACCGGGAACTGGGCAAAACCGAAGAAACCCAAAAGTGCACAAACACCCATAATTGGTGCAGGTATGTGAGGGTATCTGGTTACCTGGAAATAAAACATGAGAGATATAGGAAAATGATGAGAAAATAATATAGAATGACAAGAAATTGTCTCTTTTTTAATCTGAACTTACGATATATATTGGCATTAAACTGCAGGTCACGTCTAAATTAAAGGCATTGAGTAGCTTTGCAAAATTTGACAAATTCAGCGTGAAAGTGGTCCAATGATATATAATCCTACTGTTAGAACTATACTTAGCAACATGTGAAAGTAAGATAGAAATTGGAGCTCATTTACTATTTTTAAAAAAGAAAATAAATGTGGTTTTGAAAACAAAATTCTGGCTGAAATAACGGCAGATCTACGTTTCAAACAGTATTTGGTCTAGCGTCCTCATGCGTTCGTTGTGAGACATTGGCAATACGCTATGTGTGTTTCGTACATGTATAGAGATAGTATCTATGGTAAGCCCGTTTATACCCAACATCCACTTACAGGCGCTAGGCGCCAGTGATATACCAGCCAGCTGAGCTGTCGGGATAGTTACTTCTACATTGCAACGGTATACGTTCGTACTCCGTATAGTCGGCGAGCCATGTAGCTAACTCAGCTCAGTGCACCGCACACATAGTGAAAGCTAGTTCTCGACGTTTGTTTTATCATCTTGAGAGTGAGACTTGAAATTTTTTTCTCCTTACTGCCAGCGCCGGGACAGGGGCACAGTGTGATATCCACACAACTCACTGTACCGGTAAGTGTAGGATTTGTAAGATTTGTAAGATTTGTAAGATTTTATTGACTCTATCGACTGGAGTGGTAGGTATAATCCCGGGTATAGGGTGACCTACATCATACATGTACTGCGTACTTTACTGTACGCCGAGCTCCTTGGGCTTGGCTGATCAATCTGGTAATATAGTGGGCATGGACCATGGTGGGAGTGGTACTGGCCTCCGCAGCTGTATGGGGAGCCCTAGGCTGCTAGTAGTACTAGGTCTGCGCACCTAACTAAGGTTTGACGGAAAAAATGAACAAGAATTTCTTTAATATTCCTCTAAAGATTTATTTTATTTTATTCCTGATATTCTAAAGAGTAAGTCTGAGAAAAAATTGCATCAAAATTAGAGCAAGAACAATGCCATTTTCACAAGAAACTGTGGCCTTGTCATTTCAAGTAATTCAACATCCCTGATACTGATGATACTAGCAGAAAGTGTTAAAAATGACGTGATATTTACGTTGTGGTTTTCGTCTTTTTTACGTCCTGTAATTACGTCAATAAGACTACAACTTGCATCAACGCAAGACGTCAAGAGGACGTCTTATTTTGACGTCATCTGTACACTGTAAAAACTGAAGTGCTGTAGTAGTAGTAGGCCTATAGCCTAGGCTATATAGCACTTTTTGAGGGCATGCATAGGGATAGACAGCTGAAAACCGTCTGTTTCGGAGGAGTCTTTAACATTTTCTTATTTTTACCTTCTCCTCCTACACAGACGGCTACCCAACCTTCGCGGTAGATAAGGGGATCTTACAATACATGGCCTATGAGGAAATCCCCCCAAAAAGGGGGATCTGATTTTCCATCCCTATAAGCCATCCCCTTTCTCTAAAATTTCACATAGATGGTGCTAGGGTTCTCATATTTCAATACATCATAAAAAACCCCGAAAAATATACAGATAATTAACAAAATTTCGGACTTACTCTGGTTTGAACTCCCTTCGCACTGACTGACTGAGTATTCGCTGCGTTTTACTACACAATCTCTATACGCTTCCGACTAGGCCTACTTCCGGGTCATGTGATTATAACCAAGAATGGCTGTCAGCGACTCGCTACTGACGTGCAACTTCCATGCTTCAAATGATCAGATTCGTGTACCAGACGAGGAATTTGGGGTAAGAAATTTATTCAAGCATATTATATTACCGTTGTTCTCATTCTGAGTTGTTTATTTTAATAAAATAATGTATTTATTGGAAAATGAAAATTCGTCCTTAGTCCCTGGTACAGAGTGAGAGACCGAGTTCAGTCTATGTAAGGAGGTGTAGTGAAGCAAGACGTAGTCCAGTGGAACACCCGACGAACAGAGACTGAAGCTTTCGGTCTAGCATAGGGACTGCACTCAGAGTGCTATTGAATGCACACAGCGTGCTATTTCAGCACTTTCACGCGAGCTGGACCGACTAAACATTCATTAAAAAAAATTATTTTGGCGAGCCTCGAACCAGTGTCCGCTGATCGAGAATTGCTGGCATTACCGCTGGACTAACTCACATCGTACGATGTAGAGCAGATCATATTGTTACATAGTGAATTTACGACACCACATAGTTCATGTTATCTATTTGACTCCCATGACTAAACTGGATTGCAAGAAGCATCCGTCAGTCCATCGGTAACGTCAGTGCCTCTCAATCAGCAGAACCTGGTTTTTTGCTGGTAAATTAGCACACTACAACTAGTGCTACAAACAGCATTTCAGGTGCAGTCACTATTATACATGCCCCTAAAAGTAACGCTTTAGTTTTTACAGTGTACAAGACGTAAAGATGACGTCAAAATAAGACGTCCTCATGACGTCTTGCGTTGGTGCAAGTTGTCGTCTTATTGACGTAATTACAGGAAGTAAAAAAGATGTAAACGACGACATAAACATCACATCATTTTTTCCTCTTTCTACTATCAGGGACAGGGATTGAATATACAATCTTGCATGGTTCCCAATCGCATGTCTGCGCACTTATTCATTTACACGCAGTTCGGGAGTTTTGATGTGAAAAACAACATTTTGTGGCTTGTGAATAAAATGTCTGGTTTGCATGGCTCGCAAGTATGTGAGAAATGATTATAATTCATTTAGACATGTTACTTGTTAAAATGTTAGATCTTGTTTTTGTTGATATGTGCCTCTGACTCCACTCACAGTTGGATCCCATGAACGGCTCTGTAGGCCAGTACTAGTACCAGATTGATAAGCCAAGGAGCTCATATAGGTAGGACTCGTAGATAATGAGATATCAGCCCGCCCCCCCCCCCCCCCCCCAAAAAAAAAAAATAGATTTAAAATAAATATCGCCATTTCTCACATACTGTGAGTCATGCAAACCATCCTCGCCCAGGCCTCAGAGTCAGAGTTTGCGAAAGGGGTTACCTTCCACTCCAGGATCAACTAAGATTGTAAAAATTGATTGACAAAAAAAAACCACACAAAACTGGCAGGTGTGATCAGGGTTTTTTTTTTACTTGCACATGATGTAAAACTTGTAAGTTATATGGGACTACCCATGCAAGGTAAGGTTTGTGTAGTCCCATATATATATATATATAGGTTACAAATGCAAGGTAAAAATATCTGTTGATTTTTGTCTTTTCTCTTTTTTAGTCATTCAATTTTTACAATCTTAGTTGATCCTGGAAGGTAACCCCTATAGCAAATTCCGAGGGTGGGTTGCATGGGTCAACTTAGGTGAGAAATGGTGATATTTCACACACACACACACACACAAGGTAATTATGGATCCCATGTACAGCTCCATAGGCAAGTACATGTACCAGATTGATAAGCTAAGGAGCTCGTACAGCTACCTGGTACCCACGCACAAGCTCCCATGCAATCGCTTAATACGCTGTGGGTCATGGCACGTCTATTCTATGTTGTCTTTGAAGCAAAACGGGCCTGGCCGAGGCGTGCCAGAACGATTAGAACGACAAAATGAAAAAAAACAAACGTTGCTTTGGAATGTTTTTTCTCTTTTTCTCAAGAAAAAAATTGTATGCTTTGGAACAAAAATTTTAGTGTAGAAATGGGGGTCTTCTGGGCGCCACATACCCACCACACACTACATGTACATTTATATACTGAGTGCTCCCCCCAAAAATAAACACTTGGATTCACTCTGCTCTTTCCAGGAATTTTGAATCTTCTTGCCGCTTTCCCAAGCTGGTGGAATATTACATACCAATCATGCCATAGAGTAATTGCATTGTTTTCTTAGCAGTTCAAAATCTTATATAGGATTTATATGTGACAGTTCTTATCAATGAGAATGAGTTATCCTTGTCATACATGTACCTATGTTGGGGTCCTGACAGGTTGGGTGTCCGGACAGATAGTTTCCAACTACTGTATACCTATGTTGGGTGTCCTGACAGGTTGGGTGTCCGGACAGATAGTTTCCAACTACTGGTAGATCTGATCTGTAAATTTTAAAACTTTTGCATTCAATATTTGGGAAATCGCAATGTATGTTGGGCATAAGCATGAATAAATATTTTATCTTGGTTAGTGCTATTCCATGCATATTATTTTTGGAGAAATCCAATGGCAAACTTCAGTTATATGGACCTACCCCTTCATACTAGTGAATTTTATTTTTAAAATGTTTTTTAATACTTTCCTGGATAAGTGGATATATAGGGCAGGGAGGTGTGGGCTGTTCACAGGTACATGTATATGATTCAGTAGATATCTACAAACTCTTATTTTCAGTCTTTCATTCAGATCCATATACTCGCCTAAGAAAACGGTTTGATAGTCTGTTATGGATACATTTGACTAGTCATTCTATTTTGGTTTCAGATGCATGACATCTCTTATTTGATCAAATTGATGATGGAGCAGACAGAGTCATGCTAGAAACATGCAAATAGATCTACACTCACCTACAGGTAAATATCCTCTTTCGTCACCTTCCATGTTTACTTGAGAGATGTGCAATTATAGAACAGGAATGAAACAAAGAAATTTTGTATTTGGAGTAGTAGGGTCTACATGTAAAAAATAAAGAAATGAAGTATAATAAAAATAAAATTAAGCTGGTTTATTGCCACTCGGGTCTATTCCATTAGAGTTTTTGTCATGCAAGAGCTTGACTAACAGGGGCGTTGCTAGAACATTTTGAATGGGGGAGGGTTGTGACACCCAAATTTGCCAACAAATTTTTAGGATGCAATACCCATTTTTGCAGACAAAACTGCTGCACCCTAATCCCTATCCTCCGACAAAAATTAATAAAAGAAAATTGCAGACATAGAGATCTTGATCAGACAGGCCCATTTCGTAAGGAGGGGACTGACGCCTTTTGCCCAAATATCAGCTTTTCAATTTCTAAATATTTTGCCAGAGAGTGAAGCGAGTCAAACAAAATTTGTTTGAACTTTTTTTTAGGTGAAAATTACTGAAGTTTACTTACATAAGTTATATAATTATCCTGGAACCTTTCTTCTTCAATATGTGGATATGGGTCTGTTCACAAAGTTGGGCACCTTTTGAGGCATTATTTCTTTAATCCCCTGTAATTTGATGAAAAAGTCAGTTAGAATTTTCTTACTTGGCCATTCTATCTCTGGTGAAAATAAAAAGCATCTGAGAATCATAAACATGTTGTTCCACAATGTATTTTGGAAATAATTATGAAAAACCAGCATGTGGATGTAACCGGACATTGTGTCCGTGTTACATCCGTCTTATTTTGAGACATAACGGCACATCCATAATGCTCTTGATGATAAATATTTGCCTGGTTACTTTAGGCTCTCTATTTAATTCAATGCAACAACAACTGCAATGAGAGTATACTGACTTCAAGAGTTATTGATGAAAGTTGCAGATATTCTTTGGTGTCCCATTCATCCACAACTTGTGACAGTTGATTGGAAACTGTTACACCCACAACATTCATGATAAACTCAGGGAAGATATTTATTCTTTTGTTAAAAGTTTTGCTTCATTAAGTCAGCACCATAACACAATGTACCCATTGATAGGATTTAGCTTTATAAGGTATCATGCATGTAGAAATGTTGGCAATCTAAAAAAAAAGGTGGTTGCGGATGTAACATGGGACACCAGTATGTTTTTGTCAATACTCTGAAAATGCCTCTCAAAACAATTTGTCTTGTGTTCTTCAAAAGCTTCCTGGAGGCACCAAGTACATTCATATAAAACAACTTAATGGTGTAAGTCATAGTGTTAAAACTACAATGTTTTTACGATAAAATGTCAAGTTTTGGTGCCCAACTTTGTGAACAGACCCATATATACTAGCACCTTGCTGCCCGAATGTGACTATCTGAACTTTGACAATCACAGGGGGGGCAGCTGTAGCTTATTGCAGAAGGGAAGGGAAGGGACGCCATTTGCCCAAAGATTAACATCTCAATGTTTTGGCGAGCGACTTGAGCGAGCGAGCAAAAAAATTGACCAGTTTTTCCTTCTTTCTCTTCCCTTCCTTTCCTTCTTTTTAGTGTTTATTTTCCTTTCCCTTCCTTTCTTTTTTTACCCTATATTTCCTCTTCCCTCACTCTTCCCCCCCCCCTTTCTTTTGTTGCCAACAGAGGTGGCACATTTGCCGCTAGCGACGCCCCGGTTGACAAATTTATGATATTTATATCTGCATTCCTATAGATTTTGTAAATTGATGAATGATGAAAGAAATATTTGTGGATGAAGGATGGATTTACTTTACATGTTATATTCTTATGATGAATAATTTATGGGATTCTGTAGTGCAGCTATAGAGATTTTTGTAGGCAGTTGTTAGTTCCTGTCTGATTTGTTTGCACATTAGTTTTACACAAGGTGTTGCTGTGTAAATTACTAGATTATTTTTAATAGGTACCTCTACCATCATGTAGACCAGTGCATGTTGTGTTCGCACCACTGGCATATTTCACTTTAGGACAGTTTCCATTTCAGTTCATGACCAAAAAAGTGTAATGAAAAGCTTGACACCTTGTTAAGAAGCACATTGGCCACAATTCACAAAGAATGGTGAACCCATGGTCTAAACTATGGTTTAAAATAACCGTAGCCTGTATTGCCATTTATGATTAGACATGAGGCCATGTACGTTGCTTGTACTACCCTTACAGAAGTATTCATGAATTCAGGCCATGGCCTTTTCACAAAAAAAAAGAATTTCTATTTCATTGAAATTCTAATTCATTTTTTTAAAACTATCTTTTCTATTATTACAGCACCACCAAACTGTTGTATGTGCGGATTGGATTCCCTGCCACTCCTGGTCTTGCTCAGTTCCAAGATACGATTGAGATCACTCGTCCTATCCATCTACCTGTTTGCCTGGGACTCCTGGACCCTCACAGCAGACCTCCAGAGACGAATTCAAATATTAGGCATCTTGCATAAAGACAACATAACCAACGAGACGGTCCGCACCATCATCTGCGCCATACAAAGAACTCCTCACGACCGTGAAAAAGCGCAAAACTGATTTGGCATGCTTCATGTTCTTCGGGTCTTGCAAAAACCATCCTGCAAGGCATAGTAGAGGTGTCGTGGTCTAGTGGATACGTCACCGGACTGTGGATCTCATGGTTTGCGGTTCGAGTCCTGCCGCGGCACTAATGTCCTTTGGCAAGACATTAATCTACATTTGCCACTCTCTACCCAGGTGTAGAAAATGGGTACCCGGTAGGAATTTATTCCTTGAAATGCTGTGAGCACCGAATTCGGTAGCCTAGCTACAGCCGGGGTAATAATACTTTGGGGCTTAGAAACATTTGTATTAAGCGCATTATAAATGCAATGTATTATTATTATTATTATTATTATTATAGTGAAAGGTGGAAGAAAAAGAGGAAGACAGAAGAAAAGATGGGAAGACGTTATCAAAGAGTGGACCAGCCTGGACTTTTATTGTTCTCCATCGAAATGTGCTTTTTACTTAATTCAGTTTTGCTGTGACTCTTTTGAAATTTGGTTACATATATAGTAGAAATGGAATTTTATTATTGTGAATGGCAATTCAGTAGCAATGAATTCCTGTACATGTAGAGAAAATGAAATTTGCCCTTTTTTTTTTTACATTTATCAATTGATGGCTTTTTTCCTTGTCCATCTTCCTAATACCTCAATCACACTAATAAGACCGACACAAGACCCAGAACAAAATTACCCTGAATGGCAAAGAACTGGTCGATTTTGGTGGTGTGATGGCGGTAATAGGATGAGTGGGTGTAACTTGTGCCCCCTCCCCCCCACCCTTTCCTGAATCTTTAGGAAAACTGTTAAAGACAACTTGCGTGTTTTCTTCAGCACGTGTTGATGTCAAGAAATATTATGTCCAGATATATTATTTAAAATGTTGACACATCCTTTGCCTCTGATAATATCCTTCTTGAAAAATCCCTGCCCTTACCAACCATATAGAGCCACATAATGGTCCGAACCAGTTAGCCTGTAATTTATGTTGTATTGTAATTTGAATATACCCTTATTGAAGCAAAAAATGAACTTTTTCCTTTAATTTGAACTTCATTTTCTTGTGAAGGGTCAGAAAGGAGAGGGAATAAGAGAGAAGGAGAAAATGGAGAGGTGCAAAAAAAAAACGGTAAAAACAAGCCATTGAGAGAAAGGAAGGAAAGGATGAAGAAACAAATCATGAGAAGAGGATGAGGGAGAATGCAGTGATGGAGAAATTGAGAGAGAGGGGAGAATAGTGAAGAGTGAACACAATCCCAAAGTGAATTTTGAAATATTAGTAGGCCAAGTGGCGTACCCAGGATTTGTTAAAAGGGGGAGGGGTGGGTGTATATATCAGTATTTTGGGGGTCTTTTTACTCCAAAAAATCTCTAAGCCAAACAAAAAGAACAAAAAGTAACATTATTTGGGGGTTACTTTCACTCAAATTATCCAATAAGTGTTAAAAAAAAGTTAAACAGGAATTCTAAGGCGCCGTTTTTAACATCAAAAAGGTGTGTGCCGACTTACAATAACACAAAAAGGGGGTGTTCGACCACCTAAAAATGCCCCTTTTGTCAAAGGGGGTGTTTGGACACCCCCTCCCCTCAATAAGTGCATGGGTAGGCCTACCTTCTTCGTAATGAAAATTTTCTCACTTTTCAGATATGACTTTGATATTATCAATAATCAAGCTTCCAGAATGTTAGGCTATAGCCCAATATTACAAATATTAGAAGAAAAAAGAAAGAAACCCCCAAACAAAAATCACTGACGTGAGGGGGAGGGGGGCCAGGGGGATGCCACACTCTTATGACAAGTATTACATCTTCCTAATCAATTCCCCGTCCAAGGAGACAAAATAAAATCTTATGTGTTCATTGTTTCATCAGTCTTCAGTCGATCGCATGATCCTGCTGTTCTGAAGATACAAAAAAGGCTTTTCCCCACTTTTCTCTCTATCCTCCGATTGTAATATTGGAAATTTGTCTAAGCATCCAACCGCATATCAGTACAATGTATATCTTGACGACTAGTAACCGAAATTAGTTTGGAAAATGTGACATGGGCGTAAGGGGATATTTTCGCTCCTGGGGGACGCCTCCTTTATTTTGCTAAACATTGTCGACATGAATGATTCCATTTCCTCGAGAGCGAGAAATAAATTTATTGGACCTGCGGGCATTCGTACTCCGCGCGCGGTGGCTGGCTCTGAAACCAGCCCCTGCCTCGTACGGCAATTATTGTGAATGTCGGCATGCGCAGGGCTGTATTTCCTCCACTCCGATCTCTCTCATTTTCTCTCCCTCCGAGCTCCGGCCAGCCCCTCCTTCCCGATCCCTTACACAACGTCTAGTACGTCTCTAGTATAGAGCTGATCGTATGGATTGTTGTTTCGTCCATGTTTCAAAATGTGCGACCTCCCCTTCCCCCTTTTAAATGCCTTTTCATTTGTTTCCTCTTTCTCTTTCTTTCTTGTCGGGCAAAAACATTTGTTATTTATGTATGTAGGATTACCACGCAATAATCAAAATTTGGTAATTCACACACGATGTCGCGACTACCCCAGCGACCGCCCGCCGGCCAGGCCATGCGATCGACAGGCTAGGCTAGGCCCTTGCCGGCCCACGGGATGAGCTCCAGCGCTCAAGCTTTCTCTCGCGCGCGATAGTATTGCCGAGTTATCAATCCTTGGTATTGCAAGCCCTGTCAGCATTACACCCCACAGCGGCAGGCCAATGTAAATAGACGTTACGCTGTGCATTTGCCGAAAGAGGGAGGTAGGCCGACCGTCACACGTTATAAGCGTCATGCCATACGCTTATAAAATTTCGATTTTAAATCATAAATATCTTGATAATGAAATCAGCAATTGACCTGTAAAAGTCATACGATTCCCGACTGACCTAAAGGTTTCTAATTATCATTGCAGCATGAGCTAATTCAGATTTTTTTTTTCTGATCTCCGACAAAGTTACTCAATGCCTTTAAGATTATAATTAGAGTTTAGATGCATTTTATTTTCAATTTCAACTAACAAGTGGCTTGGAAAAATAGGCACAATTTTTATTTCAAAAAGTTCTATTGCTTTTGACTTGCAAATGTACAAAATTGCCTGCAAGTACATTCTAAGCTTCTACCAGAAAGAATGGTGCATGATGGCAAAGTAAGATGCACAGACATTTTCCAAATCCTGTTAAAAGATGAAGCTATTTAGGAGGTTCAGTTTAAGGCAACTTTAACTTTCTCAAGGGTATGAAATCAAAATCGACACTTTTTTTCTTACAAATAGAATTTTTAAATGCCTTTTTACTATTTAACCCTAATCCCATTGGGTTACTTGGAGGACTGGAGTCCATTGGTGGGGGGGGGGGGGGGGGGGGGGGAGGGGCCTTTTTGGCCACCCTCAGATCTCGGCAACGAATAGACCGATTGACTTGAAAATTGGCACAGACGTAAAACATATCAAGTAGAATAAGATTTTTTAAAAAGTATCTATTAATATAATACACTAAGGATTTGGGGCTCTTTTTTTGGTTTAAATAGGCTCCTCCCCTGGCCCTTTCGGTCCCCGCCTTTTGGTACCCACGGGTGGGGAATGGTTCTTAGAGTGGTGGGAGGCACTTCTTAAGGGCTGACGTCCCGTCCGTATTTCATAAATTCATTTTTAGACATTGAAATTCCGGAGGGAGTATAATTAGAACAGCCTGAAGTGTAAGGCCATATCGGCATGCATGGATGGCTTCAATGTAGAGTATATATACGGCACAACAACACACGTGTACAGCTACATGTACTATGTTTCATGCATAGAACTCCATCATTTGAAGCTTCATGGTCACAGACGTTCGCCGTTCATTGAGGCCGGTACGGTATAGTCTGCAAGCACAGACCCTAATTTGACACTATCAGAAAATCTGATAAGAATAAGATCCGCGGAGGAGGGGGGGGGGGGGCGGGGAATGGCGATCGTCGCGATCGGGTGGATCAATTCAGGTATGCCATTACTTTCTCAATTAAACTTTGAACGGTTTTGTTTGGTTTGGTTTGGTTTTTTTTTTTGGGGGGGGGGGGATGTCTCATTGAGGCCGGAAGGGTACATCATCCACGTAAAAACGGATAAAAAGATTACCTTTTCAGCAATATAGGCGCATAACCCGGGTTATGCGTTTAGGGTATCAAAATCAGAGACTGATATCAAATGCAGGGACTGATAAGAAGAAGATCCGCGGAAAGGGGGGGGGGGGGATAGTTCGGTAATGTGTTCCAACTTCCAAATTAGGTTAAATTTCTTCCACGGTTCCTTTTTGGCTAAAAATAAGTCTTATGATGATGATGTAGGCCGATGTAGGCCTAAATAGGAAAATACGGTTGCCACGGTGTAAAGAAGGAGCCCCTCCCCAGCAACCAAACCAACCAAAATAGAATATTACTCCCGTATCCCCTCGCGCTGGGGTCACGGGAGGGTAGTAGGGAAAAGTCAATCCGTCGGTCCTCCCAAGACCCATATAAGGGGGCCATAATCCCCCTAAAAAGAAAATGGAAATCCCCCCCCTCATTTCTGCATCCTTTACAAGGGACGTACGCTAATTATGCACGTTATGTATTAAAGGGATCGACAAGTCGCAATCTATGGGCGCTTTTACAGTTGGCTGCTCCTTTCTCTGGATCAAAGTTCAGAGCGACTTCAATTTATCGTGCGCAGCTAATAAAAGTTCGCACATTGACCCAAATTTGAGTAAACAAGATCGCGCGTTCTTTATTCCAGTATTTGAATCTCATTGGTCGGTTGCGTATGGAGGGATTCGAGTTAACGATCGCACGAGGAATCCGGCAATAACATTCCTTCGGTAGCGCACGATTGGACCTGATTGGATCCGAATTTCCCCGAGTCAGGCCAACTGGTCAGGCCCATGGATTACGACTTGCCACTCCCTTTAAACCACAGAAACATGGCAAGATCAAATCGCTCCCTCTTTGTCTATACATGGATATTCTACTTGGACATAATTATAATATCCATATCGTCTTTATCAAGATGAAAATGCATTTTCTTCAGAACTCATGCAAGCTTTGGATAAATAACACATACTAACATATTGTTAATACTTCTTGGTAAAAAACAACTTTACCCGACTTTTTTTCTTATTCACTTGATTATTGAGACAAATATACGGTACGGTGATTAATCATAAACACAGCTAGCGCCCGTGGATGTCCACGGGCTGCTTCTGCTAGTATGAAATAAACTAATAACAAAGAAATAATCCAAATTCTAATTCATCATATCAATTATAACATATCTGGCATTGGATATATGAATTACATAGAAACCTGAAAAAAAATTGCTGTTTTTTGAGACGGTCAAGCAATTATCGACCTCTAAAATCAGTTCTACATGTCCAACCGGGGTGAATTATATATCAAAATATGCGTGAGACTTGAGAGAAAAAATTCATGAAGTTTTGAACGTGAAACACGACGAAAAAAAACTACAGGGGGGGGGCCAAACAGGCCCCCCCAATGGGATTAGGGTTAAAGCATCTGCTCTCAGATTAGATAAACGGAAATAGAAGAAATTATTAAAAATGAGAAATCATAGAATTTAGTGTTTTTTTTCCAATCCTCTGTCGTTGGTTTTTGGAGGGGAGGTGGATTTCAACTTTTAAATTCTGAATGGAAAAGTAAATACTAAAGAGAGAGGCAAACTTACCACTGATAGTGCTACAATACACACCGCACACAGCCCAAACGACACCTTAGCAACGAGAGCAAACTTCTTTGTCCGATCAACATATAACCCGGAGAAGAAGGCACCCACAATGCCACTGCCTATCATGACAGCCCCACATATACCAGAGAAATTCTGAAGAAGAAAATGAAACAATTATGATACCTGATTATTACGATAAAGTCCAAATGCAAATTTGATAGCAAGTTGGGTAGTTAACGGTGTATGATCTAAAAACATTAGCATTGCAATAGACAATGCAAAAATCAAGAACAATAGCATTAGAATTTTAATCTTTAATGAGCCATTCACTACTAAGTAAAGGAACACTTATCTATAAATGTATGTGTGAAAATGGTAAGGAGAAATGTTTTTATTTCTAAAACATTTATCGAAATTCAAACACTAAACCATTTAATTTTTTAAACTGTCGAACTGCTATTTCTCATTATATCAAAAGGGGGTAAAGAGGTCAAAATAAATTTTTAACTCAATAAACTTTGTAATGAATTCACTCACATCACTATAGCCAACTGGGCATAAAACTTCCTCTATAATAGTTATAATGGAGTTGAAGATTGCAAGGCCAGCTCCAAAGACGATAAATAGCACCCAGAAAGCTTTAACACATACTATCTGCAGAAAAAAAAAATCAACATGAATATCAAGTACATTTATTGCGAGTCATTGTAATAAGAATATCATCTGTCCATGCTTTGGATAAACAGAACTCAGCTGAGTAAGAACAAAACAGTAAAGACAGATACAAGGGAAAAAAAGTTGATATACATTAAAAAAAAAAGGATTGTGATATTTTGTTTACATTGTAGCTTGTAAATAGACTGTATTGTTCTTACATATTACATCACTGTACACTATCTATGCATACATTGCGTTTATTAGTTGGTTATATTCTACACATGTACATTGTTTTTATAGAACTTTTGTTTGTACATTATATCATTATGTCATTATCTTTGTAAAATAGTTGTATTCAAAAGTCATGTATTGTTATTTATACTTTTATGTTTGTACTCTCATACCCCGAGAGGGGGTCAAAGAGTCAATAAAATTCTACAAATTCTACAAATGTGACCCGACGCCTCAAAACCTACAATAAGTCGCCAAGATTATTATTTTTGTTTTATACATTTTCTGAAAGTAGAGATTCTCAGCTTTCCAATGGTATATCACTTGTCTAGTTTACTCAATGATAACACCTTTAAATATCACATTTAGAATCAGTATGTAACCAGCAATCAGGCTAAATTTTGGCACGCTGCTCCAGGAGGACCTATTCATTACTCACTCCAAAAATCAATTTAATACCTTTAGAGGTAAAGCTGTAATAATTTGGCATTGAATGAAAGTATTACAAAAGCTCTCCAAACCTTCATTAGCTGGACAGGTGAAAAAAGGAGTCATTTTAAAATGCCCCCAAAACATATTTCTAAGTCGAATTACGACTCACAAACTTGAGACATGATAGAATGATAATGAAACTACCCATTTTTAACAAAAACAGAAAATTGACTGATCCAAGCAAATTTACTATTTTGGGCTGTTTGCTACGTTGTGGTCCGTGCGACTTATTGTAGGTTTTGAGGCGGCGGGTCACAAATATTAAAGAGAAATTAAACATATTTGACCTCTTATTGACTTAGACATTATACTACATTTTACAATAGGCAAACTGCAGTCCATCGAAAAGATGTGGAAATCTGGCTACTCATTAATTTGTTCATTATAATATATTAGGAAGACCACAGAATCAGTACAAGTCTGTTTTCCATTATGGTTCCGGTATTACAAATTAACAACTGAAAATCAAAGAAATGAAGAAATGTACTATGGACTTTGTGCATTTGCCAATTTGCTAAATACCTAAACTATACATGGGCTAATCAACTATAGCAGGAAAACACATGTACATGTACTTCATCTATAACTACCGGTACCGGTATATGCATTATCTTCAATAAGCAAACATGTACATGACATTTCTAAAAAGTTTGCCTAAGCATGACAATTTGTTTTGTTTTGTTTGTTTTGTTTTTTAATTGCCAAATAAACTGAACTGAACTGAATACATGTATGTCATACCCTATCAAGCAAGCAACGTATTACAGACATGCCAACACAATAAACTTCTTTATCATACCAATTATCTGATAAGAAAACCTTTAGTCTCTATTATAAAGATTATACAATGTAATGATGCTAATAATTCAAAATACAGAATCTATCAAAACCTTAAAGAGAAAGTTGAGTCCTGGGGAGCGTTTCATCAAGCGTTTTGTCAGTGATTTTTACCGACAACTGTTATAAGCTACTGAAATCCTTGCATCTGATTGGCTGAGAGCAAATTTGTCAGTAAAAATCACTGACAAAACACTTGATGAAACGCTCCCCTGGTAAATAATTTGTGAGCTTTCTCATTCTTTTTCATGTCAGTTTTGAAGAATATCATAGTAGAATGTCCCCTGAAAAGGATTTCTCTTCAAATGCTCCCATATTCAAAATATGACGAGATATACATGTAGCTGAAGTGTTCGGGCAGAACATTCATGCCAAATATGTGTTCAGTCCCATATACCCATTTCTGTGTGCAGTGCATGTACTTTTCAGCAAGCTTAGGTCAGTTTCTTATCATTTTAACAATTCCAAAACCTCACAGTATACACCAACTCTTGTGTAGACATGAACCTTTCCCTTGAGACACTTTCTTTCACAATGTACACCAGATCGTAGTTGGCACATGTCCCAAATGACCCCCAATATCCACAGATATTTTAGACATGGAGGGTCCCCTTTTTGTGTATTTTAGAAAAATCACCCTAGGAGTGATAGAGGTGCCTCATGAATAACTTTTGTTTCCTTCTTTAAAAAGAATACTTCCATCTGAATATCATGGAACGCACCTTTGATGCATAAATGAATAATTATTACATGACATTCATGAGCGCATATCAAGTATTCGTGTCAGTGGGTTTTAGAATTTGTCACAGATGACCTTCATCTGCTCATGCTTAGATTGCATCTACGAACTGGCTTATTGTATGACCAGGGAAGCGTTTCATCAAGTGTTTTGTCAGTGATTTTGACCGATAAATTTGCTCTCAGCCAATCAGATGCAAGGATTTCAGTAGCTTATAACAGTTGTCGGTCAAAATCACTGACAAAACGCTTGATGAAACGCTCCCCAGAATTCAACTTCATCTTTAACCCACTGCCGATATGAACCAGGGGAGCGTTTCATCAAGTGTTTTGTTAGTGATTTTTACTGACAAATTTGCTCTCAGCCAATCAGATGCAAGGATTTCAGTAGCTTGTAACAGTTGTCGGTAAAAATCACTGACAAAACACTTGATGAAATGCTCCCCAGAACTCAACTTTATCTCTAACCCACTGCTGATACGAACCAGGGGAGAGTTTCATCAAGTGTTTTGTCAGTAATTTTTACTGACAAATTTGCTCTCAGCCAATCAGATACAAGGATTTCAGTAGCTTATAACAGTTGTCGGTAAAAACCACTGACAAAACACTTGATGAAACGCTCCCCAGAACTCAACTTTATCTTTGAATTGAATTATAAACAAACAAACTACTTATCAGCTGAAAAACATACATGACCATGAAAGATAAATATTTGTTTGGAAATACATGTATACGGAGCAGTACATGTATACTGAAACTGACCTACATTTTTATCTACATAACAAACAGGTAATGTATGATTGATAAGAAAGACACTTGTAGAATTGTAGGCGGAACCAATCACTTACATGTACGACTGATTATTTCACAATGACAATTAATTTGCAAGCCCAGATCTTTTCTATTTTTTGAAGTTGCAAATTACCATGCTGATGCTTTAATGACTTTCATTTGGGCTAGTTACATGTAGATTCCCACAGGGAAAAGATGACTGCTGATGGGTCAAATGGGTTCTTTTGCTATAAGAAGCGGAAGAACCATGCCATAGATCTTGGAAAGACAAGTCTCCCCTCCCCCCAAATCTCAAGAGTTTGATACATGCACATACAGACAAACCTTTATACAAAGACCACTCAATGGATAAAAGAAATGTGGTATTTATAAGCAAATGGCTTTTATGTACAGGTTATTAAAGTACAGTTTTCAATGGGAAGCACTTTTATGCGGTCTTCATAGACAGGTGATTTTTGTATACAGATGGTAGCTAGAGCAGGTTTGATTACATCACAAAATGAAGAAACGGTGAGTAAAATAATGTGGGGCCTTTTTTAAGACTTCCTTACTGGGCCCCGTTTCATAAAACTTGTTATGAATAACAACTGCCTCATTTCTATGACAAATTTGCTCTCAGCCAATCAGATTCAAGGATTTCAGTAGCTTATAACAATTATTGCAACTTGTCATTGATGACAACTTGACAAGTTTTATGAAACGAGGCCCTGGGGAGCGTTTCATCAAGTGCCTTGTCAGTGATTTTTACTGACAAATTTGCTCTCATCCAATCAGATGCAAGGATTTCAGTAGCTTATAACAGTTGTCGGTAAAAATCACTGACAAAACGCTTGATGAAACGCTCCCCTGATCTTCAAAGTAGACTTTTGAAAGCTTACCTGTTTTAGTCCTGAGAAGAAAGAAGAATGATGGGAGGCAGCACTTGCGCTGGGAGGAGTGGGCGGGGCACTCTTACAGTAGCACATGACTATGACCGCCAGCACCCCACTTACAACACCAGGTATCATGTACACCATTAACTACAAGAATATAAATATAGAAAGATATAGAAAGATTGAGAAAGATTGAGAAAAAAAAAGGTAAAATCAGTTACCGGTATGCCATTCATTCCTGTAGCCATTCAGTGTAATCACCATTCCCTACACAAGGCATACCCTACAATATTACTTGTCTGGATGGATGGATATTGCAATACAGGTACATTTCCCATCATAGTCAAAGGGTTTCACAGTTTGTCCCCCCCCCCCCCCCCTTGAATGAACATTCCCTTATAATACAGGGGTTCTTTCAAAATAAAAACTTATGGTTTTTGGATACTAACAATCTATAAATTATGTTTGAAGTACATGAATGCCTCAACGAACAAATAACAATTTCTTATTAATTCAAAACAAAAAGTAGAACATTTTTAAAATTATTTTTAGTTCAATGTTGATTGTGTTCTCAAATGACTTTGAAAATTGCATAAACCAGAAGCTTTTGCAAACAGAAGCTATTATAAGTGTTAGGGACCACTCTTTTTGCAACAAGAAACTTTTGTGCATCGCAGATATTTTAACTGGTTTACAGTATGTTCTTAATCATTTATTTTGAAGCATGAAGCTTTTGCAAATCTTAACCATGAACCAACTCACTAAATTTGTAATACGAGATCTTTACTGTACTACATGTATGTACATGTACTTACCAAAGTTTCCAAATCGTCTGCCTTGCTGACCAGCATCGAAGACAGGAGCAGTCCGATGAGGATTCCGAGGGGGTTGGACGTCGACCCTATAGTGTTTGCTGTGGTCCTCTGCCCCTCTGGAAACCACAGAGCTGCAACCTTGGTGGGGGTGAAGAGGAAGCAGGGCTGGGCTAGCGATGCCACGCCTTGCCCTATCATCACAACCAGGTACCGGTAATTACTGAAGAAACTAAAGATGGACACATAGCGGATGACCAGACCTAAAGTGTTACAGCATGCCCCGAGGATAATCTGGATCAAAAGACAGAAACCAAAGGTCAAAGGTTAAAAGAAAAAATTTCAAAGGTCCCAAGGAAAGAAGCCCAAGGAAAAAAGAGAGGAGATAAGTCATAGGTGAATTGAATGGTGTATACATGTTAGAGAGAAAATGATGATTATAGTTTTGAGCACTTGATAGTCTAGTCTCTCGGCACTTTACATACATCTACATGTAGTTTTACCCTTGTTCATACATGTATTCCCATAAACAATGTGTTCAACATCTCTACTCACTGGGGAATGTTCATTGCATGAGATTTCATCAGGGGGTCAAAGTTATTTTCAACAGGTAATTTATTACCCTTGATAGTTGATACAGAACATGTTTTAGCAAAATATAAATGAATTGTTCTATTCGGAATGCTGCCATCTTAACTCATCCCATACCTAAGTTATCATGCATTCCCCGTTGTAATTCAATAACTCTCTCAAAACAAAGTTTATAGGGGGAGGGATACCAATTAACATTACTTAATGGTAAAGAAAGAAAGAAATTTGGTTAAGAAAAAATTATAAGCATTATGGAACAATGAGACAATGAGACAAAAAGAGTTTAAGTCTTTACCACCATAATTGGGATTTAAATTCAAGCTGTTTGTTTCTCAAGAAAGGTAAAATGAGCAACAATCAAATGTATTTTATTAGAAATTATCTAGAGGGCTTACGACTGGTGCTAGACCATAGGTGTCTAATATCCATACAGCAATGAAACCGAAAGGAGTTGTGACCATGTAAATAGTTGAGAGCCAGTTAACGTTAGCATCCGTTGTATTGAGGTACACAGCTGCATAGTTGGCGATCGGGGCAAAGCTGATCCATGTCTGCATAAAAGAGGAAACAATACACATTAATAGCTAACCACAGCACATATGATATGACAGTATGAAACTAGAGGCAGTTTCCTCAAAACCAGGAATATCTTGTTAGCTAAAACTGTTATTAATGCCTAATACTAGCTCTTACCATCATTGCATTACATGTCTTATGAAATAAAGCCTAGAGTAATCATGCTCAAAGTTTTTAAACAAAATTTTTCATACATCCCTCCCATTTATAATTGGAATTCTTATTTCCTTGTAAAATTGGGCTGGGCACAACAATATATTCCATAAGAATAATTCAATTCAAAATGTAGTTTCTGTCTCACTTTCAGGAAGAAAAAAAACAAAGCCATTTTCACTCTTTCTAATGACAGTCCAAAGTAACACATTGTTCAACAACCAAAGCACAAAAGAGGTTATTAATCGCAATTACACGTACTTTATAATTATGTTCCGCATTAGTAACGATGATCTATTGCTTTGGTATTTAACCAGATGGATACTGAATTGTCTCATTCTCATAGGCTTAAAAATATCAAACAAATCCTAATAATGAGATATCAAATTTAAGACACAATGCTAGGCAGCGTGTGTTTTCTTTAAACCTTCTTCCATTTTTTGATTTGACATTATTTGTTTGATAATGTGTTTTTTGCTCTGTTACTTATAATCTTATATTTGTTCATTGTATCCATTTATTGTTGCAAAATTCCTGAGTTGACAGGAGGAGCTCGGCCGGGGCCCGTAAAAGCCGCCCGATGACAATCAGACACCAGCACGAAGCGCGCCCGATTTTCATATTGACCACTAACTACGCGATATGAATGCAAAAATAGTTGGTATTTTCTGTCGCTTGTACTAAAGGTACATGTATGGGGGAAAACTAAGATAAATATCTGAAATACTTCCTTTCAAATTCAGCTCTTAAAAATATCACTCCTAGTCCTACCTCAAATGGCCGTTACAAAGAACTTTTGATATTTCCAGCAAAATCCAAAGTCAAAATTATGTCCAAAACCGAAGAAATCACGGCCAATTTTTTTTGCGATCGCATATTGTTTACATACCGCTGCTTAGACTAACATTGGCTAATAAAATTTTGTCCACAAAGACACTCTGGATCACAAGCGCACATCAATCTCTGCGATTGCGCACACAGAAAATCAGGACTTTTCCGTGTACACGATAGGGACCAAATTTTTAACAACAAAATTTGAGACCAGGTGCATTGGCAGGTTTCGGTGCCCCTGCGAATGTCAGCCAACCCCTTAAAAACGTGGCGAAGCCCACTCATAGCTACATTCCTATACTTTGTGTGTATAATGTAGGCAGTCATACACCTCAACTTTTTAAAACACCACTGCACAAAAGTCACAAACATTCACTCAAAATCGGCATTTAATTTACAAAAACCGACCACTAAATATCCAAGAAATACAATAAATTCAACTCACCGATGTTGGAAAAGATATTTCCAAAAATCAAATCCGTAATTTACTGTTGATTCTCACGAAACGAGCTATCGGAGTCATTGTGTACATTTCCTGGTCGCCACGGGCGCTGACATCTCCCCAAAAGAGTTTTGTCCTTAAAACTTCGGTCTCTATGTGGCATACACGGAAAGTCCCGATTTACTGTGTGCGCGATCGTAAAGATCGATGTGCGCTTGCGATCCCGAGTTTCTTCGTGGACAAAAATTTTATTGGCCGATTTTAGTCTAAGACATCAGCTGTATGTAAACAACACGCGATCGCGAAACAAATCGTCGGGGATTTCTCCGGTTTTGGACAAGATTTTGACTTTGGATTTTGCTGAAAATATCAAAAGTTCTTCCTAACGGCCATTTGAGGTAGGAGTGAGATTTTTAAGGGCTGAATTTTAAAGCAAGGTATTTAAAATATTTATCTTATTTTCCCCCCATACCTTTAGTACATGCGACAGAAAATACCAAC
Source organism: Heliocidaris erythrogramma (assembly GCA_025617745.1). NCBI lineage: Eukaryota > Metazoa > Echinodermata > Echinoidea > Camarodonta > Echinometridae > Heliocidaris > Heliocidaris erythrogramma. The sequence goes on from CM046868.1 coordinate 27,050,423, forward strand.
TATTTTACAGGAATGTACCCGTGAGTGGCGAAGCCCATAGTCATCGAGCAGACACCGGCTGTATTCCTGGCGAAAAATGCCCCTTTGAGCTCGTAGAGAATTTGGGAGGGCTCGGTTTTGTATGTGTGATGGCCCCTTTTTTTTTAGCACACTCCCGGCACACAGACAATGAGACAGATTGAATCAGTTTCTACTTAAAGTTAGACGTAACTTTCACTTTCACTTTTTTCAAATTTCAGTTTGATTATTTTTCAAACAAAAGCGAAAGGCCAAATCGTCATCATCATGATCATGGATATGAAGGAGGGCCGAAACTGAAAGATTACAAATTGGACAGGATGATGGCATTCTCACCAGAGCACTTGAAATGTTGACAAAGGCAAGGATGGCTACAACAAGCCACCTCCTCTTGTAGAGCGTATACTCAGCAGTACCAGTACGGGAAACTTCCCCGCGGGAAAAGGCTGGGCCACCCGGTATCGGCACGGGTCCGCTGCCGCCGCCTGAACCAAAGTCGTCATCGTTTTTCTGGTTGAAAAGTGGTCTATATTGTGGCATGTCTATTACACTGCAAACTACTGTATCACTGAAATAATCTCACTAAGTCGAGAAGAGGAATAAGCCTAAATTAACAGCACGTACCAAAAGGCAAAATTTGTTAACGAAGCCGATGTCAATGTTTACAAAGCTTGCCTTAATTACAGCATTCATTCAACCAGCGTACGTACGTAGCTAGCTAGGTATATATCTGTAGTGTATTTCTGTACCACAATGTGCGCTACCGTCAAAGTCGATGATTGAATAACATGTAGGGCCCAATATTAATGTCACATGACTTGTTTGTGTATGTACATACAGAATCATGTGACATCTCTGTCGCAGATTTCACTCTCTCTTGTCTTGATCTTTCATCTCATTCTCTGTGTTCACTTAGTATCTCCATCTCTCCCTCCAGTCTGACAGAGCGTTTGCTTATAACCATTGGGGGATCGGGGGGGGGGGGGCACTTCCGGCCCGTGCCCCCCCCCCCTTTGGAAGAAAAGTATGCATTTTGACCATGAAGGATACGCCCTTTTGTCGATTGTGCCCCTCCCCCCCTTAGAATGAAAACATTTTTTTTTTTTGCCTTCTTTTTTTTTTGCTTGTCATAAAATTATGGAGGGGAACTGGACCCCTATAACCCCCCCCCCCCCCCCCCGAGCGAAGTTTGGAGGTCTGGTGATTTTTTTATTTTTTTTATTTTTGTTGTTCTTTCGCTCATACCATTAAAGTAAAGAAGGTACTATTGGCATGAAATTTGTGAAATAATTTTCTCTTTGTTCTTTATAATTATGATGGACATCGCACGATAAAGTGAAATTCAAGCTCTACTGAAAACTAAACAGGATTTAGAGGAGGGGGTGAGAGTGATATGATGGGGAACAGTGAGGGGTGGTTTGGTATTCACAACTGCTATTTTCTTTTCTCAAATATATAGTTCATAAGTATACAATTTATCTGTAATCATACGTATTTCGTATGATATAGGTATACAATTTAGGTCCTCAAACATTCTAAGCTTATTGCAATATACGTCCTTATTTACATCTAGAATTCTCTGTCAATGTCTAATGCATGCAACTATTTCTTGCAGGTCATTATGAATAGATTTTACAAGTTGTAACGAAACGCTCTCAGAATACCATTAGAGGCAAAACTTAATTACAATATTGTATTATGTAGAATATCTGAAAACGCTATACATACTTGTTTTCGAGAGGAACTTAATGTAATTCTCAATAGATCCTATAGGACTAATTTGAAAAACGGGGTTGATGATTCAAGTATAGGGACGGGCACCTTTTCCCCGGTGCGGATCCAGGTGGGGGGGGGGGGGCGGGGTCCGGGCCCCTCCCCTGGCAAATAAACACCCACAAACGCTGAGTAACCTATTTCATTTATTTATTTATTATATTTTTTGTACCTTCTTATTTTTTTCTTTCTCTGTCAGAGAATTTCGGAGTAAATAGACACTCCAAAACGCCGATGACCTTTTTTTTAATTTTCTTTTTTTCGTTGTCAGAACATTTTCAGAACATTGTGCCCCCTCCCTCACAAAATCCTGGATCCGCCACTGACTTTTTCATTCATTCACTCATTCATTTATTTTCAAATTCTCATAAAAACATTAACAATTTATACATTCATTTACATTAAAAGTCATGCATATAAAATACATAAATATAACACTTTCCATGCAAAATCTTTGTCCCGCCCGAAATTTAGAGAATCGCCCAAAAATATTTAAATGATCAAGCCTAACCCCATTATGAAAGAAGTGAAAAAGATCTAAGGATGATATTTGCTTTTGTCATGTTTGTGATCGAATGTGCTTTGAAATGCAAAATACAAAGTTCAAAATTCTTGCTTGGTCACTATATACGCGTCCTAAAATGTATTAATTATCTTAATTATATCAATTAATGATGAGGAGCTGGATTTGCAAAGTGAAGAAGAGGAAGAAGCTCTACTTGACTTAGAACGCGAGATGCAATGTAAGTCATGTAATTTGTTTTTACTTTTGTCTGTATTTAATTTATATAAGTATAAGTTGTAAGAGAAAGTAACTTGCTGCATAAGCCACGCAATAATTATGATTTTTGTAGCAGATGAGAGTGGGCCGTTTCTGACAAAATACAGTTGATGTTTCTAACTTCTGAGAAAAAAATCAAAGAAAAATGGGCATGATGTCTTGAAGAGCTTACAGATAACCCCAGTCATAGGTTTCAAAAATTATATTTCCAAAAGAATGACACGATGGTAACTTAAAAATAAAAACGACAAAGAAGACATAAGTTTTGGAACGGAACATGCTTCGGAGTCATACTCCATCATCAGCCTGATTTTTTTTTTTACAACAGAGACGGTGCTATATATATTTTCAGATTACAGAATACACGTACTAAATAACAGTTGACATTATAAGGTGTGTCAAAATGTACTGAATGGGGTGAGGGACCTGTCTGGTCAAGGACCTGGGTGAACAATACATACAGTTAAATAGAAAGCAATATTTGGTAATTGTACACCTGTTGGTTGAGTTTGGATTTGGTCCAATCGATATATAGGTCTTCTTTTATTTTGAGTTGAAAATATGTGTGGGCAGTGTCCAGTATTTTGAAGCATTGGGGGTTACATTCTGATAGACATTGTTTTGAAGATTGTAAAATGGGGTGACCATTTCGGGACAGGCTCCCAGACCATTTACTTTACAAACCCGGGGGCATTGCAATATTCGTGAAGCAATGACATGCTGAATAAATTGATGTGTAATCATTATCTGAGTTAATGGTTATACCTTACTTGAAAATATGAATATGAAAGTATAAGAGCGACGGTTATTACGAGAAATCTATATTCAAATAAAACAAAATAATATTTTTTTTTAAATCGGATGTCCTCACTCCCGCCTTTCATTTTGAGTGTTCGTGTTCTTTCATATTACATGTAGTATAACTGAAGCTGTTAACTAATCGGTAAATCATGCCTGTTGTGGAGTTTATGAAAATGCAATTGACATTTTTCTTTCATCGAGAAGAGTGGTAAAGCAATTATCGATCACACGTTTCTCAAAATAAAAAGGGGAAGGTAGACATAACTAATTGGGAGCACCTGTGAAGCCCAACAGGGCGAATATGAACGCCTCACTTTTATTATGTATGGAAATAAAATCTGAAATATCTTCAAGCATATACGAATCAATAGTTTATGCATGAATTAACATGTCCAAATACTTTCAATGATAACGCAATGAGGAAAAGGATTTTTTCTCGCTCGCAATCATCTTTGAGTCATTGTAGTGTTGCTAATGACACTATACACTTAATAGACCTGTTTACTAAGTGATTCAAATTTTATGCATACTTTTGAAACAAAGGTTGTTCTTGACAACCTGAAAGCTTGCCAGAGGCTTGTCAGACATAGCAACAAGTAATGTATGCAAACTGGATTCCAAGTATTGTAGTTCATTCATTAATAACAGGTTAATGGAATACCTCGTTACTAGGTCCCCAGGAAAGAAACATCCATAAATTTGAATCATTTAGTAAACAGGTCTATTAGACATACCTGTCCCGATATATGGAATTCACTACCAGATGCATTCAAGTCACGCACTACTCTCGATTATTTCAAGGCAGCCGTCAAAAAGTACCTCATCAAACAGTATGATGACTCTGGGCGTACACATCACATTACATCTTCTTCTCTCCTCTTTCTTTCTTCATCCTCCCCTTCTCCTTTTCTCTCTCTCTCCCTCTCTTTGCCCTCCCTAAACTTCCACCTTTTCACTTCTTCCCTCTGCCTAACTCTTCTCTAATATCTCTTCAACACAGTTCACCTTTCTACTTACCATCCTCTTCTATTTATGTTTTCTTTCTCCATACATCTCATCTCATCCCCATCCTTAAATGACTTCTATTACTTTGAATGCAACGGAAAGGTTTTCTTTTAATATCCCCCTTTCTTTAGTATTTCCTCTTTTTTTTGTAAAGGATTGTCACGCCATCAAGCTTTGTTTATGTGACAATCCTTCTTTATGATTCATTTACGTTAATTATACAATGTAATTACTCTATTTGATAATGTATTAATATTTGTTAATTATGTCATCAGTTTGTAAAATATGTTTCAAGAAAAAAAAAGGACCATAAAGATAAATAAATAAATCAAAATCAAAATCAAATCAAATCAAATGTGAACATGGAATAACATTAGGCAGGTTGGATTTTTCCCTAGAGAGCATGCAAGATTTTACTGTAACAAGAAAGTGCACCTCGTGTCAAACAATTGATTTATTAGCACGTTATACACGTACCCCAATTAATACAGCTCAAGCTTACAAAATTATGTCACAACGTGTAATTGTATAATAAATGAAATGTCACTGTACACAATATGGGGTGATTGAGTGGGCTCATTGTATTGAAGATTTGATAAAAACAGTCCGAGGTCAAAGCTGTGCATTACCACGCTTTCGTTGAATGGAAATTTGATTACAAATGAATTCTTAATAAATGCTGGGGCATCTAATCAACAGTTGATAAAAATCAAATACAAAAGGAAAAGTACTGTGAAGTTGCCATGCCATAGATGTGACAATATCATTCATAGTACAGCCAACCGAATTGTATACCACGATAAAAAATTATAATACAACATAGTTACGAATATACAAAAATGGGACCTATATGTTTCTTTTTCGCTGATGAGTTGAGTTGCGTCATGTCACGTGGGGATAGAAGCTTTATTAAATTACGATTTTTTGCGATATTTTATAAGCTCGTGTGGTACGGTGGCATAGCTCTGACTTTGGGCTGAATTGTGCACTTTTGTCTAAAGCACAAAATTCGGTACAGTAGTAAAATGATATATACTGAACAATATTAGATATGGAAGCACCTTCAAAAACTAATTTATGGGGTAATTTTTAAGGAAATTGTAATTTTAAATAAATTCCCTCAACTATAGGTGTTCGGACCCTACGCTCCAAAAACTTCCATGGTGAGCACAGGCGGTGGCGCGGTGGTAGTCATTGTGATAAGAGCGAGTCTGTTTTGGTACAATATGTACATGCATGTGCAGTACTAGCAATCGCGGATCGTCTGTTTTAAAAGCAATATACATGAATATATTTATATGTAAAGGCGTTTGTTTAAGGTCTGTGCTATCACATGCAACAAGCACTTGCTCCTGGTTTCCAGAGAAAGATTATAGGGGCCTATACTTACAGTCAGAATTGGAGGCAAGGAAAATAACGGCATAAGAGGGGGAAGGAGACGAATTATCATATCATTGTAGCGTGAAAAATGTATAGATGGTAGGCGTTAGAAGAAGAGCTATGCACTGTTGGAGAACTGATATGAAGAAAAAACGGTTAGCTTAAAATGATACGAAGCTTAAAAATTGGTAGGAGAATATGATTAAGGAAAATGGAAAATGAAGAAACGGTGATAATAAAAAGTTCACTCTATTCATTTATAATTTCATGCACCAGAGGAAGAGTTTTTTTAGTGAAGAATATCAAAATCGATCCAAATAACATTTAAAAAGATCTTTCTCGGGACAAACGTTCCTATGCAGCTATTTAGAGAACAGTAAGTCACCAGTAAAACAAGACATACATGTTTTTCTCATGTGCACCGTATATTTTGAATCTTCAAATCAATCTATTTTCATAGTAATTTTTATGGTCCCATATCTCGAATAATTCATTAAAACTAATTTGACAATTATAATTACAAAGACCTATTGTAATAGTCCTTCTCCTGATGCACTCTATAATTATGTTTGGTGCTAACAAGCTAGTCCATGGTAATGCAGAAAAATATAAAGATTTTACAATTCCGGCGAACTGTATTATCGAATTACACTGCCTAAAATCTCGACCACAATGACTCTTTTATTAAAATATATGGCAACATTGCATGTTTTGAATGTAATGACGCTTTTTGGTGTACACAAATAACATCACAATTTCATGGAAATTTCCCCATAAAACCGTTTTGAAAGTGTCTCTATATCTGAAATTGGGTTACTTTGCAGTTTGTGGTTTAAGACAAAAGTGCATATTTTTTCAGCTGTGCCGCCGTACTAAAAAAGAAATCCATTTGATCATGTTGATGAACATTTTTCGATTCGGCAGTAATAATATTAAAACCGCTAGTTTTATGACATAAGAACTTGCACACAGCCTTGTTAAATGTATTGATGTATCTTAATCGCATTTCCATGAAAGCATCTCCTGTAAGAGACAGTCTAGGAAATCATTCTAATCCAATCCACTCCAATTTGGGAATGTGTTGTTACAGAATGATTATCTAGTTGCTTAATCAAATGTGTTTTCATTTATAACATTGTCCTAAATATTTCGTTATTTCTACGAGTGTAGTAGGTAGGTGTTTTGATACAAAAGTGCGTCATTTATTAGCTTTAACGTCTACCATTGAGTCCCCAAACTTAAAGAAGATACACGTAATCTTAGTTGCTTTTGTCATGGTTGTCTATCCAGATAAACAACTATTGTCATATGTTGACGATTACGGCAGTCTCAGGGGCGTCGATCCGGGGAACGGGCAGTCCCCCCAAAGAAAAATAGTGGGGAAAAAAGAAAATATAGGGGGGGGGGGGGGTCAAACATGTCATTTTGTCTTCATTGCCCAACCCCATCCGGATCGACGCCCCTGGGCAGTGTGAATTAAATTTGCCCAAAACTGTAAGCACCATATCTTATTTTGTTCACATTGGATTTGTGATATTTAGCATCCCAAATTCAAAGTGTTTAGACAAATAAATTGGCAAAATCATCTTCTAAAAAGAATTGTCAGCACTAAATTACTAAGCAGCAAGGTCAACAGCGAACTTCGTCTATATCTTCGTAAAGCTTCTCGTCCAAAGAAGACTCGTCCCTAATATACAAGGTCCTCACCGCCGTAGCTGGAAGTACGGAATTTTTTCTCAATGAATGGATCAAGACCGTGGTACAGACTCTCTTGTGGTAGGGCCCGAATTTGTTATAAGCGGGTTTTTTGTTTGTTGAGCAGCAGCTCTACACAAATATCATTACCTTTTTTTGCCAAATTTCCCCTCGATTGCTTTTTTGAAAGTTCACAATTTTTCAGCTATGCCGCCCTACTAGTGGTATTTTCCGTTGATAAGCAAAAATTAATAGATCGCAGAAGCTCAAACAGTATCATTCCAAAACACTTATCATTTACATTGACTATTTTAACAAACAAATAATTTGAAAACTCTTAGTATTAGAAAAGAGATAGTATAAGTTTTAATGAAAACGATAATTAAAAAGATTTGAGGCTGTGTGCCAATCAAATGGAAATGGGACCCCAATATACTCACCATCAATCACTCCAATTACATTCATTATCAATCTGTAACTGATTTGAAACATACAAATCTGCTATTGTATTGCTATTCGAAATGTAGATATTTGAAGTTTGCCTTCAATTAAGACTGTGCCATTTTTAAGGGCAAGTTTTTATTTCTAATATCAAGATTGTGTAAAATCAACCACTCATATAGACTCACGTGATTACTGTACAACTCTCAACTCTCACTCTTTGCAACATGCGCAGGGAACATTCTTTCGTTCGTTTTGTAATAGGCTTTTGCTAAACAGTCGGGTAACGTCGCGTCGCGTTGGTAGAAATTTTCGAACATTTTTCAGGAAGGTGTCTTCAAGGGGACAAATTGAAAAAGAGTCCATCTCAGTATGATTTTTCCCGTTTTCAGGCTAAAAACGACAAACAAGGGAATAAAGAAAACAATAGAAGGATAATGCAAAGAAAACATGAACTATAAAGAGAGAATAGAAGGGTAGGATGGATGGAAGAAAATATGAAAGGAAACAAAGAATACAACAAAAGGAAAGTTGGAAAGTAAAAATAAGTGGATAAAAACAAAGAATAACATAGAGAAAGATAGAGACATAAATGATAGAAGGATAAAGATATTAAAAGTAACATAAGGAAAGATAGAAGAGAAGATGATAATTTGAATAAAGGAATAACATAACGAAAGAAAAGATGAAAGGAAAACAAAATGATAGGATAAAAGCAAAGAATGTTTTAAGGAAAGTAAGTAAAGATGGGAAGCAGAAAATGATTTTAAAAAGAATAATATGAAAGATAGAGAGAGAAATGATAGGATAAAAAAGTTTAACTTATATAAAGAAAGACAGAGAGAGAAATGATAGAAGGATAAAGATTAACGTGAGGAAGGTGGGGAGAAAATGATAACAGGAAACAAAGAATATCATAACGAGAGGAAGGATGGAAAGATAAAAGCAAGAAATGACAAAGCGAGAGATAGAGAGAAAAATAATAACAAGAGCCCCAGGGGGCACGACGCTCACCTGATGTGGATCAATTCATATCTGGTGCATGTTCTCTCTAGCACCACCAGGAGATATGTTAGAAATTGAAACAACTAGGAGAATGTACATGAGATGATGTTAGAAATTAACATAATTCCCCCCCCCCCCCCCACCCCCATGGTCTACTTTGGATCCCCTACCCCTAAGGAAGTACTACCAAGTTTGGTTGAATTCCGATCATGTGTTTTGGAGAAGATCAGAATGTACATTTCGCCTGGCAGCGCCCCCCCTTCCAGTATGTTACCCCCACAGGGCCCCTATAGGGCCACTCAGTGTTTCATGAACATTCATTCTTTCTTCATCTATAGAGGTATCTCCATACACAATACCAAGTCTGAGCTATGCCTGGTTCTGGAGAAGATGTTTGAAATTTACATATATTTTACAATTGGGGGCCCTCCCCCTGGCCCCCCTGGGGGCCACATGTACCATTTTAGCAACTTTGGGTCCCCTACCCCTAAGGATGATTCCTACCAAGTTTGGTTGAATTCCGATAATGTGTTTTGGAGAAGAAGATCAGAATGTACATTTTGCCTGGCAGCGCCCCCCCCCCCCTCCAGTATGTTACCCCCACAGGGCCCCTATAGGGCCACTCAGAGAAATTTCATGAACAACATTCATTCTTCATCTATAGAGGTATCTCCATACACAATACCAAGTCTGAGCTTTGCCTGGTTCTGGAGAAGAAGATGTTTGAAACTTACATAGCTTTTACAATTGGGGGCCCTCCCCCTGGGCCCCCCTGGGGGCCACATGTACCATTTTAGCAACTTTGGGTCCCCTACCCCTAAGGATGATTCCTACCAAGTTTGGTTGAATTCCGATAATGTGTTTTGGAGAAGAAGATCAGAATGTACATTTTGCCTGGCAGCGCCCCCCCCCCTCCAGTATGTTACCCCCACAGGGCCCATATAGGGCCACTCAGAGAAATTTCATGAACAACATTCATTCTTCATCTATAGAGGTATCTCCATACACAATACCAAGTCTGAGCTATGCCTGGTTCTGGAGAAGAAGATGTTTGAAATTTACATAGCTTTTACAATTGGGGGCCCTCCCCCTGCCCCCCCCCCCCCTGGGGGCCACATGTACCATTTTAGCAACTTTGGGTCCCCTACCCCTAAGGATGATTCCTACCAAGTTTGGTTGAATTCCAATCATGGGTTTTGGAGAAGAAGATGAAAATGTAAAAAGTTAACGGACGACGGACGACGGACGACGCACGACGGACGACGGACAAATTTCCATCGCAATAGCTCACTCGAGCCTAAGGCTCGAGTGAGCTAAAAAGATAAATATAAACATGAAGGAAGGTGGAAGAGAAGATGATAAAAGGGAACAAAGAATAACAAAGTGAAGATGGAAAGCAATTAAAAAAAGAGGATAAAAAGAATAAATATAAACAGTAACATTATGAAAGATGGAAAACAAAATGATAAGAGCAATAAAAGAATAACGTAATGAAAGGAAAGGTGGAAAGAAAAAATTAATAAAAGGATTAAAAACAACTGAATTAGTAATTACGCGATGCGTAATATATGTCCCCGCCATAAGTGTAGCTAGATCTGTGGAATGGCTGTTAATTTATGTAATTTCTGATAGAACCTTGAAGATAAATGTGAGAAATGAATTATCAAAATTAATGTTTTATGATTATAAATGCATTTTCTGTTGATTTTGAATAAATTACAATAAATTTGCATAATTAATGAATTTCAAAATTCTGTGTATAGAGGTTTGACAGCCCCTACCCAGCCCTATCAGATAAAACAATCAGATTCAAAATACGGTGTGAAATAGAGGAGAAGTAGCATTTTTCGTCGATTTTGAATAAATTTGCATAAATTTGCATAATTGATGAATTTCATGATTTTGTGTAGAAGTTTGGAAGCCCCCACTCAGCCCTATCAGATAAAACAATCAGAATCAAAATCGGCCAAGAAATGACGGAGAAGTAGCATTTTCTAACTTTTTGAGCACACACGGACGGACGGACGGAGGGACGGACGGACACACACACGCACACACGAACGGAGTTCGTTTCATGTTACTGTTTATATTTATTCTTTTTATCCTCTTTTTTTATTGCTTTCCATCTTCACTTTGTTATTCTTTGTTCCCTTTTATCATCTTCTCTTCCACCTTTCTTCATGTTTATATTTATCTTTTTATCATTTTTTCTCTCTCGCTTTGTCATTTCTTGCTTTTATCCTTCTATCAATTATCTTTCCATCCTTCCTCTCGTTATGATATTCTTTGTTTCCTGTTATCATTTTCTCCCCCACCTTCCTCACGTTAAACTTTATCCTTCTATCATTTCTCTCTCTGTCTTTCTTTATATAAGTTAAACTTTTTTTATCCTATCATTTCTCTCTCTATCTTTCATATTATTCTTTTTAAAATCATTTTCTGCTTCCCATCTTTACTTACTTTCCTTAAAACATTCTTTGCTTTTATCCTATCATTTTGTTTTCCTTTCATCTTTTCTTTCGTTATGTTATTCCTTTATTCAAATTATCATCTTCTCTTCTATCTTTCCTTATGTTACTCTTAATATCTTTATCCTTCTATCATTTATGTCTCTATCTTTCTTCATGTTATTCTTTGTTTCCTTTCATCATATTTTCTTCCATCCATCCTACCCTTCTATTCTCTCTTTATAGTTCATGTTTTTCTTTGCATTATCCTTCTATTGTTTTCTTTATTCCCTTGTTTGTCGTTTTTAGCCTGAAAACGGGAAAATCATACTGAGATGGACTCTTTTTCAATTTGTCCCCTTGAAGACACCTTCCTGAAAAATGTTCGAAAACTTCTACCAACGCGACGCGACGTTACCCGACTGTTTAGCAAAAGCCTTTTGTAATAGGCTTTTTAGGTATAAAAAGACTGGAACGGAGACTGTTGTTGCGTCACGTTGACGTACTATATAAATCTTACATGTATTCTATTGCATTATATTTAATTAAATTTCATTTTGACATAACAATATTTTGATCATAACAAATTTCGCATTTACGAAAATTTCATTATTCGCGCTTGACACGCTACAGAACAGTCGAGACTTCGTCTGCTAATTGACCTTTTATTAGAAACTCTAACTTCTACAAACGACTGCTTCATATTCTCCGTTAAAATCAAAGTAACATTCCTTCAAAGTCAAATGCCAGTATTTTCAGAAAGAGATATGAATTATTCCGGAGTTATCATCATCTTTACAACAGTCATCATTTTCTTTCTCTTTGTCGACTTTTCCAGCTCGACCTCGATGGAAGGTGAGTGACATTATATTAAGATAAAGATCCACCTAGCCCACCATAAAACTTTCATGATTTGGGGAAATATAATCATTTTTGTTCAAAAAGGTCTTAATGAAATTTGATTTTACAGAAATGTAGGCTTTATGACGTATATAAAATATGTTACTTCCTTAGGTTGACACTTTCACGATTTTCGGTTCCCGCATAGTTCACGCACTGAAATTGCATCATGCGTGCCAATGCGTGGACACTTGCGGGAAGGGGCGGGACGATGCGCGGCAATGCGCGGCAATGCGTGAAGAGCGAAAAAATTTTTTCAACATGTTGAAAATTTTGCCACGCACTTCCCGCATTGCAGCAGTGCGTGAACTGTGCGCAAACTATGCGCAAACAAGTCGTGCCAATGCGTGCCAGTGCGTGGCGTAAAAACAGTGGGTACCCCACCCCCGGGAATGTGGCACGCACTTCACGACTAGTTCACGACATGGTCCCGCATAATTTGCGCAGTGGTTGCGCATCCTTCGCGCACTTTCACGCAAGGACCGCGCATATCAGTCACGTGATGCGTTGCCAAGAAACGGAGAGTGACGGCTAGTTTCATTCCAACTTCTAGTGGTTCTCGCATAAACGTTGTTTTCTTCTCCAGATGAGGCGTTAGCTTTTCAACCATTTCCTCAAACAGATCAGGAGTGATTCTCAAGAAATTCTTATAGCTCTTTTGATCCTCCCTATGCAGCTCTGCCAGTAAATGATCAAAATGTCCGTAGATGTGGCGTCTTGACAGCCAATCTCTCACCCACAATGTCCTCCTTTTTCTTTTTACTTTTTTCTCCTCTTCTCGTCTTTCTTCAAGATCTCTTTCTTGTTGATAAACTATTAATGCTCCTGCAGCTACATATAAACACCTTCTCTCTTCTAAATTAGCTTCTTCAGAATTCAACATCTTAATGACGATAGTTATGCTGAATTAATGAAAACACGAGAGCGAATAGACGTCTGCCCGGGCGTCTGCCTTGTTTTTTTTTTTTTTTTTTTTTGATAGTTAACACAATGCGCAAACTACTTGTAAAATAGTCGTGAACTATGCGTGAACTATGCGTCAACTATGCGTGAACAATGCGTGAACAATGCGGGAACTATGCGGGAACTATGCATGCCAGTGCGTGTCACTGAAGTGGCACGCACTGTCACGCACTGGCACGCATTCAATGCGGGGCAGTGCGGGACCAAAAATCGTGAAAGTGTCAACCGGGCATATACTTTTAAAAACATGTTCCATGACATGCCTTTCTGTTTACAGTTTGTGAAGTTGACAACTTTTCTGCAAATTAGGTTCAAATCTATTACCTGTAGTAATCTGTGAAACTGTTAGTTATTAAAAAAAAAAGGAAGAACAAATCATTTACTGACTTTCTATTTCATTTTCATAATATTCCTTTTTAAAATTCAACTAACTTTCATTATTCTTATTTTTATTTTTGGGTGCATTCATCTTTATTTATCTATCTATCTATCTATTCATTTTCATATTTCCTTATCAATAAAAATCCCTAAATTTCTAACACTATCTACATTTTGAATTTTTGTTTCACGAATTTGTAAATCTACATTATTATACCTTGACAACATGTGTCGTGTACCAAATAACATACCGACCGTTAATGAAGTGCATTGATCACGTTTTAGTAAAATTTTGAAGAGAGCTAAATCCCTTGGCACAGTTAGAGTAAAATGTAGCTATATGACCTTATGTTAATGAAAGTTGTGATGTACATTCAACATGCAAATGTTTTAGATTGCTTTGTCTCCAACCACCCGTGCAGAGTCTGATGTATCGTCCTCATCTGAAGATTGTGACAATCCCACTCTAACCAACATGTTTAAAGGACAAAGCAGACAGGTAATACTGAATTGCAGCCATTCATTTATTAATATATGCATAGAACATTTTAACGAAGTGTTCTAAAGTCGCGGTGTTGCTCGCACAAAAGGGCAAAATGTCCAAGCGTATACTGAGTATTGTTTTAATATTTTATACAATACACCCCTACATTCGGACAACTTTGCTGAGGGTTCACGTCACTAAGACGGCATGGGTGTCAATCCCGGGGGGGGGGGGGGGTATATATCACCCCAAAAATTAGGTGGGGGCCTGTATTATCATCCCCCAATATCCCCCAATATCCCCCAATATATATATATATATATCTATATATTATTGTAAAGAAACAACATATACAACATATACAACAGCTTTGGCAAATGTCGTGGAAATAAATACAATGTGAAAGAAATGCGAGAATAACGTTGCGTAGGCTCAATCAAAGTTCCCCAGAGCTGTCCTCCCTTTTTGAAATTTTGGCAAAGGCGGAAAAAATGTCTCCGCCGGGAATCGAACCCGGGTCGTTGGGTTAGAACGCCAATGCCTTAACCACTAGACCACGGAGACGGGTTAGTGGTTTCGGCGACACCAGATTCAATTGACCGACAGATTGACAAATCCCTTATTAAATAATTCCCCTTGTCGGGGGCAGATGAGTTTTTGAACAAGACAAGCCGCTAGTGCCTCAGCTGGATCCAAGCGAATGCTTTGAATACATGTATACATTAGAATAAAGATAACATTTAACAAATTCATAGTGACGAAGCTTTTCGACCTGCACTCATCGGGTCACAACGCAGGAATGAGAGAATACAAGAAAATACAAAAGTCAAGGAAGGGTGTGTATAGCGACCCGCGTAGGATCCGGGCACGCTAGAATAATCGAAGCGCTTGTACAAACTCCTTTTGTCGGCACAATAGCGGATCTCTCGACTGAATGAACAACGCTTCTAAGAAGCGAAGATGTTGAAAGCTGCGTGCTCGCTCAACAATAGTGAACTGCGCCGGGTTATACGCCGAATTATTTAATAAGGTTGAGGATTTGTCAATCTGTCGGTCAATTGAATCTGGTGTCGCCGAAACCACTAACCCGTCTCCGTGGTCTAGTGGTTACGGCATTGGCGTTCTAAGCCAACGACCCGGTTTGCAAAAAATTCAAAAAGGGAGGACAGCTCTGGGGAACTTTGATTGAGCTACCCAACGTTATTCTCGCATTTCTTTCACATTATATATATATATATATAGTTGGATAAAATGAATAAGAATTATGATACATTAACTTAAAACTAATAATTATAATGACTAATGAATACATACACAGGTCAAATGTATAGTGGTATCCATTCTAATAACTGTCTCTAAGGTTGGTTGGGCACGCGAACGATTCGCGAAGGATGCGAATGTCGAAAAAATGGCAAAGTCCAACATTCGTGTTTTAAGTTGGGTTTTCACGGCACGCGAACGTTTTGCAAAGGATGCGAATGTCGAAAAAATGGCAAAGTCCATCATTCGCATTGCATGCTCCAAAGGTTCGTCAAACTTGCGCGGAGGTTCGGGAGCGTCGTCAGTTGTTTGCGGGATGCGGGAAACGTTTGCAAGAAATTTCAAACTTTATTTGAAATTCTGGTCCAATAAGCCAGTTCGGGGTTAGCGCATGGTACAAATGACCCCAAATATCCACAGATATTTTAGACATGGAGGGTCCCTTTATGTGCACTTCAGAAAAATAACTCTGGGAGTGATAGAGGTGCCTCATGAATAGCTTTTGTTTCCCCCTTTAAAAAGAATACTTCCACCTGGATATCATGGAATGCACCATTAGTGCATAATTGAATAATGATTACATGACATTCATGAGCACATATCGAATATTAGTGTCAGTGGGTTTTAGAATTTGGTACAGATGACCTTTATCTGCTCATGCTCAGATTTCATCTCCGAAATGGCTTATTGACGACGCTTCCGAACCTCCGTGCAAGTTTGACGAACTTTTGGAGCATAAAATGCGAATGTTGGACTTTGCCATTTTTTTTCGACATCCGCGTCCTTCGCAAAACTTTCGCGTGCCTGTGAAAACCCACCTTTGTGCTCCAAACATGCGTCGTCAATTGTTCGCGGGAGTCGTTTTTAGTTCGGAGGGAATTTCAAAAAAGTTTGAAATTTCTTGCGAACGTTTCCAGCATCCCGGGTCATGATTTTGTTCATGATTTGCTCTCGAAAATGTCTGAAAAGCTTCATCATATGCACACGATCTACACGATCTTCGTGAAACCCCACACAGACTCCCACAGGTTGGAGAATGTCTCGCGCATGTCTCGCGAAGTCAGCGAAGTTCGTCTGATCATTTCTCGAGCTATTCACGAACAGTTCGCGTACTTCTTGAGAACAGGTGACTTTCGCCAACACCCCCCCCCCCCATTTTCTGTCGGCAAATGCCCCACCTCTGTCGGCAAAAAAAAAAAGGATGAGAAAAAAGGGGAGAGGGAAGAGGAAAGGGAACAGGAGAGAAGATAAAGGAGAAGAAAAAAAGGGAAAGAAAAAGAAAACAAAAACAGAAAGAAAAGAAGGGAAGGAAAGAAAAACAAGGAAAACTTGCAATAACATTCGGGCAAAAGGCACCCCTTCAGCATGTCCACATTATTTGGGCAGCGAGGTTCCCAGATAATTATGTAACTTCTGTACATTTTCACTACGAAAAGATTTTTAAAAAAATGCTCGCACAATCCGCTCGCTTGGAAATTATTTAGAAATTGATAAGTTGAGATTCGAGCAAGAGGCATCAGCCCCATCCGAAAATGGGCCTGTATGATCAAGATCTCTGCATCTGTGATTTTTCTTTTAGTATTGTTAGTTGGGGGATTAGGGTGCAGCATTTTTGTCGGCAAATTTGGGTGTCACCCCCCCCCCATTCAAAATTTTCTAGCGCCGCCCCTGATCGCGACACATTAGATGGAAAACTTCTCCGCATGTTGGAGTTTGCCATTTTTCGACATTCGCATCCTTCGCGAATCGTTCGCGTGGCGTGCCCCGTGAAAACCCACCTTTAGTTTTCAGAATTTCCGATATGCTTGCCCCAATCAATTTCGGGATCAACTAAAACGCAAAAATTAAAACATTTCTCTTTGCGTATAAAGCAAACACGTTTTTTCAGACTTTTAACTTTCTGCATTATCTTCATCTCATTTCTCTTGTAGAAAAGAAGTGCACCAACTCGAGGTAAGTAAGTTTTATTCAGTTTTTAAGGGAAATAGGGAAAAGGCTACATTAGCTGGACAGTTTTTGTCTTATTTCTATGCTCAACTGTCCCGCTAATGTCACCAACTTGTCCCGTTAATGTAGATGGCGCTATTATGACGGAATAAACTAGTGTCCCTGTATTAGAGAGTTGCGACAACTGGGATTTGAACGCCATTGTGTTTCCACTATTACGTAACATTTATATTCAATTGCGATGAGCACCTGGGTGTTCTCCATAGAAAGAATTCGAACGCCATTTTGTTTCCAGAAAAATGGGACGTCCATGTCGCAACTCTTTAATACAGGGACACTAGGAATAAACTAGAGTACCTTTATATAGAAGAGTAACGACAACCTGTGATTTGAACGCCATTTTGTGTCCTCTATTACGTAACATTTCTATTCAATTCCGATGAGCACCTGGGTGTTCTCAATAGAAAGAATTCGAACGCCATTTTGTGTCCAGAAAAGTCAGACGTCAATGTCGCTACTCTTCTATATAAAGGTACTCTAGGAATAAACCGCGTTGTATATGAAAAACTACAGACCAATAACTCTTTTAAATCTTGACTATAAGATTCTGTCAAAAGTATTGGCTAAAAAGGTAAAAGAGGCTTTAGGAGATATCATTCATTACGATCAGGTGGGCTATGTTAAAGAGAGAAATATTAGGGAAGCAGTGCGGTTAATAGATGATGTATTTTTCCGTCATTGTATCAGCCTGTATGTTTTCTTATCGCTGTAGATTTCGAAAAAGCATTTGACAGTATCTCACATAGACTACTCTTAAAAGCATTGGAATCTTTTTGGTTCGGGAATGTATTGTGCTCTTGGGTTAAAATTCTTCATAATGATGTTAGTAGTTGCGTGATGAACGGGGGACACTCAACTGGATACTTTAAAGTAGAACTTTAATGATTTTAAATATTGGCTTAATACTTATTATTGCATAGATGGCATAAATTAAACAAGGTTATCCAAATTCAACGCTTGGAAACATTTGAAGTAATGATTATTATCAATTATAAAACAGTAAAATACAGCCCCCGATATAGCAGCTGAAGAGCTCCTCGAACGCTGCTGAGATATGTGACGACACACCATCGACCAGTCCTGTCTAAGCAGACGATGTCCCATAACATCTTACACATTTTTCAGAGCCTATTTTGTCATCTCTTCCTCACTTATTTCTCTTCCTTCACTAGCGTCAGTCTTAATGTTAGTCTGTTGCCTAACTCTTAACTTCGTGTATGGTATTATTTTGATGAAAAATGCAGCGTTAAAAAAATAAAGGAATCAGTCACTTGTAAACAAAATAAGACGCCATTGTATTTTCAGCTGCTTGCACCGGGGCATATTCGGCGTTTCAAGAGGGAACGAATACCATCCTGCTATTATTCGGAGGGCTTTTCAATTTGAAAGTGGGGTTTATTTCATTGATCATTGACCCTTCTCCTGTGTATTTACAATCAAACGGTTTTAGCTATCAGAATCAGTTTCACTTTCCCTTTATAATGGTGTGAAATAAGGTCATGTTTAAATACACCAAACTCTTTATAATTTGATAAATAATTGCATTGCAATTACGTTCATTCATTATAGGACGTCATCTGCTTAAGCAGGATCGATCCCGAGTGTGGGGAGACATCAAAACATCGCTATATTTCTGGCGAATCCTCGGATATTCCAGATGCTGAAAAGAGCTTTTATTTGTGTTGTTTTTATAATCATCAGATACGCAGTTGACATAAAACTTAGTGATACATTAATTGCCATATTTGTGATTTTCTTTGAATAGCTACTTTAAAGTTAAAAGAGGGGTAAGACAAGGGGACCCTTTGTCCCCCTATTTATTTATAATAGCTATTGAGCTGCTTGCTCATTATATCCGAAAGGACACTAGTATTAAAGGAATTCGGTTTGATACTGGAAAAATAAAGCAGGTACTTTACGAAGATGATATTACATTGTTTCTTAAAGATATGAATTCAATTGATAGAGTGAAGAAAGTCTTCGGAGACTTCGAGAAATTAAGTGGATTAAAATAAATATGGATAAGACAAATTTTATCTGGTTGGGGGAAGCGATTGATATGCCCGGTTTACCTTTTTTGGGATATAGAGTACAATACATAAAAATCCTAGGAGTTTATTTTTCACGTAATTTAAAAATAAAAGATGATTTAAACTACAAAGAGATATTAAGTAACATAAAAAGATTAATAGGTTGGTGGAGCAAACGAGATCTTACGATGTACGGCAAAATCAAATTATTGAAAATGTATGTATATTCAAAATTAAATTACGTATCTCCTCTTATATCTGTACCACATAGTATCCTTGAATAAATTGAAAAAAAAATCCTTTAATTTCATTTGGGGTGGGAAAGATAGAATAAAAAGGTAAATATTATATCAAGATTATTCTGCAGGTGGGCTTCGGGTAACTGACTACGAAACTTTTATTAAGACTCAAAGAATAATGTGGATCAAACGGCTGTTGTACGGTGAAAAATATTTAGGGTGGAAACTAACATTTGATTACTTTTTTAGATCGATTGGAGGTCGAAGTATATTTCTTTGTATTTACGATATGAAGAAAATGAATTTAGATGGTATACCCAAGTTTTATTTAGATATGTTAAAAGCCTGGCAAGATATAGATGCATGTAGACACTTCGAAAAGAACAAGGTCAGTCCGATAATTTTTAATAATAGAAGTTTTTGTTTTCGAAATAAAATGATCTTTGATGCTGATCTTTTTCATAAAGGAATATTTAAAGCATCAGATATAACCGTTGGAGGTAATTTTAAACTCTTATTTTTATAACTTAGGTTTTACCACCGACAGCCTGATAATGATTAAAAAAATATTTTCAGTCATTGAACAGGAGTGGATACAGAGTGATTTTATACATGTGGATAATGAACATTTTGAAATAGATGTGAAAATTTCTGGTCATATACAAAAATTTAGCGATTTAAAGTCTATACGGTTATATAATCACTTTATTGAAAAATTTCAAAGAGATTATACATTAAAGATTACGGATGGAAATGTTCAACATGATTTTGGAACTTACAAGACCGAAAAATGCATTTGTAATTAATAAACAAAGAGAGTTTCAATACAAACTATTGCATGGGGCTATATATAAGAAACAGAGACTCTTTATTTGGTTTCGAGTTGGATAATGTTACGTTTCTGGATGTCTCGGTCAGTATTCACAAGGATGGTCTAGCTACAGATGTGCACTACAAGCCGACTGACCCACACTCTTATTTAAGATATGACTCCTGTCATCCCCCATCCTGCAAGAAGGCGATCCCCTTTTCCCAGTTTCTGAGGCTTCGACGGATATGCAGCACCGACACCCTGTTCGAAAGAAGGGTTGATGAGATTGCAGCTTTCTTCACCAACCGAGGTTACCCCGCTAAGATTGTTGAAGAGGCAAAGGTTAAGGCCAGCACGATTACCCGGCAACAAGCACTCACCAAGAGGCCCAACACTTCCAACTCCCGTACCCCTCTGGTCATGACGTACAACAAGACGACGGAACGCATCGCCCGTGCTGTTCGTGCCAACCTGAACATCCTAGGTTCCGACCAATCTACAGAGAAGATCTTTGGTGTGAATCCTATTATGACTGCATACAGGAGAGATCGCAACCTGAAAAACCATCTGGTCCGCTCCACACTTCCAGCCAATCGAGATGTCGCTTCTCCCGGCACCACTAGATGCATGCGACCCAGATGCAAGACCTGCGCCCTTGTCTCTTCGGATGATGTCGTGGGTCCCAAAGGTACGTGGCATATTCGAGGGCAGTACACCTGTACTACAAGCAGCGTCATATACGGATTGACGTGCACTCTCTGTGGCATGGTGTATATCGGCGAGACCAAAAGACGACTGGCAGACAGAGTCACCGAGCACCTGAGGTCTATTCGGCTGAACACCCCTGGACTCCCGGTTGCTCGCCATTTTAACCTCGCCAACCACACCTGCAACGATGTGAAGGTATGTGTACTACGAACCTGCCTTGATGAGAGAGAGAGAAAGACAATGGAGGAGAAAGTCATCTTCAAGCTCGGGACTTTCCAGCCTCATGGGATCATTTTTAATTTTTTTTTAAATTTACATAGCACAAAACAATCCATACATTCATTTGTTGCGTCATTTATTAGCGCTGACTTTACGCGTCCAGCTTCTTTTCTTTTTTTTTTAACTTGTATCATGGCTACTCATGCGTCTTTTTTGCATCTTATTGTTTGAAATTACGCACCAACTTTTCATTCCTTTGTGGCGTCACCACCTAGCGCTTACATCATGCGTCGAGCTTACTTTTATTATTTTTTTATTATGTATCTTGGCAACTTATGCGTCTTCTTAATTTTTTGCATCAGATTGTTTGTTTTCCCATCTTACTTTGACAAAGGTCTTTGACCGAAACGTCAGTCCAAATTTTGGGCTCCTGCGATGTTTTTATTTGACTCCCGAGTATTTATTTACTCTTTCTTTGATATATATATATATATATATATATACACCTAAGTGTTGTATTTTGCTAATGCTTAGTTAATTATAAAGAACTTGATTGATTCCAAAAATAATTTTATCATATTTCAGACATCCCAATTCCTCTGTTCAATGAATAGTTATTATAATTTTTATTTAAAAGATTGAATGTATGAGTAAGATAATTGAATAGATGTATTTATAATTAATGACAATTCCAATGAATATAATTATCAATATTTTTGGTAGAACCTTTGTCTATAATGAACAACTTGTTATAACTGGAATTCATCACAATATTAATACCATTATATCAATTAATATTACAAATTGTTGGATACAGAGCTTTAAGTTTTTACTTTTTCCTTTCACTCACATACAATTTCCTAAATATCGAATCAAAATATTTCGCTATTTTGCTGGATAAAATTTTCGAATAATATTGTTCGTAATTATGTTATTTTTGTTAAGTGTTTAATCTTCCTATTTATATATTCATGTTTGCAATTTCTTGTAAATTCATCGACATTCGGCTTTGCCGCAATAATTTTTTTTTAAATCAATAAACCATTTATCTATCTATCTATCTTTGATGTAATTGTTAGAGAACATAATCATATAAATGCATTATTATGAGATCAATGACTTTGATATGAAGGATCATCAGCGCTTCAGATGAGTCTTTTGGTACAGGTAGACTGGGTCCTAGTTATAGTTTATGGGTACCAATAATTTATAGGACCAAAAGCTGAAGCAGAGAACAACTCGGATAAATGTTCTAGTTTCTTGATAGTCTCATTGCTGGCCAAATCATAGAAAGTGATTTGCCTACATAAAAAAAGTTTCATTCCAAAGGGACTAAATCCACTTTTGTCGTTTTCGAACGAATTAAGGTTTTTTTAAGTTACCACTTTTGCTTATTCACTTTTACTTCATTCGGGTATATATATATATATATATATATATATATGTAAATGTAAATGGTTTTTGTTAATACAAAAAAAATGCTTTATACATTTTTCCATTTTTTTCTAAGTTAGAATTTTGCGGAGTTTTATATCTAAAAGGGATTGAATCGACAAATATTGATAAAATTAAAAAAAAAAAATTATCAAATTTTACACTGATGATCCAAATGCATGCAGTATCTGCATCACATTTGTTAACAATCATCTAATGATAAACAGCTTAGGGGAACACGGTATAAATGAACAAATTAGCAATCACCATAATGGATTAAGACCCTTTTGAAATGAAACAGATTTCGATTCTTCCTTTTGAGCGGAATCTTTTTAACTTAAAAATTATGTTTTGATGCAATATAGCACATTTCGTTCCCATGTGCAGGGTACGCATATTTATCTTTAAAAATCAGTTTTGATCAAAACTGGATTTAGTCCCTTTTGGAACTAAGCTAAGGTCGTAAAGACAGATTTATGACCTAGTGGTGATATGCGCATAAATCGTTTCATTTGTAATATTGATTTGTGTAAATGAACTTTTTTGTTTTTCATTTTCGTACATGATCCTGTGGGGGAATTATCAATTTGTTGCGACCTACTATATGCAGCAGTGCCGTATATACGGGCACTGATATGCAGTCGCCATAGAGATCATTTCTATTGCAGTCGCACAGTGCGCCAACTACGCTCACATGCCGTATGCGTAGAGTAATGTTCGTTCATCTTGATGCATATTTTGACATTTCATTAGTTAATTTTAGCAGTTTATTGGTAAAAAATAATGTACCAATGACTGAAACCGAGTGTCTGCCTAAAAAGTACATTTATATTTGCTCAAATATGAGCAGATTTTGATGATAAAAGGCAGTCTTCTATTTCTTATTTACACATTATGTCATTTTGTTTGATCTCTGATGCCCTTGTTCTATAATTTAATTTATGTGGAGTTATCTACCTATAATTTAATCGAATGCAGACTCAATCTGTCATCAGCACCAATTTCGTTAAAATTGGTGCTGTTTGGTTGAGAAGCAAGAAAATTGCAAATGAATGAGGAATGAAACAAAGTTGAACCACAGAATCGGTCTGCAACTGAATGAGTGATGTTTTCATACTGTATTTGATAATTATCTTGTGTAACTTATTGTTTGTAGTTATTGGTTGTAACAACGGTGGTGGTGGTTCTCCAATGATCACGATCGAGTGTGACCCTGGTTCGATGATCAGGATCATCAAAGGAGTTTGTGTGTTGGTTTCTTCCTGTGATGCTTACACCCCCGCCCTAGAGAGCCAGTGTGATAACAGTGACAGGACGGCAATGTGGGCTCCGTACTGCGCAGTTACCAATCCATGTACCCTCACTGTCTCATGTTCTAGTGATACGTGCGAAGGCGACGGGACTTACAGCTACGCTGATTACGAATGTGTGTAATCATAGACAAAGTTTGTTTGTTCCTTTCCTAATTTAAAGAAATTCATGATGCGTTTCTGATGCATACTCTACGAGTAAAACGTTTATTATTTCTGGTAATTCATTTCGATCCAATCCAATTCAAGGTTCGTATGATAATATCGTTGCAGCCAAATGACTGAATTACGATATAATACAATATAAAAAATATACAAAGATGATCATACAATCAAAATGAAGGTGAGCAAGAAGAAATAACTAGTATGAGGGTAACAATGTCAGGTGGTAAGAATGTCAACATTTCGTTTTGAAAAACAGAAAGAAAAAATGCGTTAATAAATAAATATCGGCTAAAAACCTTTTATTCAGCTAAATTTTATGTAACTGTCCTAACTCAATTTCATGAAACTTATAAGCCAAAATTGTGCGACCAAAAAAAAAAGTTTTTTGTTTGGCTAACTACCGGTGTGTATACATTGAATCATTACCAAAACAGTGTAATCTGAACAAATTTTCTTTCACCAAGTCCTGAATTCCTTCAACATGTTTCTTAGCGATCTATGTTTTTTTTGCATTCAGTAATCTAACAACGGTATTTATATAACGATCAGTTCTGCATCTGAATTCGGGAAATTTATGACCTGACTGTTTCTGAGTTCTCGATGAGAAAATCTTGTCGCTGGTAACCAATTACGAAAATTCTTGATCAAATCCGATGTAAATTTTCTGCACAACTGATAATTATATCACTATAATGAAGAAAAAAGTGGCTGTTTAATGTATTTACATGAATATATAAGTAAGTAAGTCATCGACATACAGTTTCAAACAACTTTTACATTCTACATGCACTTAAAAAAACCCAACAAAATAACAAAAAACACCTTTCCACATCTCAAATCTCACGCTTCATTATACAGGGGAACAAACTGTGCATCGTATGGATGAATTTCTTGCTAAAACACGATAAAAAAATACTTTCGAAAAATAAACTCAAGGACATTTTCAAAGGCCTATTGTACTGCCCATAGTAATCAGTTTCAGATTACATATTACGCCATTGTAATGTTCGCACATTACTAAAGGTGATAGACAGGGCTGTTGAAATTGCCTTCAGTTGATTTTTCGAAAGTAGTTTTTATCGTGTTCAAAGTGAATAAAAAGTAACTTTTCGAACCATTAGGGGAGTCAAATTGTAACAAACCAGGTTCCAAAGTACCCTACAAGGCTTCAACCTTTCACACATTTAACAGGTTTAAGGTGCTGCTGGTATTAACATATGTAAAGTTTTTCTCCCATTCGTTTATTAATCTGTAAAGAATAATATATCACCTACCAATTGGACGATTTGAAACAAAGTAGCAAAACCTTTACGAAGTGTTTTTACACTCGTATAACTGAAATACATCGCACATGTACTGTCACTGTCTGCACAATATTTGGCCATTTGTTCTATACCCGAAAAAATTTTCTCATATGATTATTGTCAATGTTTGATCATTTCTATATTTACTATTTTCTCATCCATGCAGGTATCTCTGATGAAACAACAGTGCCGACAACGGTGCCGACAACGGTGCCAACGGTAAGATTTCAGTATGCACAGTAAAACATATTGTAAATCTAGTAGTAACATTGGATAATAATCATTACGTGGTCATTGATCCTTGTCTTATTTTTCTTTCTTGCCCATACATTAGAAAGCCGCTTAAAATGGATAATTCGTGATATGAAAATAGATGCCTAATTAGTGCATACAAAATAAAAGGAGATAATGTCGCGAGATGAGAGGGAAGGTGTGTATAGAGGAAGAGGTAGAAAAGAAGAAGGAGGGGAGAAGAAGAAAAAGAAGAAGAAGAAGAAGAAGAAGAAATTTGAGGAGGGAGAAGGAGAAGAATAAGAAATCTTTCAAGCAAAATTAAATATAAGCATATATCAAGGATCCCTTAAAAAGAAAACCCAATTTATGGGTACATTACTGTGTAATAAAATATTTCTAAATAAAAATTACACATCATTTAAAGCCCGTTCTCTTTTCTTTTATATGACACCATAAACATTCTTAGAGAATTATGCATAACCATTCAGTATAAAGATGCACTGGCAGATCCCCATTTGTTCAAAAGAAGTGGATGGCTGATAGTTCACAATAGTTTTGAAAAAAGGGACATTATTCGGAATTCTATCAAATTGCACACGATTAGAGAGCTCATGATGGAAGGATTACGCATCTGGTAAGCGTGTCCTTCTTTCTTACTATGAAGTTGGCAAATCTGCCACTTTTTCCCTTGAACTTAATGCCAATGTGCCTTGAATCGAAGCGGCTGATGTGCCATATCAATTTCAAACTGTGGCTGCTCGGTCACATGTGGGCCTTACATCACGATTATTGAGTTATACGAAAGAGAAGAATATGAGCTTTTTAATTATCTGCAATTTAGAGGGGAAAATATTCCGAATCATTTCCTGTCTTTCAAAATCATAGTGAAGCAAGTATAGTGGCCATTTCCTTATTTTGGACAACTGGGTTTCTAAAATTGTCACTTTTGCCACACTGTGATTCTCTTCATGACTTATATGTTATAATAGTAGAGAACATCAACTTCTGAATGATGTGGACATTAGCCCTAAATCATGTTGAATTACTGGAAATTTACCCTTGAATTTGCGTTTCCCATTTTTTTCAGAGACACTCTGTATAATTACAAACAAAAAAACCAAGAAGACTCTCTAATATTTGACTAACGGGTACATTAAGTCGACACCTAACAATGCAGTTTATTCCGTCATAATAGCGACCCCTACATTAGGTCGACAGTTGGTACATTAGGTCGACAGTTGAACAAAGAAAAAGAACAAAAACTGTCCTTTATATATAAACACCTATCGGGTACATTAGGAGGACAGTTTTTGTTCTTTTTCTTTGTCCAACTGTCGACTTAATGTACCAACTGTCGACCTAATGTAGGGGTCTCTATTATGACGAAATAAACTGTATTGTCAACTGTCGACCTAATTTACCCGTTAGTCAAATATATATATATATATATATATATATATATATATATATATATATATATATATATATATTCTACTTCTATTTCTGTTTTTGTAATGCTAGTGCAAAGTAAATTTCCACTTTTATGGATAATGATTGATGCCTCAATGGGATAACTTCATGAACAATTTCTTTTTATAAATCTGAATCTAAATAATCAATAACACGTACAACATAGACCGTAGGAAATTATCAACATTCCAGTTCTGTCAACGAGCGTTGACTTTATAGCCAAAGACACTCTTTTTTAGCCACATACTTTATTCATTGAATGAAACAACACAAAACCATGTCATAATAACATCGAGGCCCAGGCTACTATCTGAATACTCAGAACAATACAGGGTATTGTGGATAAGTGGATAAGTCCCTGGACTGTGAACCACGAGGTCCGGGGGGGGGGGGGGGGGGGGGGGGGTGGTGCGTTTGCAGACCTCCAGACCTCCCACTGAGCGAAGAATTTTGAAGGTTTGGCGAAATTTTTTTTGGCACCCCCCCCCCCCCCCCCCTTGAAAAAAAGCTGGTGACGGCAATGTATCATTTAAGTATTATACACAGAAATAAAATCATGATAACTGTTTAGTAAGAATACTTTACCATAGGGACAGTAATACAAGTCTTGTTTATTACGGTCTGTCAGGTTTATGTGCTTACATGGTACAATGGTTGAAAATCATATCAAGAGCTCGAAATTCGATTAATATTGCCCCTATTATTTTGGTGTTAATGAAATGTACATTTTGTTTTAACTTGACATAAAACTTTTTTTTCGACACGAATGGCTTTAGACAAATATGCTATTGTTAAAGAAAAGTACTGCCTTCATCCGTCAAAACCTGACGGATGAAGACATTACCATTACCATTTCGCTAATATGTTTACTTATCGATAAAATAATTAACTGATGACCCTATACTTTTCTTATAATGCTGACACATCAGAATTTTAATGATTTTCCCCATAATAGAGTGCTTCTGGATTCACATCTACTACAGGCAATCGATCTCCAACATCAGGTATCATGATTTAAGAGTAGAGAAATCGAGATTTAAAAAAAAATGCAATTCCTTTTTGTGGGACCCCAAGGAAGAACAGCGGCATTTTGTAAATACTGCTGAATTTGGGTCATCCTCCGTTTTTTAAGGTCATGTATACGTTGTATTTTAAGAAATGTATGTTGTTTTCTTAATACGGAAATAAATACAAACAAACAAACAAACAAATATTTTATGAAAAGTTGTAATTTTCAGCAATCAGTACGTGTTGCCACACACTGGAATAGCAGCAGTTCCTATTGATGAGTGGTATATACAAAATATAAAAGAACAATTAAAAAAATTAATTAAAAAAAAACATAGTTGAAATGTGTCAAATGTCGTTTTTTACATTATTGGGCGTGGAAGGTCTTGTTCAGGATATGTAGTTGAAGACAGAGAGGGCTTGATTAATGTTGACTTTTCTGTGGGTAATTCATAAGTTTAGAAATATACTTGTGATAATATGCTTCAATTTGGATCTAATATAAATTACAGCAAGTTGACAGCTCAGCATATCTACCCATTGTGTATTGATGTTTTAAATTTGCCTCTGAGAGTAAACGGTTATCTTATAAATTACTTGCCATTTACCGGACATTTTTTGTAATTTTGACGGTGTTAAAAAAGCTAATTTGAGTTTTTAATTTATAAGATAACCGTTTACTCTCAGAGGCAAATTTAAAACATCAATACACAATTTTCATCTAGCTAAAAAAAAAACAAAAACAAAAAAAAAACAACAACAAGCAGAATGTGATTTATGAGTTTTTTCAGTTTTGAAAAAGCCGTCAGTTCACATGATGACTTATTAGCTCAAATAAGTAATAAAAGCTGGGGATAGGGATTATGCGTTCACAAGCAATTAATACAAATTTAAATTCCTACTTAATTTGCATAATCATTTAAATGCATTTTATCGCATATCGGTTATTTCCACAGACTTTATTACCGTTCACGATGCCCTACCCTCAATGCCATCACAAGCAGATATCGTCCATCAGAAGACTTCCCTCTTTAAACAGATACAGGGACGGCGTCTTAGGAACCACGTGATTAAAACCAAACATGGCTTGTCATTGGTCAAATGCGGCGGCGAGTGTAACAAACGAGATGACTGTGTGTCTTTTAACATTGGCAATGGTGTTTGTGAGCTTAACAACCGGGTCATTGGCGGCGCTGGTGTCAGTAGAGCTGACTTTGTTGAAGCCAAGGGGTATAAATACTATGAGAAACAATAAAGTTGGAGTTGATTTTCACAAGCTTATCAATGATTTGCGAACAAATGATTAACACTGAGTATGTACAAACCTTGCTTGTGAATTATTCCACTTCAAATAAACTAAGGTAATTACGTTGTCAATCACAGATAATTCTTGACCTAGATATTTATAATCTCTTTATGTGCATAACTTTTATTCATGTAGTAAACTGATTAAGAGTGGGCATCGATCTGCCGTTATGTTAATGATTTAAATTACCGTGTGCATGTAAATATTAGGGTCTAGTCTTGTACATATTCAATACCAATTTTATTAAACGAATAATGTCTTATTCGCGAGAAAATGATACTGATATTTATGTTTTGACTGCGTCTTTTAACATTGGCAATGGTGTTAGTGAGCTTAACAACCGGGCCTTAGGCGGCGCTGGTGTCAGTAAAGATGATTTTGTTGAAACCGAGGGGTATAAATACTATGAGAAACAATAAAGTTTGAGTTGATTTTTAAGTTTATATACGATTTATTTAAGATGATTAACACTGAACTTGTATATAAATGAATCATTATGCATCATTCCACTTCAAAATAAACTAAGATCATAATTACATGGTCAATTACAGTGAATTCTTGACCTATATATATATATATATATATATATATATATATATATATATATATATATATATATATGTATATATATATATATGTATATATCCCT
The DNA here is from genome assembly GCA_025617745.1 of Heliocidaris erythrogramma. NCBI lineage: Eukaryota > Metazoa > Echinodermata > Echinoidea > Camarodonta > Echinometridae > Heliocidaris > Heliocidaris erythrogramma. The sequence continues at coordinate 27,080,648 of CM046868.1, forward strand.
CCGTCTTCTTTTTTAAATCAAATTGTTTTCCTAATTGTGAATGTATTATTATTTGTTTTAATTGACGGAAAATACAATACAATACAATACAATATACATCACTTTATGTGCATAACTTATATTCATGTAGTAAACTGATTAAGATTGGGCACCAATCCTGCAGTTATGTTCATGATTTAAATTACCATGCACATGTAAATATTATGTTCTACTCTTGTACATATATTCAATACCAATTTCATTTAACGAATAATGTCTTATTCTCTAGCAAAATGATTCTGAGGTTTATGTTTTGTATTGATTAAGGCTATTTTAAAATAATTTACTTGATTTTATGAATTCATAAATATGTTGAGAAAAAAAATTCAGTATATTGACGTCTGCTTATGACATGTGCAACAGGACTTTTTATTTTAATGAAAAATTCATTTATGACTAATTGATGAGTTTTTTCTCCCCTGCAGTTTCAAATACAATTCATGATTTATGAATAAGATGGGAGAAAACCACTTCACGCCAAATCATGAATGATAAAAGTATCATCATTGTATAAAAAAAGGTATATGGCATGTCTTGAATACCGCTACGTTCGAGTCGTGAATTCTTGTATTGTTTTTTTTTTCTGGGGGGGGGGGGGGGGATGTGACATACTCTAACAAAAATTGCACTTAATTTTATGACATTCACCACACAATGATGAGTTGAAATTGATATTCTATTATTTTAGAGTTTGCAGATACTGGTGTAAGCAACCTGTGTCATGTATGATAAGCAATTCAGAATGACTTTCAGCCTGGTTGTAACTAAGTGTTTTTAATAGGTAGAGGTATATTCACACAAGAACCCACGATCACAGTACACGTGAACCATTTGAGGGAACAGCAGAAATCCAATATTGTAATTATGTGTAATAATTCCTTTCTTGTTAGCCTAAAAGCCTTGCATTAAGGTGAACTATTGTTTAAGACAAAGATACATTTACACTTCTGTATTCTACCCAACAATATGACCAATTTTACCTGTGAAAGAATGTTTTAGTTTAAAAGATTATAAAATTTAAATTCACAGTAAAACTGTGAATATATATTTTATGTATCTAAAGATTGTAACTTTCATTACGTCGTGTATAATATATTTGCAGGTGTATACTGTCATCAGACCCGTTCATACAAAAATAAAAACAAGATTGGGATCACGATTCAAATGACAATATTTATTTATTTATTTCCATGCCTGCATTAAGCATACCTAATAATGACCAGAGCAAAATGACCCCGCAACGCTTTGGATTTAGCGCGGATTTATAACGAATCTTGGCTCTCATGCATGACGAATATGCACTTTATTCTCACCTTCTATGATTTTTTGCAATTCATTTTATGTTTCATTTATTTTGATTAATTATTTTAATGACTTTAATCACTGATCGATTTGTACGTGAATGGACGACATGACGGTACTGTTGATGATTACTGAGATCAGTTAACAATCATCGTTAACAAAAGGTTGGTTGGTTGGTTGGTTGGTTCTTGATTATGATGGCGCTCTTGATCAAATAAAGACAGAGCCATCCATACATAGAGTTTGGCCAACTCAACAATAGGCGCCATGTTGTAACCCAACTACCGTGTGTGTATTGGGATATGGTGGGGAGCCTCTGTCTGCTCACCCGGCTATGATTTTGACCTGAAAATGAACAAAATTCCGTTAATATTCCTCTATAGATTAATTTTATATTATTCCTGATATTCTAAAGAGTATGTGTGCAAGGAATAACATCAAAATTAGAGCAAGCTGACATTGCCATTTTCACAAGAAACGGGGGCCGTGTTATTTCCACATTCATTACACGCAATTCGGGAGTTTTGCCTTAAAAGACAACATTTTAAAAGCTTGTAAATAAAATTTCTTTAAAAAGACACCTTCCAATATTTTTACTCGTTGGATGCATATCAATTTTGTAACAGGTGCATAATATTGGTATATTATATCGATATTAAAAAATGATCCATTTAATAGACTCTGGTAATATTGATAAATAAATTATATTTCGAAAATATGTCAGCTTTTGAACAACTTAGGAATTTATCGTCAATGCAGTAATTTTGCATATTACTTATTATGTTGTTGCACAGCTATAAAATTTCAAGACATGGTTTTTCCTAATTATAAAAGACTGCCCTGTTCGTGTCAAAGTTGCTGCGATTCACTCCATGACGTAATCAAAATATACATAGAAAAAGAATACTTATATCAAGAACATTAACCCCATGTGCATTACAAAGTTTAAATATTGATTTTAAAAAAGAAGAAAATGTGTAAATATTCTCAATGACAATGAATGAACGCCAATGACAATAAACACCAACAAAATCCCAATTTCAAGACATGAAAATGGAGTCGCAAACATATGTGGCACACACCCACTCCCCAAAGGCGGGGGTGGGGGGGGGGGGGGGCTCAAAAAAGGGCCAAACCCCCTTGCTCTCAACCTATTAAAAAAAAGTATGGATTTATTTCCTGCACGACAGCACACATCCAATCAATTTTTGCTTCGACCAACTAAAATTATAAAATGTGGCTACTTGGGGCAACCATACAGAAATGTTCATGTAAAGGCCTTGCATGCAATATGTGTACAAGCAGTTCTCAAAATAAATCTTTGTATACCATGATACCTATAATTAGCACAGACAATTTCAATAACAACAATTTAAAGACAAATTGTGGGCTAATTATAGGAGTTTTAAAAATATTTTAAATGTTCAGAAAGTTTTACATCTTGTAATTTCTTAATTTCTCCTTCCAAAATTGTACAATGTTGTGCAAAACATCCTCAGACAGTCAGACTAAGTGTGGTTTCTTCTATGTTGAATAACAATTTATGTACTACACCAATCCAAATGTCACTTCACAAAAATATTCTAACCTTCAGTTTAGCATCTGATGAATTTGTTTGTTTTTTATATACACAAACCATGATTTAGTGCCTTGAACTTTACTCTTTTTCTTTATACTTCTATATCAAGTTTTTATTCATATTTGTTCCCTTCCCTGAACAATTGGAATATCCACATGCAAAACAGCATGGCATTTTGAAGTAAATCTAGACAGCAGATTTCACGATTCTAGTTCTACATCTGATAGATAGTATACGCAGTGCAACACAGTACATGCATGCTAGCTATTATGCGATATGCATGCAGTTTTAACTCGCAGGCTCACATTACATTGGGTAACAACATGGCGCCTGTTGTCCCGTGATCGCAAAAAACTCGAAGCGGGTTGGCCAAACTCTATGTATGGATGGCTCTGAATAAAGAATGACTGTTACCAAACCCGTCATGGAACCATAACTGCCTGAACACCATTCCTGCTGCCAGTCATTCTATCTTGTCGATTCCAATTTCATGCTCCTAGAAGCACATTGGTATCGAAAGGTGATGATATGATAATCATCTGAAGCCAATCATTTCATAAATATTTATTTGGGTTATGATAATTTAAGATAATTTCGGTTTTTAACCTACAGAGATAGAAAAAACCCCAGAAGGAATGAAAGAGTGAGAGAGATAGGGGCAGAAATAGAGAGAGAGAGAGAGAGAGAGAGAGAGAGAGCAGTGGGGGAAGGGGAAGATTAATTAACAGTTATTTTGAAAGTGATAATTATGCAGGATGGTTTTAGAACAGCCAGTAGAAACAGCGGAATGCTCTAGATAATTTTGGCTTTGAACCAACAGAGATAGAAAAAAACCCCAGAATGGATGAAAGAGTGAGAGAGAGAGAGAGAGAGAGAGAGAGAGAGAGAAAGGGGACAGGAAGAGAGAGAGAGAATGAGAGCAGTGTGGGTAGGGGGAAGACTAACAGATATTGTGAAAATAATAATTATAAAAGGACAGTTTTAGAACAGCCAATAGAAACAGAAGAATTCTCTAGATAATGTGGTGTATCATCATAGTCCTGTTACAATGTGCATGTTTTATCACATTCTGCCTTTTACTGCGTTTGGTAGATTCGAAGTGTAGAGCAAGCTACATAGTGTAAGGGTTAGTTTCAAAGCTCTTGTTTCATTTAAAAGATAAATTATTACAATGAATTTGAAGTGGAAGAAAAACGTAGCTATCTTTATTATAACAGGCTTTATACAAGTCGCAGCTGGTTCGGCTCCAACACGAGGTAAGAAAGATCCGATTTATTTTGATATCTTTTATTAGCAATATTTCGTCATGGAAGGGTGGGGGTGCTGTCGCCTTTTGCCCATTCAACTCTCCAGCAGATGAGTGAAGTGAGGGACTACAAGAAATATAGACTTCTCTTCTATGCTGACAACCACTGGTGATAAATTAGACATCTATTTTCAGCATGTCGAAAACACATATTCATTCAAATATATGACTTTAAAAATGTCAAAGAGAATGAATTATTACTGAGATATTGAGAGATTAATCTTTTTAATCCCAAACTTTCCCCTGCATATCATGTCTATGATGACATCAACGTAGATATATAATTATGTAAATATGCTTTATATCGCTTCAATTAGCTATATTAATGAAATATAAATTTGTAGCATACACCTGCAGACTATCAAGCTGCTTTAAGTTGTTCACAAATATGCGGTGTTCGTGATGCCTTTATTCCGGAGAGTTAACAAAGTAAGTTTCAAGTTGTGGAGGATAGTTATCATAAGATACTGTTTTCGCTTCAAACTTGGTAAAATTTCAGCGAGATGGAATCCTACACGAGTTGGTATCAAATTGCTGATTATGTAAGATGAATGACAGATTAATCAAACAACGATCATATTGATTTTTGAACGAGCTTTTCATAAAGGATTTATAAACAAAAACTGCAAACATCAATCAGTTAGGACCAGATGATATGAATCCATACAAATATGTTCGTAAAAGTAAGATTTCCGCCACTTTTTCTTCAAATTGCAAAACTGACAGCCGCAAAATGGTTCATTGTCCTGTGTAGAAGAAATAGATGTTTTCCTATTTCTTTCCCTTCTTTACGTTTGTGTTAATTTATTTTCATGTTCCTAGTTATTGGATGTAACGACTATGGTGGTAGTCCAACGATCACTATCGAGTGTGACCCTGGTTCAACGATCAGAATCATCAAAGGAGTTTGCGTACCGGTTTCTTCCTGTGATGCTTATGACCCCTCCCTAGAGAGCCAGTGTGATAACAGTGACTGGAAGGCACGGTGGGCTGCGTACTGCGCAGTTACCAATCCATGTATCATCACTCCCTCATGTGCAGGTGGTGCGACCTGCTCGGGAGACATTACCTACAGCTACGCTGATTACAAATGTGTGTAAATATGGACAAAGTTTGTTCGTTCCTTTCCTGATTTAAAGTAATTCATGATGCGTTTCGGATGCAAATGTTACGACTACAAAAGTTTCTACTTTCTAATAATTCAATTCAATTCAATGTCTATTTGATAATATAGCTGCAGCCAAATGGCTGAATTTCGATATGGTACAATATAAGATAATATACAAAGATTACCATCACAGTGAAAATGAATGTGAAATTAACACATAATGTCAATATAAAAAGAGAAAATAACTAGTTATTACTACAATTGCACGTGGTAGGAATTTCAACAATTCGTGTTGATAAACATGATTGCGTTTAATAGGAAATAGATTTCCATCCGAAAACCTTTATCCAGTTGAACGTTATGTATCTGTCCTAACTCAATTTTATGGAGCTTATTAGCAAAAATTGTGCAAATGTTGACAACAAAGATTTTTGATTGGCTAACAACATGAACAATATACATTGAAAGATTACCATTTCTTTCTGTAAATTCTAAATTCATTCAACATTGATTAGTGATCTATATTTTCTGCATTCAGTAAACAATGCACGGTATGGTATATATGACTGTTTCTGAGTTCTGCCTGACAAAATCTTCCTGCTGGTAACCAATTGCAAAAATTCTTGATCAAATCCGATGTAAATTTTCTGTACAACTGATAATTATATCAATATGATGAAAAAAAAAGTGATTCTGATGTATTTTTCAGAAATATATAAAATGTATATAATAAAACCTTATTTAATAAGGTATTGACATACAGTTTTAAGCAACTGCACGCACTAAAACACACACACACACACGCACACATACACACAAACACACACACAAATAAAAATAATAAAACGATTCCATAGCTCAAATACCCTTAGTGGCCCTGTAGGGTGCAAAGATGCACACTTTATTATACGGGCACAATGCATGATATGGATGGATTTCTGTTTCGCTAATTAAAAGTGAATCAAAACATTTTGAACCATCAGGAGTGCAACATTGTAACCAGCCATGTTGCAAAGTACCCTACAGGGCTACAACTTGTCACAACTTTAACAGGTTTGCTGGTATTAACTAATATAAAGCTTTTCTCTCATTCGTTTACTAATACGTAAAGAATGATATATATCGCCTACCAATTGGACGACTTGAAAATAAGTATCAAAATCTTTACGACGTGTTTTTATAATCGTATAACTGAAAGGCTTAGTCCGAAAGAGTGGGTAGCGTCGCGTCGCGTTGCGTTGACGCGAACGCCACCATTCGTCCAAAGCGCCCCCCCCCTCCCGGTTTGACCGAACGGGTGCGTTGGGAGCATCGGGTCACGTCGGGTTGCGTCGTGTTGACTGGAACGCCACTATTCGTCCAAAGCACCCCGGTTTTGCCGAAAGGGTGCGTTGACTTTTTCTAAATATTGTTATTATTATTATCATTATCTGGGGCGTATCGGGGGGGGGGGGGGGGCGGGCTTTGGACGAATGGTGGCGAGACGCTACCCACCCTTTCGGACGAAGCCTAACTGAAATACATCATACATGTACTTTCACTGTCTGCACAATATTTGGCGATTTGTTCTATACCCGAAAATTTTTTCTCACATATTTTCAATGTTTGTTCATTTCCATATTTACTCTTCACATCCATGAAGGTATCTCTGATGAAACAACAGTGCCGACAACGGTGCCAACGGTAAGATTTCAATATGCACAGTAAAACATATTGTAAATCTAGTTATAACATTGGATAACAATCATTACGTGGTCAATGATACTTTCCTTATTTATTAGAAAGCCGCTTAAAATGGATCTTTCGTGATATAAAAATAGAGGGATTAGTACATACAAGATAAAAGGAGATAATGAGGAAGAAGAAAGAAAATAAGGCATGTGAAGAAGAAGAGGTCGAGAAGAAGAAGAAGAATATTAAGAAGAAAGGAAGTGTGAGGAGGGAGGAGGAGAAGAACAAGAAATCGTTCAAGTAAAATGAAATATAAGCATCTATATGCAGGGTGTCCCTTAAAAAGGAAACCAAGTTTATAGGTGCATTACTCAGTAATAAAATATATTTCTCAATAAAAATTACACAATGAAAGCCCGTTTTCTTTTCTTTTATATGACACCATAAACATTCTCAGAGAATTATGCATAACCAATGCAAGCCAGTATAAAGACGCACTGACAGATCCCCATTTGTTCAAAATTAGTGGATGGCTAATAAATTTGGTTCATAATGGTTATGAAAAGAGGAAAATATTCCGCATATTTTCCTCAAAAAATTGCACATGATTGAATAGCTCGTGTGCTCCTATTTCATAATGACAGAATATTTATGATGGAAGGATTTCGCATCTGGTAACTGTATCCTAATTACTAATTATAAAGTGGGTAAATCTGCCACTCTTTTGCCTCGGCCTTAATGTCATGATTTTTGGGGAATCATATGAAAGAGAAGAATACAAGCTCTCTAATGATCTGCAATTTAAATAAAAGAAATATTCCGAACCATTTCCTGTCTTTCAGAATCATGGTGAATCAAATGTAGTAGCCATCCACTTATTTTCGCCAACTGGGTTTCTGACAGTGTCACTTTTGCCACACTGTGATTCTCTGATCATGGCTTGGATGTCATATAAAAGTAGAGAACATGAGCTTCTGAATGATATGTACATTAGCCCCAAATCATGTTGAATTACTGAGTAATCTACCCACAAATTTGGGTTTCCCTTTTTTCAGAGACACCCTGTATAATTACAAACAAAAGAAATCCGAGAAGACTCTCTAATATATTTTCTCCTTTTCTACTTCTATTTCTGTTTTTATATTGCTAGTGCGAAACAAATTTCCACATTTGAGGACAATGTTGGATGACTCAAAGGGGAAAAACCCTTATGAACTATTAAAAAAAAAAATATCTGAATCTAATAACTCCTGATCAATGGCACGTACAAAATAGCTCAATGCAATCCACAGAAAAAGCAAAAATACAAAAACAATTGTATGGTAATCATTGATTATTACTATTACATGTATATAGCTTAGTTAAATCGGTCAGTTATTCTGTCAAATAAAAGGAACATGTGCTGAAACAGCTGAAACTTGATAATTTTCGTAAATCATTGACAACTGAATATGACCCTATTATATATTGACATAACAGAGTTGCAATTATTTTTCGCCCATAATAGACTGCTCCTGGATCCACATCTACTACAGGCAATCGATCTCCAACACCAGGTATTAGCGAAAGCGAGATTTAAAAAAATGCATTACCTTTGATCTCCAGAAATCATTACGTGTTGCCACAAACTGGAATAGTAGCAGTTCCCAATAATGCGTAGTATATACAAAATATAAAAGAACAATTAAAAAAAACAATGGAAATATGTCAAATGTCGTTTTTTCCGAAGGTTTCAGACATGGAAGGTTTATAAGGCTAATTCCGAAATCGAAATAGGGTTTGTAGTTCCGAAAATGAAATAGGTTTCGTAATTACGAAAATGAAATAGGGTTCATAACTTCGAAGGTTCATGATTCCGAAAATGCAATAAAACCCTGTATCTTTTTCGGATTTACGAACCTTTTTTACTAAAGAAAAAACCCCTCCCCATCATACAATTTACTTCCGGATTTAACTTTTTGAATTATAAAAACTGAAGTCAAGAAGAAAACAAAAAGGGAACATGAAGTAACATTATCTTTTCTAAATTATTAGGCGTGGAATGTCTGGTTCGGGATACGTACGTAGTTGAAGACAAAGAGGACTTGATTAATGTTGACTACCTTTATGTCTAATCTGTGGGTAATTCATAGGTTTAAAAAAAATATTTGTACTGATAATATGTTTCAATTTGGATCTAATATAAATTACAGCAAGTTGACAGCTCAGCATATCTACCCTTCTATATCTTTGTTTAAATTTTTCCTCTAAGATAGAGTATACGGTTATTTTACACAATACTTGTCATTTGTCGTACATTTTTTTTAATTTTGACGGGTGTTGAAGAAGCTAATTTGAATTTTGTTTTTATTTTCATCTAGCTAAAAAAAAAGAAACAAACAAGCATACTGTGATTTATGAATTTATGAATTTTAAAAAAGCCGTCAGTTCACATGAGGACATTAGCTCAAATAAGTCTTAAAAGCAGACTGGGTTTAGGGATTTTTTTTTCACAAGTAATACTAATTTAAATTCCTACTTAAATTGCATAGTTGTCAATTGTCAAAATAATTGAAATGCTTTTTCTCGCGTTTCCGTTATTTCCACAAACTGTATTACCGTTCACGATGCCCTACCCTCAATGCCATCACAAGCAGACATCGTCCATCAGAAGACATCCCTCTTTAAACAGATCCAGGGACGGCGTCTTCTTAACCATGTGATCAAAACCAAACATGGCTTGTCATTGGTCAAATGCGGCGGCGAGTGTAACAAACGAGATGACTGTGTATCGTTTAACATTGGCAATGGTGTGTGTGAGCTCAACAACCGGATGGTAGGCGGCCCTGGTGTCGGTAAAAATGACTTTGTTAAAGTTGAGGGGTATAAATACTATGAGAAACAATAAAGTTTGAGTTGATTTTTCACTCAAAGTTTATCAATGATTTGCGAACAAATGATTAACACTGAGTATATGTACAAAAATTGCTTGTGAATTATTCCACTTCAAATAAACTAAGGTAATTACATTGTCAATAATAGAGAATTCTTGACCTAGATATTTATAATCTCTTTATGTGTATAACCTTTATTCATGTAGTAAACTGATTAAGATTGGGCATCGATCTGCCGTTATGTTAATGATTTAAATTACCGTGTGCATGTAAATATTATGGTCTAGTCTTGTACATATTCAATACCAATTTTATTTAACGAATAATGTCTTATTCGCCAGAAAATGATACTGAGGTTTATGTTTTGTCGTGATTAAGGCTATTTAAAAATAATTTACTTGATTGTGTGAATTCATAATTATGCTGAGAAAAAACTCAATGTATACGTCTTTTGACGTCTGCTAATGACATGTGCAACGGGACATTTTTTGTAAAATGAAAAATTCTTATATGAATAATTGATTAATCTTTTCCCCCATGAACGTGTAGTTTGAAATACAATTATTGATTTATGATAAGACGGGGGGAAAAGCACTTCACGCTGAATCATGAATGATAAAATCATCGTAAATTTAAAAAAAAAATTGATTGTAATAAATACAAAAAGGTATATAAATATGTTAATGAACGAACACATGCATGGTATGTCTTGAATTTTTATGAATAGTAAATGACATTTTATTCAGAGTTTGTAGGTACTGGTGTAAGCAAACCATTTCCTACATGATAAGCAATTCAGAACGATTTTTAGCCTGGTTTTAACTATAAGACTGGTTTTAATAGGTAGAGGTATAGATTCACAAAAGAACTCACGATCACATTTATTCGATGACTTACAGACTGTTCAGGCGGCTTTGAAAATGTAATTGAAATTAATATGTATGAGTACTAGTGAACCTTTCGAGGGAACAGGAGGAATACAATATTGTAATGATATGTAATGTTTTCTTGTTAGCCTAAAGCCTTGCACGAAGGTGAACTATTGTTTGAGACAAGAGAACATTACACTTCTGTAGTCTACCGAACAATGCGACCAATTATACCTGTGCATGGAAGAATATTTTTAAAAACATGATTACAAAATATAATTTCACAGTAAAACTGTGATCATATCATTATATACATGTATCTATATATTGTAACTTGTATAATTCTCTGTATGATATATTTGCAGGTGTTAAACTGGGGGATGGCGATGCAAATGAAAATTTTTATTTTTTCATTCACATGCCGGAACAAATCTCACTCACCAGAAATTTTCTCGATGCCCATATTAAGAGCCAAATGATCCCACAACGCTTTAGATTTAGCGTGAATTTGAAAAGACTTTTGGCTATCATGACGATTATGTACTTTATTCTCACCTTCTATGAATTTTGTCAATTAATTTCATGTTTCATTTATTGTATTGATTCATTTTTTAATGACTCTAATCACTAACTGATCTGGACGCGAATGGGCCAAATGACGCTACTGTTGATGATCACTGAGATCAGTTAACAATCATCGTTAACAAAAGTATTAAAAAAAAAAATCTCTTGGCGAAGATGGCGCTCTTGATCAAATAAAGCATGACTGTCACCAAACCTGTCATGTAACCACAATAATTGCCAGAACGCCCATCCTGCTGCATGGCAGCCATACTATTTTGTCGATTCCAATTTCATGCTCCTAGAAACACATTGTAATCGAAAGGTGATGATGTGATAATCATCTTAAACCAATCATTTCATAAATATTTATTTGGGTTATGGGGTTGACCTACTCAGCTAAAACCCCAGAAAATAAAATATTGTACAGGCGTAATTCATTTCACATTTGCAAAAAAAAAATAATAATAACTAGAGAAAATTCTTGTTCTGGTTCTGAGTATATTAGAAATGGAAATGAAGAGAATTTCGACCTTGAAACATATTTGAAGAAATAAATGTTTGCCAGAACTAGAGAATCCGGGTAGAGAATATTCATTTGGTCGGAGGCCGTTGTTCTGAGAAGAAGAGTTATATTGAAAATCGTCGGCCTTATGCCAAAAGGGCCTTATCACTGTATAAAGTCTATGGCCTTAAGGCCCTTTTGGCATAAGGCTGACGAAATGATAATGAAAAAAACTTTTGGCTTTGATTCTAACAGATATAGAAGAAGCAGAATGAATGAAAGAGAGAAAGAGTGGGTGAGAGAGAGAGAGAGAGAGACAGACAGACAGAGAAAGAGAGAGAGATAGAGGGAGAGGGGAGAGTGAGAAAAAAGGTGAGAGAGGGATAGAGAAATAGAGAGATAGAGAGAAAGAGATAGAGCAGTTGGGTAAGGGGGAACACTAACACACGAATATTTTGAAAATGATTATTATGAAAGATGGTTTTTAAAAAGCCAATAGAAATAGAAAGGGGGGGGGGGGGGGGGTGGGGTCCATCATATGCCTGTTACTAAGCAAATGTTTTTCATCACCATGATCACCTCATGCTTTTTACTACGTTTGCTAGATTCCAAGGGTAGAACAAGCTATTAAGTGTATTAAAGGGTTCATTTTAATGCTCTCATTTCATTAAAACACAAAGTATTACAAAGAATATGAAGTGGAAGACAACCTTAGCCGCCCTGTTCACTCTAGGTTTGATAGAGATTACGACTGGATCGGCTCCAACACGAGGTAAGAGAAATCGGATTTATCAGCATGGTATTGTGAATTGGCAATATTTCGTGGGGGGGGGGGGGGTGGAGTGATATCGTCATTTGCTCCATCAACGAGCGGTAGATACAAAGAGAGGAGCATCCTCTTACATGTAAAAAATACTTTCAAAGCTATTGATTCATTCAGAAGATATTTAGAACGGATTCGGAGATTGGAAGACAACTGTAGTCATCTTGATCATTCTAGGATTAATACACTGTTGGTCATAAAGGTGGAATAAAATATTTTTGAATAAAAATCGACAGTTTTGTTGGTATTTGAAAGGCTACGCGTAGACAAAATGGTAATTGAGTGATTACATAATGTTTCCCCATTACACAGGTGACATTATAACATGAGAAATTTGGATTACGTAATAAATTCTTTTGTTGTAGACTATAAAAGCCTATGCATATGATATTCTGTCCCTTTCCCTGATTTAGCACTGTGTATAAGAAGGTTGCATTTTTTCGAGTTCCTTGTACCGTTTGAAATAAAAATCGGTAGAGACGTTCCCTGGACTATGCCTGGTCCAACGGCAACAGCAACACGCGAGAGAGTGGTAGCACTGCGACAGGAGGGCTACAAGCAGACTGATATCGCAGAAGTCCTAGGGATATCACAGAGTGCAGTCTCTAAGATCCTGAAACGTCAACGTGAGGCGGGGAATGTGCGGCCACGGAAATCTCCAGGACGTCCCAGATTGACCACAAGAAGAGATGATCGCCAACTGTTGAATTTCAGCCGCAGAAACCGGAAATTGCCCACGAGCCGTCTTCGTCGCTTGTGGAGGAGATATCATGGGATCAACGTTTCCCGGTCAACCGTTAATCGCAGATTGCTCCAACATGGTTACCGAGCACGACGGTTGACCAAATGTCCACGCCTGTCTCTTCGCCACAGAGTAGCTCGTCTTCTTTGGGCTAGGGAGCACAGAAGGCTTCATCCAGGACATTGGCAACATGTGGTCTTCACGGACGAGAGCCGGTTCATCCTTGACCGAAAGGATGGGAGACAACGAGTTCGTCGATTAGCCGGGGAAAACCTTCGCGATGAATGTATCCACGAGACGACTCAAGGCGGAGGCGGCTCAGTGATGATATGGGCCGGCATCCATTATGGAGGGAAAACGCCACTGGTGGTTCCGGACGGAAACTTCAACGCCGCCGCCTACAGGGATATCTTGGAGTTCCACTTTCTTCCATATGCAAGACGAGTGTATGGGCACAATTTCCGACTGCAGGATGACAACGCTAGACCGCACAGGGCCGCTGCAGTAAGGGAATTCCTGGAGGCAGAGGGCGTCGTACAGTTGCCATGGCCAGCTTGTTCGCCGGATATGAACCCCATAGAGCATGCATGGGATGCCCTAGGCCGAGCCATCAACGACAGAGAGGTCATTCCTCAAAATCTGCGGGAGTTGGCAGATGCTCTGAGGGAAGAATGGGACGCTATGCCTGTTGACGTCATCAACAAGCTAGTGGACAGCATGCCACGACGTCTGCATGCGCTGGTTCGTACCAGGGGTGGACATACCCGATACTAGTGACTGAGTAAGAACAATGACTCAAGTTTGATGCAAATTTGTACATGAAATCACAAAAAAGAAGTCATCTGGAAAACTGAGAGAGATTGAAAATAAATACTGTATCTCATGATCCTTTAATTTACTGTATATTGTCGTCATTGTTGTTCTATGCTCATGACATCCATCGCTTAGGACATAAACTTGTAAAATATCACTGTCAAACGTGTGTAAAAGGCAGAATAATAAAGTAAAGTGGTTATCATGCACCATAAATGCCATATTCAAATCATGTTGTAATAATTACGCTGTGAAAATTTGGTGAAAAAAAATATTCCACCTTTATGACCAACAGTGTAGAAAAATCTTATTATGATATCTTGTATTGGCAATATTTCGTCAGGGGCTAGGGGGAGGGGTGATATCGTTATGTGCCCAGTTAACTTTCCAGCAAGTGAAAGATGTTAGATTGTACTGAACAATAGCCTTTTCTGGTGAAACTTCTTTTTCAGCTTTCGAGTTTAGTTAATCATTCAAATATATGATATTTAAAATAAATTCAAAGAGAAATGGGTTTTTCATAAAGCATTCATACATTGGAAACATCAAACATCTAGGACCAAATAATTATTGTAAACCCATACACAGGGGTGTCGATCCGTGTCCATGATTGGGGGGGGGGGGGGGGCGTAACCGGCGAGGGAGCAAAGCCAGTGGCGTATCTAGGGATTATGGCGCTCGGGCAAACAATGAAGTTACCCCCCCCCCCAAGTGCCCAAACTTATCTAGGTTATTGTACGAGCGAGGGAACAAAGCGACCGAGAGGCAAGTTTTTCCATTTGTAACCCTAAAAAAAACGCAATTTCTTGTGCATTTTAACCACTGCGGACATTTTGCAATTGACCACCGCAATAGAGCGGTAAAGAAGCTCGAATTTTATAGATTGATAAACGGTTTTCTATTCACTCACTATAGGCTTGAGAAAGAGTCGAGAAAGTCAGCAAGGCTACCTGAAATTGAGATTTCTTTCAAAAGTTTATGATTATGATTTTTCATTTCCGCCTTTTTTCTCTCTCCTTTTCGTGTTTTGCGCCCCTCCAATTGCCGCCTGCCGCCTGCCCCCTCCCCCCCCCCGATACGCCACTGAGCGAAGCGACCGAGTGCGGGAGGGGAAAGTATGGGAGGGGGGCTTATTTACACTGAAATTATGACATTTCTTATTTTCCTTACTTCTATTTCAAGATCAAACCTAATTAGTTTGGATAATTGTTAGTTTTAAGTTAATGTATGATAACTAATTTGGGGGAGGGGGATATATATACCCCATCCACCCCCCCCCCCCCCGATCGACACCCATAGGAAAATCTTGGTAAATTTAGGCTTTACGCCATTTTCCCATCAAATTGCCAAACTGGCAGCCGTTATTGCTGAGAGTTCATCTTTATCATGAGCCGAAGCAATGTTTTCCTTTTTTACGCTTATGTTAATTTATTTTCACATTTCTAGTTATTGGATATAATGAAGGCGATGTTTCTCCAACGATTTCGATCGAGTGTGACCCGGGATCCACGATCAGGATCATCAAAGGAGTTTGTGTGCGGATTTATTCATGTGATGCTTACGAGCCCTCCCTAGAGAGCCAGGGTGATAACAGTGACTGGATGGCACTGATGGTTCTGTACTGTGCAGGTACCGATCCATGTACCATCACTGGCTCATGTGTAGGTGGTGCAACATGCCCAGAAGACACTGCCTACATATATGCTGATTATGAATGTAAGTATAGACCGATGGGATAATCTAGTATGTTAAAGGGCCCCTGCCATCAAAATGCCACTGGATACTTGTTGGTGTGCAGTCTTTTTTTAAGTGAATGGGGCTTAGAAGGTTGTAGAAAATTATTTCAAAAAATATTTAAAAATTTATGAAACATATTTAGAAGTTTAAATATCAAAATATGAGATGTAGGTAGAACTGACCACCAACAGGTATCCACTTGCATTTTGATGGCAGGGGCCCTTTAAGTTTGTTGATCAAGGTTACGGAAAGATGTTCTTCATACTGCATCTTGATTTTCAAAGAAAAGGGCTTCGCAACGATAATACATGGCAAAGGTTTTTTTTTTTTTTTTTTTTTTTGTGTGTGTGTGTGTGTGTGTGTGTGTGAGAGAAAGAGAGAGAAAGAGAGAGAGAGAGAGAGAGAGAAAGAGAGCATAATAAAGAGCGAGGATGATAATATTTGACGTCAAGAAAACATTAAAAAAAACTTAACTTTTCTAATATCCATAAAACTACAATGTAACAAACGGTTTGCTTGAATTGAAAATCCAAACATACGGTCTAAGCAATGAACACCCTAGTCACATCAATGAAAGAACTCCAGACCAAAGACAACTGACCGAACAAAACGATACATTGCCACCAGTGGCCAAGAATGGATCGGTTTTGAGTCAGTTTGGAGTTGATTTGGGGGTGGGACTTTAAAGTATGAAAGTAGTGATAGTCTGATATTAATGACAAACTTTATAAGATATTGATGTGGGATTTCGATTGACCATAAGCTATCAGACACTTACGAAATGATAACATGGTTTCTACACCTAGTTCATTCTCTGCATTTGGGAACAAATTCAATGGTTTTTTAAAAATCTGATTATATGATATTTTATCTGAAGTGAAAGTGTTATAAATTGGACGAAGTATTCATATAGGCCCATACACTCTTAGAAAATAAGGTTTGTTTGAGCACCTTTAAAAGGTGCTTATATTTGCCACACCAGTGCCACCTTTTACGGTGTCCCTAAGCACCTTTTGAAAAGGTTTCATCGACACCTTTAAAGGTGCTCAAGGGTATACGCCTTAAGATTGTCCCTTTCGATCACGTCGGGGTCACCATTTTGTTGGCGATGTTTTTAAAATTATATAGGTGGGAAAAGAAATATTTGTTATCTTGTTTAAATTTAAGAAATCAATCAGAAATCAATCAAACAATCAAATGAACATCAATTCCACACGGCAATGAGCATCCCAACATTTTAAGGGAACAAAAAGGCTACGTGATCTACAAGATAAATAAATAAAATACGCGGAAAACAGAATAGTTAAGGTTCAATGCTTTTGATGTATATTATTTCATATCTTGACTATTTACACATTTGATCAAACATATTTTATTCAAATTAAATAAATCAATGTCTAACTGATCAATGTATTGAAAACAAACTATCGGTATAAAGACTTATATTGGTTGACTCAAATTATATTGTATTGAAATAAGGCAGTGAATAATACATAAAAATTATCTTTAGTACAGAATCATGGAAAGTTGATGGAACGTAGTGAAAAAACGAAGACTGCCGAAGAAAACGAAGATTGTGGCGAAAAGTTGGCTGTGGTGAAAACGGTGAATTCTGGTGTCAGGAGTGAGATCTGGGGTGATGACCCTTGTCAGCTTGTGTGGTGACACTGGTGGTAGAATGACCCTTGTGTCGGATGTCACTTGGACCTATTACCAAAGAAATGACGAAACATCGTTGTCCCGTAAAAATCAACTCATATCGTCCTCGAAAGTTATAAAATTCACTACAACGTTCAATATGTATATATATATATATATACATATATATTGTGACTATACTTATCACATAACTGCCTTATTCACTTCCATAAACAAGATTATAATTATATTGCCATGAAAATGGCCAATAACTGGTAGTGGTACAAGTTTAACCTTAAAAAAAACGTCAAAGACATTCGAATAACAGTTAAATAGAAAATCATGACAGCAACTACTATCACTATTAAATCCTCAAAATAGGAAACCTGTACAAATCAGTTTCGACAATTGTAATGATTATATCCTTTTTAAACCAACAAAACTATTTCCTATAAATAGAGAAATATGGTCTAAATATATAAAACTTAATTGTCATAAATCAAATAACTTGGTCGATCCATTCCATGTTCGTTCTTTTCTATTTACAATAGTTGAATTACCAATAAAGTATATAAATAATTATCATAAATACCAAAGTACCTACCCGATATATATCAGGAAAATGACCCATGCTTTAGAGCTTTACCAAAAACCGGGACAGCAACGGGAAGGTAATTAGCCGGTTTGGCTCTCCAGCTCGGGGAAACCAAGGTGCAAAACCACGTAAAAAATAATGCTGCTATAAGTTTTGATGGAGCAAAATCTGCGTCCTGCAGCGATCAAGGTTGGATGTGATCTGGTGACTTCTCAAAATACGTAATGAAATCTCCGACACCGCCCAAAAAGGGCTAATTCTGATTGGTTACTTTACGTTACCAAGAATAACAAAATTTACATACAGTAGTAATCAATTACAAGAGTGCACATCAATGGATATGCACCTTTAGAAATAATGTCTTTAAAATGCTTTCTTTAGAATTAAGTACTTTGGAATTTTTTTCTTTTTAAAACACAGGTGGTGGACGTTGCTTTGTATCCAACTCAAATAATGTTCACACAACATTATATCGTCTTAAGTTATGTTCATATAGTGCATTAAATCGTATTAAATAGTTGTTTGGACACTACAGGCTCATCACAAACACTGGCAAAGAGCTAGCCTACTCTTGAGCAATATTTTATCGTCCTTCGAAAAAAATACAATATATCCATAGTAACTGAAATCAATAAATTATAACAACATGCAATGGAACACATTTATACAATTTGTATCAAACCAAAGTATTTTGAAAATGACGAATGTAGATAGATATTATTGTGGACATGTTTAAATAATATCTACAGATTATGATAAAGACTAATACGCATAACAAAAGGTGGAGAAATCTAAGCTCAATGGCTAAGGTCCTTTTAATGGAACTTGTAGACACCTTTTCAACCCGGTACCAGTTTCGAGCTCAATTTTCAATTTCAAAACATTTATTTCCAACTTTTCAATATAAGTGTACAAAGTAATAATGTTTTTAACAAAAATACGACATAATACACATTCATATGCTACATACATAGTTGGAGGACACACCTCTAAAAGCAAAAGCTTGAGGCGAGGGTGCCCTTAGTAACATAATACATAATATT
This sequence comes from Heliocidaris erythrogramma, assembly GCA_025617745.1. Lineage (NCBI taxonomy): Eukaryota > Metazoa > Echinodermata > Echinoidea > Camarodonta > Echinometridae > Heliocidaris > Heliocidaris erythrogramma. The sequence continues at coordinate 27,099,852 of CM046868.1, forward strand.
ACATAATAAATATATAAAAAGCCAATAACTACATACAAAAAAACAAAAGAAGAAGAAAAAAAAAGCTATAATGAGTACCCCATAAGCACCATTTTTTCTAAGAGTGTAACGACCTCGCTCTATGTGCATTAATTTCCAATGCGGTGGTGATATTATAGAAAGAGAGATAGGGAGAGTAAAAGATTGACAGAGACAGAGAGGCAGAGACAGAGAGAGAGGCAGGGGGGGGGGGGGGCTTTGATTAGAAGAAAAATGAAAGAGATAGAAAGTACATCATAAAAGGAGGAAAGAAAGAGGAAAATATAAGAAAGAAAAACGCTGCCATGAAAAATAGTGACAGACGTCATTAAGGTATAAAATGAATAATGGATTATGAATAATGATATATACCAATTTGATCGCATCTACAGGTATTTCTGATGACACTTCTGCAGCATCTACGGTGACAAGCGTAAGTTTTCATCGGTATCTATACTGTATCCTTCTCCCCGTAACTATACCATTTTAAATGACATCATCTTGTGATAGATCTTCCCTTTTGCCTATTTATTTTACGACAAATTCATTATGAAAGGGATTAGACAATATTTTCCTCAAAGGTAATCTCCGACAGAGAGCCAACAAATTACGAAAAATCACCTAGTAAATGGTATTGTGATAACTTTTTAAAGATATGCTTGCCAGTTCTGGACAAAGTTTTTGAAATATCTTTTAACCGTTTTTTTTTTCAGGCACCTCCGAGTCAGCCTCCAGTATCAGGTAATACATACGTACAGTTCTGTAAAAGTATAGAATGTAAAAAAAAAGAAAAGAAAATCCATTATTTTTTTCCATTTATATGCACACCTGTATAAAAACACCGCAACCTGATAATAGAAAGTAATATTTTGTATGACTCCTTATCTCTGATTGATCTGTAGGCGAACAGGCTCCATGATACTATTAAACCAATCATCGTTAACAAAAGTAAAAATCCCTTGGCGAAGTTGGCGCTCGTGACCAAACCCGTCAGGGAATCATAACTGTCGGAACACCAATTCTGCTGACAGTAATTTTATCTTGTCGATTCCAATTTCATGCTCCAAGAAGCACATTGTTATCGAAAGGTGATGATCTGATGATATGATAATCATCTTAATCAACAATTTCATAAATATTTATTTGGGTTATGGGGTTGATCTATCAGCTAAACACCAGAAATTAAAATATTGTGAAGGCGTTATTTATTTTATATTTGAAGAAATAAACATTTGTCAGAATCAGTAGAGAATATTCACTTAGTTGGATGCCGTTGATCCCGTACTGAGAATTAGAGTTATATTGGAAACGGTAATGAAGAGAATTTTGGCCTTGAGATTAAACGAAATAGAGGGGAGGGAATTAGAGAGAGAGAGAGAGAGAGAGAGAAAGAAAGAAAGAAAGAGAGAGGGGAGGGTTAGTGAGATGGGAGAGAGAGAGAGAGGGGGGGGGGCGGGAGCGATGGGGAAGGGGAGGACTATAAAACAAACCGATATTATAAAAATGATAATCATGATGAATAATTTTAGAACAGCCAATAGAAACAGAGAAATGCGCCATGAATAGGGGATACAGATATCCTTTAATTGCACATGTATTTATTATTTTTGGGTAAATACCAAGTGAGGGCATACTCTTCCATCTAAACAAATATTTTCAAAGCTATTGATTCATTCAGAAGATATTTAGAATGGATTCGAAGTTTAAGACAACTGTAGTCATCTTGATCATTCTAGGCTTAATAGAAATCACTGCTGGATCGGCTCCAACACGAGGTAAGAAAAATCGGATGTACTATTGTGATATCGTGTACTGCCAATATTTCGTCGGGGGGGGGGGGGGGGGGGGGGGGGGGGTGACTGTCGACTTTTGCCCAAATGAATGAGCGAGGTGAGGGACACAAATTTAGACTTTTCTTATATGCTGATAACCATTGTGACGATTATAAATTAGACATATATTTTCAGCTTTCATGGGAGTTAGTTATTCACAGAAATATATAATTAATAGAGAGATATGAGAGATTAATATATTTTTTTATCCCGAAAATTTCCGAAATGCCCCATGTATATGATGACAGGTCAACGCAGATATATACCTAAAGATCCCTTATATTGCTTCAAGCTATATTAAGAAAATAAAATTTTGTACCATACACATGTAGACTATCAAGACTATCAAGTCAAAGGTTCACAAAGTTTTAATATGCAGTTTATGCGATGCCTTTATTCTGAAGATGTAACAAAGTAAATAACAAGTTAGGAAGGACCATCATCCAGTAGAAGCTATTTTCGTTTCAAACTTGGTAAAATTTCAGGGGAATAGATGCGTCACGAAATGGTATCAGTCTGTTGATTTTGTAAGATATATGAAACACTAATCAAGCAAGAGTCATATTGATTTTCGAATGGGCTTTTTCATAAAGCATTCATAAACGAAGTTGCAGACATCGAACACTAGGACCAGATATCGTGAACCCATACGGATGTCCTGGTAAATTTAAGCTGTCCGCCACTTTTCTCTCAAATTGACAAATTGACAGCTGTAATTGCTACGAGTTCATCATTATCATATGCCAAAGCATCATTTTTTTCAATTGTTTTATGTGGGTGTGTTAAATTTTCTTTTCACGTTCCTAGTTATTGGATGTAATGACGGTGGTGGTGGTTCTCCATCGATCACGATGGAGTGTGACCCGGGATCAACGATCAGGATCATCAAAGGAGTTTGCGTGCTGGTTTCTTCTTGTGATGCTTATGACCCCTCCCTAGAGAGCCAGTGTGATAACAGTGACAAGACGGCACTGTGGGCTCCGTACTGCGCAGTTACCAATCCATGCCCCATCACTGGCTCATGTCGGGGTGGTGCACTGTGCATAGGAGACACAACCTATATCTACGCTGATTACGAATGTATGTAAACATGCACACAGTTTTGTTTGTTCCTTTCCTGATTTAAATTAATTCATGATGCGTTTCGGATGCAAAGTTTACGACTACAAAAGTTTTTACTTTTTGATAATTCAATTCAATGTCTATTTGATAATATAGATGCAGCCAAATGGCTGAATTTCGATATGGTAGAATATAAGATAATAATTTATACAAAGATTACCATAATCACATTGAAAATGAATGTGAAATTAACACATAATGTCAATATAAAAAGAGAAAATAACTAGTTATTACTACAATTGTAGCTGGTAGGAATTTCAACAATTCGTTTTGACAAACATAAAAAGGGATTGCGTTTAATAGGAAATAGATTTCCATCGAAAACCTTTATTCCGTTAAATGTTATGTACCTGTCCTAAATCAATTTTATGGAGCCTATTAGCAAAAAATGTGCAAATGTTGACGACAAATGTTTTGATTGGCTAACAATATACACTGAAACATTACCAGAACAGTGTAATCTGAAAAGGCTTTTTCTTTCGGTAAGTTCTAAATTCATTCAACATTCATTAGTGATCTATATTTTCTGCATTCAGTAAACAATGTACGGTATCGTATTTTTTTTTTTATATAACTTTCAGTTCTGCATCTGATTTCGGGAAGTTTATGACATGACTGTTTTTGAGTTCTCCATGACAAAATCTTGCTGCTGGTAACCAATCGCAAATATTCTTGATCAAATCCGATGTAAATTTTCTGCACAAATGATAATTACATATATCAATAATAATGAAGAAAAAAAAAAAAAGTAATTTTGATCTATTTTTCAGAAATATATAAATAAGGTATTGACATACAGTTTTAAACAACTGCACGCACTAAAACACACACACACACGCACACACAAATAAAAAATAATAAAAAGATTCCATACCTCAAATACTCCTAGTGGCACTGTAGGGTGCGAAGATGCACACTTTATTATACGGGCCCAATGCATCATATGGATGGATTTCTGTTTTGCTAATTAAAAGTGAATAAAAAGTAACATTTTGAACCATTAAGAGTGCAACATTGTAACCAGCCATGTTGCAAAATACCCTGCATGGCTACAACTTGTCACACTTTTAACAGGTTTAAGGTGCTGTTGGTATTAACAAATGTAAAGCTTTTCTCTCATTCGTTTACTAATCTGTAAAGAATGATATATCACCTACCAGTTATACGATTTGAGTATCAAGTATCAAAACCTTTACAATCGTATAACTGAAAGGCTTAGTCCGAAAGGGTGGGTAGCGTCGCGTCGCGTTGCGTTGACGCGAACGCCACCATTCGTCCAAAGCCCCCCCCCCCCCCCCCGGTTTGACCGAAAGGGTGCGTTGGGAGCGTCGGGTTACGTCGGGATGCGTCGCGTTGACTGGATCGCCACTATTCGTTCAAAGCACCACTGGTTTTGCCGAAAGGGTGCGTTGACCTTTTCTAAATATTGTTATTATCATTATCAGGGGCGTATCCGGGGGGGGGGGGGGGGGGCTTTGGACGAATGGTGGCGGTCACGTCAACGCGACGCGACGCGACGCTACCCACCCTTTCGGACTAAGCCTAACTGAAATACATCATACATGTACTTTCACTGTCTGCACAATATTTGGCAATTTGTTCTATACCCGAACATTTTTTCTCACATATTTTCAATGTTTGTTCATTTCCATATTTACTGTTCACATCCATGAAGGTATCTCTGATGAAACAACAGTGCCGACAACGGTGCCAACGGTAAGATTTCAATATGCACAGTAAAACATATTGTAAATCTAGTTATAACATTGGATAACAACGTGGTCATTGATACTTTCCTTATTATTTCTTCCCCACCCCCATACATTAGAAAGCCGCTTAAATGGATCTTTCGTAATATAAAAATAGAGGGATTAGTGCATACAAAATAAAATGAGATAAATGTCGCAAGATGAGGAAGAAGAAAGAGGAAAAGGCATGTTAAGAAGAAGATGTGGAGAAGAAGAAGAAGAAAAGTGATAAGAAGAAAGGAAATGTGAGGAGGGAGAAGGAGAATAAAAAATTACACATCATTGAAAGCCCGTTTTCTTTTCTCATATGACACCGTACACATTCTCAGAGAATTATGCATAACCAATGCAATGCCAGCCAGGATAAAGACCCACTCACAGATCCCCATTTGTTCAAAATAAGTGGATGGATGATAAATTTGGTTCATAATGGTAAGCTCGTGTGCTCCTATTTCATAATGACAGAATAATTATGACGGAAGGATTGCACATCTGGTAACTGTATCCTAATTACTTATTATGAAGTGGGTAAATCTGCCACTTTTTTGCCTCGAACTTAATGTCAATGTGCCTTGAATCGGCTGATGTACCATATCAATTATTGTGCCTGCTCAGTAATAATTATGTCGTCCTTCCATCATGATTGTTTTGGAGTCATATGAAAAAGAAGAATACGAGCTCTCTAATGATCTGCAATTTAAATGAAAGAAATACTCCGAAACATTTCATGTCTTTCTGAATCATGGTGAATCAAACGTAGTAGCCATCCACTTATTTTCGACAACTGGGTTTCTGACAGTGACACTTTTGCCACACTGTGATTCTCTGATCATGGCTTGGATGATGTCATATAAAAGTAGATAATATGAGCTTCTGAATGATATGTACATTAGCCCCAAATCATGTTGAATTACTGAGTAATCTACCCACAAATTTGTGTTTCCCTTTTTTCAGAGACACCCTGTATAATTACAAACAAAAGAAAGCCGAGAAGACTCTCGAATATATTTCTCTTTTTCTACTTCTATTTCTGTTTTTATATTGCTAGTGCGAAACAAATTTCCACATTTGAGGACAATGTTGGATGACTCATAGGGGAAAAACCTTATGAACGATTTAAAAAAAATAAATATCTGAATCTAATAATTGCTGATGAATGGCACGTAGCTGAATGGAATATAGCTGAATGTGTATAATAGGAGCTGACAGATTAAGGAAATTGCACCCCCCCCCCACAAAAAACAAAAAACAAAAACAATTGTATGGTAATCATTAATTATTACTATTACATGCATATAGCTTAGTTAAATCGGTCAGTCATTCTGTCAAATAAATGGAACATGTGCTCTATAAAGCTGAAACAGCTGAAACTTGATAATTTTCGTAAGTTATTGACAACTGATGACCCTATTATATATTGACATAACAGAATTGGAATTATTTTTCGCCCATAATAGACTGCTTCTGGATCCACATCTACTACAGACAATCGATCTCCAACTCCAGGTATTAGCGAAAGCGAGATTTAAAGAAAAATGCATTACCTCTTATCTCCAGAAATCAGTACGTGTTGCCACACACTGGAATAGTAGCAGTTCCTAATAATGCGTAGTATATATAAAATATAAAAGAACAATTAAAAAAAACATAGTTAAAATGTGTCGAATGTCGTTTTTCCGAATGTTCAGGCATGGAAGGCTTAAAAGGCTAATTCCGAAAGCGACATAGGGTTTGTAGTTCCGAAAATGAAATAGGTTTCGTAATTACGAAAATAAAATAGGGTTCATAACTCCGAAGGTTCATGATTCCGAAAATGCAATACAACCCCGTATCATTTTCGGATTTATGAACCTTGTTTACTAAAGAAAAAAACCCCCTCCCCATCTTACAATTTACTTCCGGATTAACTTATCTCTTTGAATTATAAAAACTGAAGTCAAGAAGAAAACAAAAAGGGAACACGGTGTAACATCATCTTTTCTACATTATTAGGCGTGAAATGTCTGGTTCGGGATACGTAGTTGAAGACAAAGAGGGCTTGATTAATGTTGACTACCTTTATGTCTAATCTATGGATAATTCATAGGTTTAAAAAAAATATTTGTACTGATAAAATTATGTTTCAATTTGGATGTAATATAAATTACAGCAAGTTGACAGCTCAGCATATCTACCCTTCTATATCTTTGTTTAAACTTTTCCTCTAAGATAAAGTATAAGGTTATTTTACACAATTCTTGCCATTTGTCGTACATTTTTTAAAAATCTGACGGGTGTTGAAGGAGTTAATTTTTAATTTTGTTTTTATTTTCATCTATCTAAAGAAAAAAGAAACAAACAAGCATACTGTGATTTTTGAATAGATGAATTTTTAAATAAGTCATGAAAGCAGATTGGGGTTGGGGATGTTTTTTATCGCATGTTATTTAAATTCCTACTTAAATTGCAAAGTTGTCAAATGTCAAAATCATTGAAATGCTTTTTCTCGCGTTTCCGTTATTTCCACAAACTGTATTACCGTTCACGATGCCCTACCCTCAATGCCATCACAAGCAGACATCGTCCATCAGAAGACATCCCTCTTTAAACAGATCCAGGGACGGCGTCTTCTTAATCATGTGATCAAAACCAGACATGGCTTGTCATTGGTCAAATGCGGCGGTGAGTGTAATAAACGAGATGACTGTGTATCTTTTAACATTGGCAATGATGTGTGTGAGCTCAACAACCGGGTCGTAGGCGGCGCTGGTGTCAGTAAAGCTGACTTTGTTGAAGCAAGGGGTTTAAATACTATGAGAAACAATAAAGTTTGAGTTGATTTTCACAAGTTTATCAATGATTTGCGAACAAATGATTTTCATTGAGTATGTACAAATATTGCTTTATTGAATTATTCCACTTCAAAATAATTTAAGGTAATTTCATTGCCAATGACAGAGAATTCTTCACCTAGATATTTATAGCCTGATTGTGTGAATTCATATTTATAATCCCTTTATGTGTATAACTTTTATTCATGTCGTAAACTGATTTAGATTGGGCATCGATCTGCCGTTATGTTAATGATTTAAATTACCGCATGTAAATATTATGATCTAGTCTTGTACATATTCAATACCGATTTTATTTAACGAATAATGTCCTATTCGCCAGAAAATGATACCGAGGTTTATGTTTTGTCGTGATTAAGGCTATTTAGAAATAATTTACTTGATTGTGTGAATTCATAATTATGTTGAGAAAAAACCCCAATCTTTTGACGTCTGCTAATGACATGTGCGACGGGACATTTTTTTATGAATATTGATTAATCCTTCCCCCCATGAACGTGTAGTTTGAAATACAATTATTGATTTATTATAAGACGGGGGAAAAGCACTTCACGCTGAATCATGAATGATAAAATCATCGTAAATAAATAAAAAAAAAATACCGCTATGTTCGAGTCTTGAATTTTTGTATTTTTTTTTGGGGGGGGGGGGGGGGTGTTGCAAAATCTAACAAAAATTGCACCGAATTTTCATGACTAGTAAATGGTATCTGCAACACAAAGATGAGTTAAAAAGTGACATTTTATTCATATTTTGCAGGTACTTGTGTAAGCAACCCATTTCCTACATGATAAGCAAGTCAGAATGATTTTTAGCCTGGTTTTAACTAAGACTGGTTCTAATAGGTAGAGGTATAGTTTCACACAAGAACTCACGATCACATTTATTCGATGGCTTACAGACTGTTCAGGCGGCTTTGAAAATGTAATTGAAATTAAAATGTATGAGTATTCGAGGGAACAGGAGGAATACAATATTGCAATGATATGTAATGTTTTCACGTTAGCCTAAAGCCTTGTACGAAGACGAACTATTGTATGAGACAAGGTACATTACACTTCTGTAGTCTACCCAACAATGCGACCAATTATACGTGTGCATTGAAGAATATTTTTAAACCCTTCAATATGGCGCGAAAAAGAGACATGATAACGAAGCTTTTCGACCTGCACTCATCAGGTTATCACGCCTACTTTCAATCGCACGAACCCCTTCTGAGCAGACAAAAGGAGTTCGTCCAAGCTTTGCGATTGTTCTGAAATTACGGCGTCCGGGTTGCGTCGGGTTCATCGAGTATAATATAGTTGATTTCGAGTAATTTGTTATATACCTGCGTGATAACCTGATGAGTGCAGGACGAAAAGCTTCGTTATCATGTCTCTTTTTCGTGCCATATTGAAATTTTGTAGTACCGAGAAATTACTTATGTATTTTTACCAACATGATTTTTTTCATTCACATGCCGGAACAAATCTCAATCACCAGAAATTAAGCATGTCGACCAGAGCCAAATGATCCCACAACGCTTTAGATTTAGCGTGAATTTGAAAAGACTTTTGGCTATCATGACGATTATGTACTTTATTCTATGAATTTTGTCAATTACTTTAATGTTTCATTTATTGTATTGATTCATTTTTTAATGACTAATTACTAATCACTAATTGATCTATACGCCAATGGGCCAAATGACGCTACTGTTGATGATCACTGAGATCAGTTAAAGATCACATTGCAAGAAAATTCCATCAAAATAAATATTGGCTTAATACTTATTATTGCATAGATGGCATAAATTATACAAGGATATCCAAATTCAACGCTTGGAAACATTTGAATTAATGATTATTATCAATTATAAAACGGTAAAATACAGCCCCCGATATAGCAGCTGAAGAGCTCCTCGAACGCTGCTGAGATGTGTGACGACACACGAAGGACCAGTCCTGTCTAAGCAGACGATGTCCCATAACATCTTACACATTTTTCAGTGCCTGTTTTGTCATCTCCTCTTCACTTATTTCTCTTACTTGACTAGCGTCAGTCTTAATGTTAGTCTGTTGCCTCACTCTTAACTTCGTGTATGGTATTATTTTGATGAAAAATGCAGCGTTAAAAAAATAAAGGAATCAGTCACTTGTAAACAAAATAAGACGCCATTGTATTTTCAGCTGCTTGCACCGGGGCATGTCCGGCGTTTCAAGAGGGAACGAATACAATCTGTGATTTTATTCGGAGGGCTTTTCAATTTGAAAATGGGGTTTATTTCATTGATCATTGACCCTTCTCCTGTGTAGTTACAATCAAACGGTTTTAGTTATCAGAATCAGTTTCACTTTCCCTTTTAGAATGGTGTGAAATAAGGTCATGTTAAATATACCAAACTCTTTATAATTTCATAAATAATTGCATTGCAATTACGTTCATTCATTATAGGACGTCGTCTGCTTAAGCAGGATCGATCCCTAGTGTGACGACATCAAAACATCGCTATATTTCTGGCGAATCCTCGGATATTCCAGATGCTTAGAAGAGCTTTTATTTATGTTGTTTTTATAATCATCAGATACGCAGTTGACATAAAACTTATACGATTGCCATCTGTAAGCTTCCCAGTTTCTAGTGATACATTAATTGCCATATTTGTGATTTTCTTGCAACGTGATCTTTAACAATCATCGTTAGCAAAAGTAAAAAATAAAAAAAAACTCTTGGCGAAGATGGCGCTCTTGATCAAATAAAGAATGACTGTCACCAAACCCGTCATGCAACCACAATAATAATCCTGCTGCATGACAGCCATGTTATTTTGTCGATTCCAATTTCATGTTCCTAGAAACACATTGTAATCGAAAGGTGATGATATGATAATCAGATTAAAGCAATCATTTCATGAATATTTATTTGGGTTATGGGGTTGACCTACTCAGCTAAAACACCAGAAAATAAAATATTGTAACTAGAGAAAATTCTTGTTCTGGTTCTGAGTATATTAGAAATGGAAATGAAGAGAATTTCGACCTTGAAACATTATTTGAAGAAATAAATGTTTGCCAGAATGAGAGAATCCGGGTAGAGAATATTCATTTGGTCGGAGGCCGTTGTTCTGAGAAGAAGAGTTATATTGAAAATGATAATGAAGAAACTTTTGGCTTTGAATCTAACAGATATAGAAGAAACAGAATGAATGAAAGGAGAGAAAGAGTAAGTGAGAGAGAGAGAGAGAGAGAGATAGATAGAGAGAGGAAGAGAGAGAGAGAGAGAGAGGGGGGGGGGGGAGAGTAAGGAAAAAAGGTCAGTTGGAAAGGGGGAACACTATCAAGCTAATATAAATATTTGAGAATCATTATTACGAATTATGTACATTAGACCTGTATAGCCTATCAAGCTGCGTGAACATGGTTAAGTTATTCACAAAATAATATGTAATGTACGTGATGCCGTTATTCTGATTTAACAAAGAAATTAACAATTTGTGGAGGATAATGTCCCATTAGAAACTGTTTTCGTTTCAAAACTGGTAAAATTTCAGAGAGATGGAATTCCACATGAATTGGTTAGTTGGTATCAGTTTATTGATTTTGTAAGATAAATGACTAGTCAAGAAACAGTCATGTTGACATTTGAAATGGGTTTATCATAAAGCATTCATAAAAAAAAAATAAGAAACATCAAACATCTAGGAACCTATATTGTAAATTCATACCAAAATATTGGTAAATTTAAGCTTTCTGCCACTTTTCCTTCAAATTGCCAAACTGCCGGCTGTTGCTAAACAGTCGGGTAACGTCGCGTCGCGTTGGTAGAAATTTTCGAACATTTTTCAGGAAGGTGTCTTCAAGGGGACAAATTGAAAAGAGTCCATCTCAGTATGATTTTTCCCGTTTTCAGGCTAAAAACGACAAACAAGGGAATAAAGAAAACAATAGAAGGATAAAGAAAAACATGAACTATAAAGAGAGAATAGAAGGGTAGGAAGGATGGAAAAAATATGATGAAAGGAAACAAAGAATACAACAACAGGAAAGTTGGAAAGTAAAAATAAGTGGATACAAACAAAGAATAACATAAAGAAAGATAGAGACATAAATGATAGAAGGATAAAGATATTAAGAGTAACATAAGGAAAGACAGAAGAGAAGATGATAATTTGAATAAAGGAATAACATAGGGTCTGAGCCAAAAGTAGTCAACATAAACCCTCCATTTTCAATTTAAGATTTGTGTCTGCCCTTGTATATCACATGAAAGCTGAGAATCTGTAGTTTATGAAAATGTACATGTCTCTTCATGATTGCGTTCAGTTTTTAAAAAAATAACCTTTACAATGGAAAAGAGCGCCCTCATAGCGCGACGGGACGGAATTACTAGAAAAAGTAATTTAAAAAAAAGTGAAAGGGCATTTGAAAAATAAAGTTTGGAGTTTGAATACTATATGCAATACTATTCAATGCCCAATGCCAGTTCTGGCAATATTCTGCTATAATTGGGTTAAAATTTGAACTTTTGGTGCAAAATTGTATTTTGGGGCACTTTGACACCCCCTTTTTATTTTTTTGTAGGATAAAGTGGAGTTTATAGACTGAGGTCTTGTATCAATGAACTATCGTACCATAACTTCTGTACCATTAAAATTGATTCCCTTATACATGTATTTCGAGAAGAATTGTGATGTGTTCTTTTTTTTCCGTCCCGTCGCATTTAGTGGGTATTTAAGGGATTTTAGGCGCGACGGGACGGAATTTTGCATGGAAAGTACAGTCCCATGTATGTCATTTGATGTAAGTATACTTCTTTTAACCCGAGCAAGTTTTTATTCATTTAATTTGAATAAACAATAGAGAATAAAAGTTTTCTTACTCGAACAATGTAGTTCTACCACATTGTTTTAGAGAAAAGAACTATTTCATGATATCAAATTTTTTTTTTCTTCAAAATCCCCATTTGTTTTGTACATGGTGCAAAAGTGTCCATCCTCTCTAGTGATTTTATCTCTTTAATTTGAATTAACAATAAAGCTTGCCACTTCCCTGTGCCTTAACATTGTAGTTCTACCATAGTTTAAAAGAAAAAAGTACAGTTGGACAATATTTTTAAAAAATTTTTTAATCCCCATTCATTTTGTACATGGTGCAAAAGTTTCCGTCCCGTCGCATTCCGTCCCGTCGCGCGACACCCATTCATCAATTTTCAAATTTAAAAAAAATTGATTGGGCCAAAATCTTAGCTTCATGGTTGAATGTCATGTGCTCTATCATACTAATGAAAAATCAGGATACGTAGCTAGTCTTCAATTTTAACTTCGATAGAATTTTACTTTGAATCTGTCTTACAAAATTTCACCATTCTATCGTTCCGTCCCGTCGCGCTAACAAAAAATGTTGTTACCATGGAAACGGAATTACGATCATTCTTGTGTTTGTAGTGAAATTGTTCTTCAGTGTAAACTTATTACATAAGTAAAGGTATGCAGCAGGTAGCATTTCTTATTTTCTTGTAAGGAGAAAAAATCCTATTGAATTCCGTCCCGTCGCGTTGACAGGACTTTTGGCTCAGACCCCATAACGAAAGAAAAGATGAAAGGAAAACAATATGATAGGATAAAAGCAAAGAATGTTTTAAAGAAAGTAAGTAAAGATGGGAAGCAGAAAATGATTTTAAAAAGAATAATATGAAAGATAGAGAGAGAAATGATAGGATAAAAAAAGTTTAACTTATATAAAGAAAGACAGAGAGAGAAATGATAGAAGGATAAAGATTAACGTGAGGAAGGTGGGGGAGAAAATGATAACAGGAAACAAAGAATATCATAACGAGAGGAAGGATGGAAAGATAATTGATAGAAGGATAAAAGCAAGAAATGACAAAGCGAGAGAGAGAAAAATGATAAAAAGATAAATATAAACATGAAGAAAGGTGGAAGAGAAGATGATAAAAGGGAACAAAGAATAACAAAGTGAAGATGGAAAGCAATAAAAAAAAGAGGATAAAAAGAATAAATATAAACAGTAACATTATGAAAGATGGAAAACAAAATGATAAAAGCAATAAAAGAATAACGTAATGAAAGGAAAGGTGGAAAGAAAAAATTAATAAAAGGATTAAAAACAACTGAATTAGTAATTACGCGATGCGTAATATATGTCCCCGCCAGAAGTGTAGATCTGTGGAATGGCTGTTAATTTATGTAATTTCTGATAGAACCTTGAAGATAAATGTGAGAAATGAATTATCAAATTAATGTTTTATGATTATAAATGCATTTTCTGTTGATTTTGAATAAATTACAATAAATTTGCATAATTAATGAATTTCAAAATTCTGTGTATAGAGGTTTGACAGCCCCTACCCAGCCCTATCAGATAAAACAATCAGATTCAAAATACGGTGTGAAATAGAGGAGAAGTAGCATTTTTCGTCGATTTTGAATAAATTTGCATAAATTTGCATAATTGATGAATTTCATGATTTTGTGTAGAAGTTTGGAAGCCCCCACTCAGCCCTATCAGATAAAACAATCAGAATCAAAATCGGCCAAGAAATGACGGAGAAGTAGCATTTTCTAACTTTTTGAGCACACACGGACGGACGGACGGAGGGACGGACGGACACACACACGCATTTTATCCTATCATTTCTCTCTCTATCTTTCATATTATTCTTTTTAAAATCATTTTCTGCTTCCCAACTTTCCTTATTTCCCTTAAAACATTCTTTACTTTTATCCTATCATTTTGTTTTCCTTTCATCTTTTGTTTCGTTATGTTATTCCTTTATTCAAATTATCATCTTCTCTTCTATCTTTCCTTATGTTACTCTTAATATCTTTATCCTTCTATCATTTATGTCTCTATCTTTCTTTATGTTATTCTTTGTTTTTATCCACTTATTTTTACTTTCCAACTTTCCTTTTGTTGTATTCTTTGTTTCCTTTCATCATATTTTCTTCCATCCTTCCTACCCTTCTATTCTCTCTTTATAGTTCATGTTTTTCTTTGCATTATCCTTCTATTGTTTTCTTTATTCCCTTGTTTGTCGTTTTTAGCCTGAAAACGGGAAAAATCATACTGAGATGGACTCTTTTTCAATTTGTCCCCTTGAAGACACCTTCCTGAAAAATGTTCGAAAATTTCTACCAACGCGACGCGACGTTACCCGACTGTTTAGCAAAAGCCAAACTGCCAGCGTCCTTATCATGTGCCGAAGCGATATATGATTTCCTCTTTTTTTACGTTTATGTTAATTTATTTTCATGTTTCTAGTTATTGCATGTAACGACGTTGGATGACCCACTACAGCTTGCAATGAGCTTATTTCCAATGGTTATATCAGTTGTGTGTGTGTGTGTGCGTGTGTGTGGGCGTGCGTTTGTTTAGCATTATGTCCGAGGACATTTTCGGACAGAGAACAAAAAAAAATCATGACAACAATGGTCCTCGGAAGCCGGACAATAGTCCTCGAACGTCGAACAATGAATTTATGCCTTATTCCGTCGACTGTCCGAGGACGAGTAACAATAGAGGAACAATAGCTGTCCTCGGAAGTAAAGCCATGTAAACGTGTGTGTGTGTGTGTGGGTGTGTGTATTTGTGCGCGCTAGAGAGAGAAGGAGATATAGAGACAGAGAGTGTGTGTGTGTATGTGAGAGAGAGAGAGTGGGGAGAGTATATGAAAGAGCGAGGATAATTTTTGAGTTCAAGAAAACATAAATAGCATTGTTAACCTGTTTTTCTTATTCATACAATTAAAACGTAACAGACGGTTTGCTTGAAGTGGAAATACACACATTCAGTCTCGATGATGACATTTATATCCCTTACAGCAACGGAACCAAGCCCAGGCAGACTACATACCGAACAAAATATTACATTAAAGCGATAGTCGAGAATGGGTCTGTTTGGAGGTGTGACTTTTTAGCTATGAAAGTAGATATTATGATATTATGACAAACTTTATACGCTATTAATGCGGGGTTTAGGTTGATCATAAGCTTTCAGCCAATTATGAACTAAAAACACTTTATTCATTCTCATTTCGGGAAAATTCGATTAAAAATAATTATGCTCAATTCAATTAAATTCAAATTAGCATTTATTTTCTTCCATTGATTTTGACAACATTCAACATATTTTGTACAAAAGTAAAAATCCCTTGGCGAAGTTGGGGCTCGTGACCAAACCCGTCAGGGAATCATAACTGTCGGAACACCAATTCTGCTGACAGTAATTTTATCTTGTCGATTCCAATTTCATGCTCCAAGAAGCACATTGTTATCGAAAGGTGATGATCTGATGATATGATAATCATCTTAATCAACAATTTCATAAATATTTATTTGGGTTATGGGGTTGATCTATCAAGTAAAACACCAGAAATTAAAATATTGTGAAGGCGTAATTTATTTCATATTTGAAGAAATAAACATTTTGCAGAATCAGTAGTGAATATTAACTTAGTTGGATGCCGTTGATCCCGTACTGAGAATTAGAGTTATGTTGGAAACGGTAATGAAGAGAATAGAGGGGAGGGAATAAAAGAGAGAGGGAGAAAGAAAGAAAGAGAGAGGGGAGGGTTATTGAGATGGAGAGAGAGAGAGAGAAGGTGGACAGGAGCAATGGTAACCATGATGAATAATTTTAGAACAGCCAGTAGAAACAGAGAAATGCGCCATGAATAGGGGATACAGGTATCTTTTAATTGCACATGTATTTTTTTTTTATTAATCATACTTTTTCGGAACTGATTATTCTGCGATTGGTAAATACCAAGTGAGGGGCATACTCTTCCATGTAAACAAATATTTTCAAAGCTATTGATTCATTCAGAAGATATTTAGAATGGATTCGAAGGGTAAGACAACTGTAGTCATCTTGATCATTCTAGGCTTAATAGAAATCACTGCTGGATCGGCTCCAACACGAGGTAAGAAAAATCGGATGTACTATTGTGATATCGTGTACTGGCAATATTTCGTAGGGGGGGAGGGGGGGGGGGGGGGGACCGCTGTCGACTTTTGCCCAAATGAATGAGCGAGGTGAGGAACACAAATTTAGACTTTTCCTATATGCTGAAAACCATTTTGATGAATTATAAATTAGACATATATTTTCAGCATTCAAGGGAGTTATTTATTCAATTAAATATACAATTTTTACAAAATTCAAAGAGTAGTTATGATTCAAATATTGAGAGATTAACCTATTTCTTATCCCGAAAATTTCCGACATGCCCAATGTAAATGATGACAGGTCAACGCAGATATACATGTATATCTAAAGATCAAGCTATATTAAGAAAATAAATTTTGTAGCATACACATGTAAAATATCAAGGCTATCAAGTCAAAGGTTCACAAAGTTTTAACAAATATGCAATACCTTTATTCTAAAGATGAAACAAAGTAAATAACAAGCTAGGAAGGACCATCATCCAGCTATTTTCATTTCAAACTTGGTAAAATTTCAGGGGAATAGATGCGTCACGAAATGGTATCAGTCTGTTGATTTTGTAAGATATATGAAACACTAATCAAGCTTTTTCATAAAGCATTCATAAACAAAGTTGCAGACATCGAATACTAGGACAAAATATTGTGAACCCATATACGGATGTCCTGGTAAATTTAAGCTGTCCGCCACTTTTCTCCCAAATTGACAAATTGATAGCTGTAATTGCTACGAGTTCATCATTATCATATGCCAAAGCATCAATTTTTTTTCAACTGTTTTATGTGGGTGTGTTAAATTTTCTTTTCACATTCCTAGTTATTGGATGTAATGACGGTGGTGGTGGTTCTCCATCGATCACGATCGAGTGTGACCCGGGATCAACGATCAGGATCATCAAAGGAGTTTGCGTACGGGTTTCTTCTTGTGATGCTTATGACCCCTCCCTAGAGAGCCAGTGTGATAACAGTGACAAGACGGCACAGTGGGCTCTGTACTGCGCAGTTACCAATCCATGTATCATCAATATCGATTGTAGATCTGGTGCAACGTGCCCAGGAGACACATCCTACATCTACGCTGATTACGAATGTATGTAAACATGCACACAGTTTTGTTTGTTCCTTTCCTAATTTAAAGTAATTCATGATGCGTTTTGGATGCAAATGTTACGACTACAAAAGTTTCTACTTTCTGATAATTCAATTCAATTCAATGTCTGTTTGATAATATAGCTGAAGCCAAATGGCTGAATTTCAATATATGGTACAATATAAGATAATAATACAAAGATTACCATATCACAGTGAAAATGAATGTGAAATTAACACATGTCAATATAAAATGAAAAAATAACTAGTTATTTTTACAATTGCAGGTGGTAGGAATTTCAACAATTCGTGTTGACAAACATAAAATAGATTAAAAAAAATAAATTTCCAGCCAAACACCTTTATTCAGTTAAATGTTATGTATCTGTCCTAACACAAATTTATGGAGCTTATTAGCAAAAATTTTGCAAATGTTAACGACAAAGATTTTTGATTGGCTAATAATATACATTGAAACATTACCAGAACAGTGTAATCAGAACAGGCTTTTTCTTTCGGTAAATTCTAAATTCATTTAACATTCATTAGTGACCTATATTTTCTGCATTCAGTAAAGAATGTACGGTATGGTAATTTTTTTAAATATAATTTTCAGTTCTGCATCTGATTTTGGGAATTTTATGACATGACTGTTTCTGAGTTCTCCATGAGCTTGTATTATTTTTCATGTTATCAACTAATGTTACTATTTCATGTTCACTTACTGGTTTAAAGAAAATTGAGTGGATATTTGGATGTTTAAGATAGTCGTCAAAAGAATTATCAGAGGAAATGTTATTAGAACTTTGTAAATTGATACCAATGTTAACAAAAAAATCATTAAATCATTAAATTCACAACGATTTTTAGCCTGCTTTTAACTAAGACTGGTTTAATAGGTAAAGGTATAGATTCACACAAAAACTCACGATCACATTTATTCGATGGCTTACAGACTGTTCAGGTCGTTTTTAAAATGTAATTGAAAGTAATCTATATCAGTACTAGTGAACCTTTCGAGGGAACAGCAGAAATACAATATTGTAATGGTATGTAATGTCTTCTTGTTATCCTAAAGCCTTGCACGAAGGTGAACTATTGTATGAGACAAGACTACATTACATTTTTGTAGTCCACCGAACAATACGACCAATTATACCTGTGCATGGAAGAATATTTAACCGAAAAACATGATTACAAAATATAATTTCACAGTAAAACTGTGATGATATCATTATATACATGTACATGGATAAAGATTGTAACTTGTATAGTGCGTATAAAAAAAAACGCAACAAGATTTGATTTCAAATTTGTGAAGATTGTGTTAACTTTACACCAAAGTGAGTAGCAACATCTTAAAACCACATATCTTCTCTTTCCAATGATATCTTATTTATTCATACACGGTCATGGATGGCTGAGTAATCATTCTTTTTGGACAATGGGTCAAATTGGACTTGGGACCAAGTTTAGACACTGCAAGAATCAATGCACCTTATCAGAAATTAACTTAAAGGGAAATTAACCTCAGCGTATGAATTAGCTTATTTTGAATGGTGTAGTATATGCCTCTTATTTGATACATGCAATTTCATGTAAAAACACAGGATATAGATATAAATCACTATTTTCCAGCCAAGTTATCGTCTGCTAGCAATAATAAGGGGGCTGCCATTACTTTATGTGTACACGAACATATTTTTCATCCCAAGTAAAATTTCCTTCATCGTTAACTTGTAATTGATTTTTAGAGGACAAATATATATTAGATAAAGTCACATATTCTGAAATGTAAGTTTAGTTTTATATATTTTTTAAAAGGTCTTAATTTGTTCATAAAAAATATACTTCATAAAAAATATACGTCAAGGACGGAGAATTGACGTCAAGGACGGAGACAATCGTAACAATACCAAAACAAAGCGAGGAATCTGCTTTACAGGATGGCTATTAGAACTCATGGGTCGTCAATTATCTAGGCCCATGGCCAATAACAATCGTAATACAATCAGAACAAAGCGACGTATCTGTTGTAAAGGTAGGCTATTATCAATGCATATGGTACCTAATGATCCGTGTCATGCACAAAATGGCAGCCTCCATGGAAAGACGTAGCAGACAATAGGTGCATCTAGAATATCACGTGGGGTTAATTGTCCTTTAACAAATGGAATAATGAAATTAATAATCGCGACTTACCATTGTCTTCTTTCGGATATCTCTTTTTAACATTACATCCCATGCCCCTCAACATGGCCCCAATCCTTTCCACACAGAGATTAGCTCTTTTCTCCAACTCACGCACAGCCCTGCGAATCAATGGGGAGTGGCCACCACGATCTACGGATCTGACTTGTTGTGACTTTTTTCTTTGGGGTTATATCAAGAGCAAAGTGTTCATTACCCCTCCACCTGACATTGCAACTCTGAGACAAAGAATCACTGATGAGTTTGAAGCTCTACGCCACCAAGCCCCAATGATTCGCAGGGCTGTGCGTGAGATGGAGAAAAGAGCTAATATCTGTGTGGAAAGGATTGGGGGCCATGTTGAGGGGCATGGGATGTAAATTATGTACATTACACCTCCAGCCTATCAAGCTGCATTAACATGGATAAGTTGTTCACAAAATAATAGTGATACGGCACAGTGGGCTCTGTACTGCGAGATAAACAATCCATGTACCATAATTGGCTCATGTAGACATTGTGCAACGTGCCCAGGAGACACGAATTATATCTACGCTGATTATGAATGTAGGTAATGTATTGGGATAAAACCATTATGTTATTGGCCAAGGTCAAGGATTTAGTGAGATGGTGCTCTTCATGGTATACCTTGATGGTTTAAAAGAAGATCGAGGCCTCTATGTTGATATACACGTCAAAGAGTGATTATTGCTTTTATTTGACAAGTATAATAGAACATGCAATGTGAAACAATCCAAGGAAAATATGTCTTGAACAGGATGACCCATGACAGCTTGCAATAAGCTTATTTCCAATGGGGTTGTCAGATGTGTGTGTGGGTGTGTTTGTGTGTGTCAGGGTGTATGTGTGTGGGTGTGGGCGTGTTTAGCCGTATGTCCGAGGACATTTTCGGACAGAGAACAACAAAAAAATCATGAGAACAATGGTCCTCGGAAGCCGGACAATAGGAACAAAATTTGATGTATTATTCAGAAATATATAAACAAGGTATTGACATACAGTTTTAAACAACTGCATGCACTAAAACACACACACACACACCCTCACACAAATAAAAAATAATAAAAAGATTCCATACCTCAAATACCCCTAGTGGCACTGTAGGGTGCAAAGATGCACACTTTATTATACGGGCACAATACATCATAATGGATGGATTTCTGTTTCGCTAACTATAAAAGTGAATAAAAAGTAACATTTTGAACCATTAAGAGTGCAACATTGTAACCAGCCATGTTGAACAGGTTTAAGGTGCTGCTGGTATTAACAAATGTAAAAATTTTCTCTCATTTGTTTACTAATCTGTAAATTGGACGATTTGAAAATAAGTATCAAAACCTTTACGACGTGTTTTTACAATCGTATAACTGAAAGGCTTAGTCCGAAAGGATGGGTAGCGTCGCGTCGCGTTGCGTTGACGCGAACACCACCATTCGTCCAAAGCCCCCCCCCCCCCCCCGAAAAGGTGTGATGGGAGCGTCGGGTCATGTCCGGTTGCGTCGGTTTTCCCCGGTTTTGCCGAAAGGGTGCGTTGACTTTTTCTAAATATTGCTATTACCATAATTAGGGGCGTATCCGGGGGGGGGGGGGCTATGGAACGAATGGTGGCGTTCGCGTCAACGCGACGCGACGCTACCCACCCTTTCGGACTAAGCCTAACTGAAATACTGCATAAATGTACTTTCACTGTCCGCACAATATTTGGCAATTTGTTCTATACCCGAACATCTTTTTTTCACATATTGTCAATGTTTGTTCATTTCCATCTATGAAGGTATCTCTGATGAAACAACAGTGCCGACAACGGTGCCAACGGTAAGATTTCAATATACACAGTAAAACATATTGTAAATCTAGTAATAACATTGGATAATAATCATTACGTGGTCATTGATACTTTCCTTTATTTTTTCTTCCCCACCCCCATACATTAGAAAGCCGCTTAAAGTAGACATTCAAAGAAAATCACAAATATGGCAATTAATGCATCACTAGAAACTGGGAAGCTTACAGATGGCAATCGTATAAGTTTTATGTCAACTGCGTATCTGATGATTATAAAAACAACACAAATAAAAGCTCTTCTCAGCATCTGGAATATCCGAGGATTCGCCAGAAATATAGCGATGTTTTGATGTCGTCACACAAGGGATCGATCCTGCTTAAGCAGACGACGTCCTATAATGAATGAACGTAATTGCAATGCAATTATTTATCAAATTATAAAGAGTTTGGTGTATTTAAACATGACCTTATTTCACACCATTATAAAGGGAAAGTGAAACTGATTCTGATAGCTAAAACCGTTTGATTGTAAATACATAGGAGAAGGGTCAATGATCAATGAAATAAACCCCACTTTCAAATTGAAAAGCCCTCCGAATAATAGCAGGATGGTATTCGTTCCCTCTTGAAACGCCGAACATGCCCCGGTGCAAACAGCTGAAAATACAATGGCGTCTTATTTTGTTTACAAGTGACTGATTCCTTTATTTTTTTAACGCTGCATTTTTCATCAAAATAATACCATACACGAAGTTAAGAGTGAGGCAACAGACTAACATTAAGACTGACGCTAGTGAAGGAAGAGAAATAAGTGAAGAGGAGATGACAAAATAGGCTCTGAAAAATGTGTAAGATGTTATGGGACATCGTCTGCTTAGACAGGACTGGTACAGGGTGTGTCGTCACATATCTCAGCAGCGTTCGAGGAGCTCTTCAGCTGCTATATCGGGGGCTGTATTTTACCGTTTTATAATTGATAATAATCATTACTTCAAATGTTTCCAAGCGTTGAATTTGGATAACCTTGTTTAATTTATGCCATCTATGCAATAATAAGTATTAAGCCAATATTTAAAATCATTAACGTTCTACTTTAAATGGATCTTTCGTAATAAAAATAGAGGGATTAGTGCATACAAAATAAAATGAGATAAATGTCGCAAGATGAGGAAGAAGAAAGAAGAAAAGGCATATTAAGAAGAAGATGTGGAGAAGGAGAAAAAGAAGAGTGATAAGAAGAAAGGAAGTGTGAGGAGGGAGAAGGAGAATAAAAATTACACATCACTGAAAGCCCGTTTTCTTTTCTTATATGACACCATACACATTCTCAGAGAATTATGCATAACCAATGCCAGCCAGGATAAAGACGCACTCACAGATCCCCATTTGTTCAAAATAAGTGGATGGATGATAAATTTGGTTCATAATGGTAAGCTCGTGTGCTCCTATTTCATAATGACAGAATAATTATGACGGAAGGATTGCACATCTGGTAACTGTATCCTTATTACTTATTATGAAGTGGGTAAATCTGCCACTTTTTTGCCTCGAACTTAATGTCAATGTGCCTTGAATCGGCTGATGTACCATATCAATTATTGTGCCTGCCCAGTAATAATTATGTCGTCCTTCCATCATGATTGTTTTGGAGTCATATGAAAAAGAAGAATACGAGCTCTCTAATGATCTGCAATTTAAATGAAAGAAATACTCCGAAACATTTCATGTCTTTCTGAATCATGGTGAATCAAACGTAGTAGCCATCCACTTATTTTCGACAACTGGGTTTCTGACAGTGACACTTTTGCCACACTGTGATCCTCTGATCATGGCTTGGATGATGTCATATAAAAGTAGATAATATGAGCTTCTGAATGATATGTACATTAGCCCCCAAATCATGTTGAATTACTGAGTAATCTACCCACAAATTTGTGTTTCCCTTTTTCAGAGACACCCTGTATAATTACAAACAAAAGAAAGCCGAGAAGACTCTAATATATTTCTCTTTTTCTACTTCTATTTCTGTTTTTATACTGCTAGTGCGAAACAAATTTCCACATTTGAGGACAATGTTGGATGACTCAAAGGGGAAAAACTTTATGAACGATTTAAAAAAAAATAAATATCTGAATCTAATAATTGCTGATGAATGGCACGTAGCTGAATGGAATATAGCTGAATGTGTATAATAGGAGCTGAAAGATTAAGGAAATTTCACCCCCCACAAAAAACAAAACAAAAAACAATTGTATGGTAATCATTAATTATTACTATTACATGCATATAGCTTAGTTAAATCGGTCGGTCATTCTGTCAAATAAATGAAACATGTGCTCTATATAAAGCTGAAACATTTGAAACTTGATAATTTTCGTAAATTATTGACAACTGATGACCTTATTATATATTGACATAACAGCATTGCAATTATTTTTCACCCATAATAGACTGCTCCTGGATCCACATCTACTACAGGCAAGCGATCTCCAACACCAGGTATTAGCGTAATCGAGAAATTAACAAAAATGCATTACCTTTGATCTCCAGAAATCAGTACGTGTTGCCACACACTGGAATAGTAGCAGTTCCTAATAATGCGTACATAATTATAAAAGAACAATTTAAAAAAAATAACTGAAATGTGTCAAATGTGCTAATTTCGAAATCGAAATAGGGTTTGTAGTTCCGAAAATGAAATAGGTTTCATAACTCCGAAGGTTCATGATTCCGAAAATGCAATACAACCCTGTATCATTTTCGGATTTACGAACCTATAATACTAAAGGAAAAAACCCTCCCCATCGTACAATTTACTTCTTGAATGAAAAAAAAAACTGAAGTCAAGAAGAAAACAAAAAAGGAACATGGTGTAACATCATCTTTTCTACATTATTAGGCGTGGAATGTCTGGTTCGAGATACTAGTTGAAGACAAAGAGGACTTGGTTAATGTTGACTACCTTTATGTCTAATCTATGCGTAATTCATAGGTTTAAAGAAATAATTGTACTGATAATATTATGTTTCAATTTGGATCTAATATAAATTACAGCAAGTTGACAGCTTAGCATATCTACCCTTCTATATCTTTGTTTAAAATTTTCCTCTCAGATAGAGTATACCGTTATTTTACACAATACTTGCCATTTGTCGTACATTTTTTGTAATTCTGACGGGTGTTGAAGGAGTTAATTTGAATTTTGTTTTTATTTTCATCTAGCTAAAGAAAAAAAGAAACAAACAAGCATACTGTGATTTATGAATTTATGAATTTTAAAAAAGCCGTCAGTTCACATGAGGACATTAGCTCAAATAAGTCATGAAAGCAGATTGGGGTTGGGGATGTTTTTTCGCAAGTAATACTAATTTAAATTCCTACTTAAATTGCATAGTTGTCAATTGTCAAAATAATTGAAATGCTTTTTCTCGCGTTTCCGTTATTTCCACAATTTTTATTTCCGTCCACGATGCCCTACCCTCCATGCCATCACAAGCAGACATCGTCCATCAGAAGACATCCCTCTTTAAACAGATCCAGGGACGGCGTCTTCTTAACAATGTGATCAAAACCAAACAAGGCTTGTCATTGGTCAAATGCGGCGGCGAGTGTAACAAACGAGATGACTGTGTATCTTTTAACATTGGCAATGATGTGTGTGAGCTTAACAACCGGATGGTAGGCGGCTCTGGTGTCGGTAAAGATGACTTTGTTAAAGTTGAGGGGTATAAATACTATGAGAAACAATAAAGTTTGAGTTGATTTTCACAAGCTTATCATTGATTTGCGAACAAATGATTAACACTGAGTATGTGCAAACCTTGCTTGTGAATTATTCCACTTCAAATAAACTAAGGTAATTACATTGTCAATCACAGAGAATTCTTGACCTAGATATTTATAATCCCTTTATGTGTATAACTTTTATTCATGTAGTAAACTGATTAAAATTGGGCATCGATCTGCCGTTATGTTAATGATTTAAATTACCGTGTGCATGTAAATATTATGGTCTAGTCTTGTACATATTCAATACCAATTTTATTTAACGAATAATGGCTTATTCGCCAGAAAATTGGGTTCATGTTTTGTCGTGATTAAGGCTATTTCAAAATAATTTACTTGATTGAGTGAATTCATAATTATGCTGAAAAAATCCCAATGTATACGTCTTTTGACGTCTGCTAATGACATGTGCAACGGGACATATTTTTGTAAAATGAAAAATTCTTATATGAATAATTGATTAATCTTTTCCCCCATGAACGTGTAGTTTGAAATACAATTATTGATTTATGATAAGACGGGGGAAAATCACTTCACGCTGAATCATGAATGATAAAATCATCGTAAATAAAAAAAAAGTTGATTGTAATAAATACAAAAAGGTATATAAATATGTTAATGAACGAACACATGCATGGTACGTCTTGAATACCGCTATGTTCGAGTCTTGAATTCTTGTATTTTTTTTGGGGGGGGGGGGGGGGGGTGGGTGTTGCAAAATCTAACAAAAATTGCAGCGAATTTTCATGACTAGTAAATGGTATCTGCAACACAAAGATGAGTTAAAAAGTGACATTTTATTCAGATTTTGCAGGTACTGGTGTAAGCAACCCATTTCCTACATGATAAACAATTAAAAAAAATAAACGATCACATTTATTCGATGACTTACAGACTGTTCAGGCTGCTTTGAAAATGTAATTGAAATTAATATATATGAGTACTAGTGAACCTTTCGAGGGAACAGGAGGAATACAATATTGTAATGATATGTAATGTTTACTTGTTAGCCTAAAGCCTTGCACGAAGGTGAACTATTGTTTGAGACAAGAGAACATTACACTTCTGTAGTCTACCGAACAATGCGACCATTTATACCTGTGCATGGAAGAATATTTTTTAAAAACATGATTACAAAGTATAATTTCACAGTCAAACTGTGATCATATCATTATATACATGTATCTATATATTATAACTTGTATAATTCTCTGTATGACATATTTGTAGGTGTTAAACGGGGGGATGGCGATGCAAATGAAAATTTTTATTTTTTAATTCACATGCCGGAACAAATCTCACTCACCAGAAATTTTCTCGATGCCCATATTAAGAGCCGAATGATCCCACAACGCTTTAGATTTAGCGTGAATTTGAAAAGACTTTTGGCTATCATGACGATTATGTACTTTATTCTCACCTTCTATGAATTTTGTCAATTAATTTCATGTTTCATTTATTGTATTGATTCATTCTTTAATAACTATAATCACTAACTGATCTGGACGCGAATGGGCCAAATGGCGCTACTGTTGATGATCACTGAGATCAGTAAACAATCATCGTTAACAAAAGTATTTAAAAAAAAAAATCTCTTGGCGAAGATGGCGCTCTTGATCAAATAAAGCATGACTGTCACCAAACCTGTCATGTAACCACAATAATTGCCAGAACGCCCATCCTGCTGCATGGCAGCCATACTATTTTGTCGATTCCAATTTCATGCTCCTAGAAACACAATGTAATCGATGTGATGATGTGATAATCATCCTAAACCAATCATTTCATAAATATTTATTTGGGTTATGGGGTTGACCTACTCAGCTAAAACCCCAGAAAATAAAATATTGTACAGGCGAAATTCATTTCACATTTGCAAAAAAAAAATAATAATAACTAGAGAAAATTCTTGTTCTGGTTCTGAGTATATTAGAAATGGGAATGAAGAGAATTTCGACCTTGAAACATATTTGAAGAAATAAATGTTTGCCAGAACTAGAGAATCCGGGTAGAGAATATTCATTTGGTCGGAGGCCGTTGTTCTGAGAAGAAGAGTTATATTGAAAATCGTCGGCCTTATGCCAAAAGGGCCTTATCACTGTATAAAGTCTATGGCCTTAAGGCCCTTTTGGCATAAGGCTGACGAAATGATAATGAAAAAAACTTTTGGCTTTGATTCTAACAGATATAGAAGAAGCAGAATGAATGAAAGAGAGAAAGAGTGGGTGAGAGAGAGAGAGAGAGAGAGAGAGAAAGAGAGAGAGATAGAGGGAGAGGGGAGAGTGAGAAAAAAGGTGAGAGAGGGATAGAGAAATAGAGAGATAGAGAGAAAGAGATAGAGCAGTTGGGTAAGGGGGAACACTAACACACGAATATTTTGAAAATGATTATTATGAAAGATGGTTTTTAAAAAGCCAATAGAAATAGAAGGGGGGGGGGGGTGGGGTCCATCATATGCCTGTTACAAAGCAAATGTTTTTCATCACCATGATCACCTCATGCTTTTTACTACGTTTGCTAGATTCCAAGGGTAGAACAAGCTATTAAGTGTATTAAAGGGTTCATTTTAATGCTCTCATTTCATTAAAACATAAAGTATTACAAAGAATATGAAGTGGAAGACAACCTTAGCCGCCCTGTTCACTCTAGGCTTGATAGAGATTACGACTGGATCGGCTCCAACACGAGGTAACAGAAATCGGATTTATCAGCATGGTATTGTTAATTGGCAATATTTCGTGAGGGGGGGGGGGGGTGGAGTGATATCGTCATTTGCTCCATCAACGAGCGGTAGATACAAAGAGAGGGGCATCCTCTTACATGTAAAAAATACTTTCAAAGCTATTGATTCATTCAGAAGATAAGTAGAATAGATTCGGAGATTGGAAGACAACTGTAGTCATCTTGATCATTCTAGCTAGGATTAATAGAAAAATCTTATTATGATATCTTGTATTGGCAATATTTCGTCAGGGGCTAGGGAGAGGGGTGATATCGTTATGTGCCCAGTTAACTTTCCAGCTAGTGAAAGATGTTACATTGTACTGAACAATAGCCTTTTCTGATGAAACTTCTTTTTCAGCTTTCGAATTTAGTTAATCATTGAAATATATGATATTTAAAATAACTTCAAAGAGAAATGGGTTTTTCATAAAGCATTCATACATTGGAAACATCAGAAATCTGGGACCAAATATTGTAAACCCATACGAAGGGGTGTCGATCCGTGTTCATGATTTAGGGGGGGGGGGGTGACCGGCGAGAGCAATTTCTTGTGCTTTTTAACCACTGCGGACATTTTGCAATTGACCACCGCAATTGAGCGGTAAAGAAGCTCGAATTTTATAGATTGATAAACGGTTTTCTATTCACTCATTATAGGCTTGAGAAAGAGTCGAGAAATTCAGCAAGGCTACTTGAAATTGAGACTTCTTTCAAAAGTTTATGATTATGATTTTTCATTTCCGCCTTCTTTTCTCTCTCCTTTGCGTGTTTTGCGCCCCTCCAATTGCCGCCTGGGGCACCTGCCCCTGCCCCCGCCCCCAATACGCCACTGAGCGAAGCGATCGAGCGCGGGAGTGGAGAGTATGGGAGGGGGACTTTTTCAAAAATCTGTCTATGAAACTTACATTTTGTAGCATCCCAAAATGGTTTTAAATGAAAAGAAGGAATGCTCGGATCTACGCCAATGGAGAACCCCTTAATTGAGAATAACAATGCGAGGTAACAAATTTTCTTCGATATATTTACACTGAAATTATAATTATAATTATAGGGAATCATAACTGTCGGAACACCAATTCTGCTGACAGTAATTTTATCTTGTCGATTCCAATTTCAAGCTACAAGAAGCACATTGTTATCGAAAGGTGACGATCTGATGATATGATAATCATCTTAATCAACAATTTCATAAATATTTATTTGGGTTATGGGGTTGATCTATCTGCTAAAAACCACAAATTAAAATATTGTGAAGGCGTTATTTATTTTATATTTGAAGAAATAAACATTTGTCAGAATCAGTAAAGAATATTTACTTAGTTGGATGGCGTTGATCCCGTACTGAGAATTAGAGTTATATTGGAAACGGTAATGAAGAATTTTGGCCTTGAGATTAAACGAAATAGAGGGGAGGGAATTAGAGAGAGAGAGAGAGAGAAAGAGAGAAATAAAGAGAGAAGGGGAGATGGAGAGAGAGAGGGGAGGGGTGGGAGCGATGGGGAAGGGGAGGACTATAAAACAAACCGATATTATAAAAATGATATTCATGATTAATAATTTTAGAACAGCCTATAAAAACAGAGAAATGCGCCATGAATATAGGATACAGGTATCCTAATTGCAAATGTATTTTTTTATTACATCATACTTTTTGGAACTGATTGTTCTGCGATTGGTAGATACCAAGTGAGGGGCATACTCTTCCATGTAAACAAATATTTTCAAAGCTATTGATTCATTCAGAAGATATTTAGAATGGATTCGAAGTGGACGACAACTGTAGTCATCTTGATCATTCTAGGTTTAATAGAAATCACTGCTGGATCGGCTCCAACACGAGGTAAGAAATATCGGATGTACTATTGTGATATCGTGTACTGGCAATATTTCGTCGGGGTGGGGGGGGGGGGGGGGGGCGCTGCCGACTTTTGGTCAAATGAGCAAGGTGAGGGACACAAATTTAGATTTTTCTTATATGCTGACAACCATTGTGATGAATTAGAAATTAGACATATATTTTCGCATTCATGGGAGTTAGTTATTCACTGAAATATATAATTTCTTACAAAATTGAAAGAGTAGTTATGATTTAAATATTGAGAAATTAATCTATTCTTATCCCGAAAATTTCCGACATGCCCCATGTATATAATGACAGGTCAACGCAGATGTATATCTAAATATCCCTTATATTGCTTCAAGCTATATTAAGAAAATAACAATTTGTAGCATACACATGTAGACTATCGAGGTTCAAATGTTCACAAAGTTTTAATATGCAGTTTATGAGATGCCCTTATTCTGAAGATGTAACAAAGTAAATAACAAGTTAGGAAGGACCATCATCCAGTAGAAGCTATTTACGTTTCAAACTTGGCAAAATTTCAGCGGAATAGATGCGTCACGAAATGGTATCAGTCTGTTGATTTTGTAAGATATATGAAACACTAATCAAGCAAGAGTCATATTGAGTTTCGAATGGGCTTTTTCATAAAGCATTCATAAACAAAGTTGCAGACAACGAACACTAGGACCAGATATCATGAACCCATACCGATGTCCTGGTAAATTTAAGCTGTCCGCCACTTTTCTCTCAAATTGACAAATTGACAGCTGTAATTGCTACGAGTTCATCATTATCATATGCCAAAGCATCAATTTTTTTTCAATTGTTTTATGTGGGTGTGTTAAATTTTCTTTTCACGTTCCTAGTTATTGGATGTAATGACGGTGGTGGTGGTACTCCATCGATCACGATGGAGTGTGACCCGGGATCGATGATCAGGATCATCAAAGGAGTTTGCGTACTGGTTTCTTCCTGTGACGCTTATGACCCCTCCCTAGAGAGCCAGTGTCATGGTAGTGACAGGACGGCAATGTGGGCTCCGTACTGCGCAGTTACCAATCCATGTACCATCACTACCGCATGTCAGGCTGGTGCAGCGTGCCCAGGGGGCAAGGAATACAGCTACGCTGATTACGAATGTGTGTAATCATAGACAAAGTTTGTTTGTTCCTTTCTTGATTTACAGTAATTCATGGTGCGTTTCTGATGCATACTCTACGTGTAAAACGTTTATTATTTCTGGTAATTCATTTCGATCCAATCCAATTCAAGGTTCGTATGATAATATCGTTGCAGCCAAATGACTGAATTACGATATAATACAATATAAAAAATATACAAAGATGATCATACAATCAAAATGAAGGTGAGCAAGAAGAAATAACTAGTATGAGGGTAACAATGTCAGGTGGTAAGAATGTCAACATTTCGTTTTGAAAAACAGAAAGAAAAAATGCGTTAATAAATAAATATCGGCTAAAAACCTTTTATTCAGCTAAATTTTATGTAACTGTCCTAACTCAATTTCATGAAACTTATAAGCCAAAATTGTGCGACCAAAAAAAAAAAAATTTGTTTGGCTAACTACCGAATCATTACCAAAACAGTGTAATCTGAACAAATTTTCTTTCACCAAGTCCTGAATTCCTTCAACATGTTTCTTAGCGATCTATGTTTTTTTTGCATTCAGTAATCTAACAACGGTTTTTATATAACGATCAGTTCTGCATCTGAATTCGGGAAATTTATGACCTGACTGTTTCTGAGTTCTCGATGAGAAAATCTTGTTGCTGGTAACCAATTACGAAAATTCTTGATCAAATCCGATGTAAATTTTCTGCACAACTGATAATTATATCAATATAATTTTCAAATAGGTGACTGTTTAATATATTTACAGGAATATATAAGTAGGTAAGTCAACGACATACAGTTTTTAAAAGCTTTTACATTCTACATGCACTTAAAAAAACCCCAACAAAATAACAAACAACACATTTCCACACCTCAAATACCCCCTAGCGGCACTGTAGGGTGCAAAGATGCACGCTTCATTATACAGGGGAACAAACAGTGCATCGTATTGATGAATTTCTTGCTAAAACACGATAAAAAACTACTTTCGAAAAATAAACTCAAGGGCATTTTCAAAGGCCTATTGTACCGCCCATAGTAATCAGTTTCAGATTACATATTACGCCATTGTAATGTTCGCACATTACTAAAGGTGATAGACAGGGCTATTGAAATTGCCTTCAGTTGATTTTTCGAAAGTAGTTTTTATCGTGTTCATAAAAGCTAACTTTTCGACCCATTAGGGGAGTCAAATTGTATCAAGCCAGGTTGCAAAGATTCACGTCTACCCTACAAGGCTCCAACCTTTCACACATTTAACAGGTTTAAGGTGCTGCTGGTATTAACATATGTAAAGTTTTTCTCCCATTCGTTTATTAATCTGTAAAGAATAATATATCACCTACCAATTGGACGATTTGAAACAAAGTAGCCAAACTTGTACGAAGTGTTTTTTACACTCGTATAACTGAAATACATCGCACATCACTGTCTGCACAATATTTGGCCATTTGTTCTATACCCGAAAAATTTTTCTCATAATTATGATTATTGTCAATGTTTGATCATTTCTATATTTACTATTTTCTCATCCATGCAGGTATCTCTGATGAAACAACAGTGCCGACAACGGTGCCGACAACGGTGCCAACGGTAAGATTTCAGTATGCACAGTAAAACATATTGTAAATCTAGTAGTAACATTGGATAATAATCATTACGTGGTCATTGATCCTTATTCTTATTTTTCTTTCTTACCCACACATTAGAAATCCGCTTAAAATGGATAATTCGTGATATAAAAATAGAGGCCGAATTAGTGCATACAAAATAAAAGGAGATAATGTCGCGAGATGAGAAACAGGAAAGAGGAGAAATAGAGGAAGAGGTAGAAAAGAAGAAGGAGGGGAGAAGAAGGAGAAATTTGAGGAGGGAGAAGGAGAAGAACAAGTAAAATGAAATATAAGCATATATCAAGGGCCTTAAAAAGGAAACCCAATTCATGGGTACATTACTCAGTAATAAAATATATTTCTCAATAAAAATTACACATCATTGAAAGCCCATGTTCTTTTCTTTTATATGACACCATAAACATTCTCAGAGAATCAGGCATAACCAATGCCAGCCAGTAAAAAGACGCACTGACAGATCCCCATTATTTTGTTCAAAATAAGTGGATGGCTGATAAATAAAGCGGCTGATGTGCCATATCAATTTTAAACTGTGACTGCTCGGTCACATGTGGGCCTTACATCACGATTATTGAGTTATACGAAAGAGAAGAATATGAGCTTTTTAATTATCTGCAATTTAGAGGGGAAAATATTCCGAATCATTTCCTGTCTTTCAAAATCATAGTGAAGCAAGTATAGTGGCCATTTTCTTATTTTGGTCAACTGGGTTTCTAAAATTGTCACTTTTGCCACACTGTGATTCTCTTCATGACTTAGATGTCATAATAGTAGAGAACATCAACCTCTGAATGATGTGGACATTAGCCCCAAATCATGTTGATTACTGGAAATTTACCCTTGTATTTGCGTTTCCCATTTTTTTCAGAGACACCCTGTATAATTACAAACAAAAAATCCGAGAAGACACTCTAATATAATATTTTCTACTTCTATTTCTGTTTTTGTAATGCTAGTGCAAAGTAAATTTCCACTTTCATGGATAATGATTGATGCCTCAATGGGAAAACTTCATGAACAATTTCCTTTTATAAATCTGAATCTAAATAATCAATAACACGTACAACATAGACCGTAGGAAATGTATCAACATTCCAGTTCTGTCAACGAGCGTTGATTTTATAGCCTTTTTGTGTACTCTTTTTTAGCCACATACTTTATTCATTGAATGAAACAACACAAAACCATGTCATAATAACATCGAGGCCCAGGCTACTATCTGAATACTCAGAGCAATACAGGGTATTGTGGAGGTGTTGTGGATAAGTCCCTGGACTGTGAACCACGAGGTCCGGGGGGGGGGGGGGGGGGGGGGGTGCGTTCGCAGACCTCCAGACCCCCCACTGAGCGAAGAATTTTGAAGGTTTGGCGAAATTTTTTTTGGCACCCCCCCCCCCCCCCCCCCTTGAAAAAAGCTGGTGACGGCAATGTATCATTTAAGTATTATAAACAGAAATAAAATCATGATAACTGTTTAGTAAGAATACTTTACCATAGGGACAGTAATACAAGTCTGGTTTATTACGGTCTGTCAGGTTTATGTGCTTACATGGTACAATGGTTGAAAATCATATCAAGAGCTCGAAATTCGATTAATATTGCCCCTATTATTTTGGGTGTTAATGAAATGTACATTTTGTTTTAACTTGACATAAAACTATGGAATACTTTTTTTTCGACACGAATGGCTTTAGACAAATATGCTATTGTTAAAGAAAAGAAGTGCCTTCATCCGTCAAAACCTGACGGATGAAGACATTACCATTACTATTTCGCTAATATGTTTACTTATCACCACTTCCACCAAAATGAATTTAAGAAGTAAAGATTTATATTTTCTGCAGTAGAACGTGTTGTATGATAGGAGCTGAAAGAATAAGGAAATTGCAGACAGAAATAATTGTACGGTAATCATTGATTATTATTATTCCATGTCTATAGCTTAGTTAAATCGTTTGGTCATTCTGTCAAAAAAGTGGAACATAGGCTCTATAAATCTGAACCTTGTACATGCATTAAATAATTATCGCAAAATATTTGCAACTGATGACCATATACTTTTCTTATAATATTGACACATCAGAACTTCAATGATTTCCCCCATAATAGAGTGCTTCTGGATTCACATCTACTACAGGCAATCGATCTCCAACACCAGGTATCATGATTTAAGAGTAGAGAAATCGAGATTAAAAAAAAATGCAATTCCTTTTTGAAATATTTTATGAAAAGTTGTAATTTTCAGCAATCAGTACGTGTTGCCACACACTGGAATAGCAGCAGTTCCTATTGATGAGTGGTATATACAAAATATAAAAGAACAATTAAAAAAAATTAATTAAAAAAAAACATAGTTGAAATGTGTCAAATGTCGTTTTTTACATTATTGGGCGTGGAAGGTCTTGTTCAGGATATGTAGTTGAAGACAGAGAGGGCTTGATTAATGTTGACTTTTCTGTGGGTAATTCATAAGTTTAGAAATATACTTGTGATAATATGCTTCAATTTGGATCTAATATAAATTACAGCAAGTTGACAGCTCAGCATATCTACCCATTGTGTATTGATGTTTTAAATTTGCCTCTGAGAGTAAACGGTTATCTTATAAATTACTTGCCATTTACCGGACATTTTTTTGTAATTTTGACGGTGTTAAAAAAGCTAATTTGAGTTTTTAATTTATAAGATAACCGTTTACTCTCAGAGGCAAATTTAAAACATCAATACACAATTTTCATCTAGCTAAAAACAACAACAAAAAAAAAAAAAACCAACAAGCAGAATGTGATTTATGAGTTTTTTTCAGTTTTGAAAAAGCCGTCAGTTCACATGATGACTTATTAGCTCAAATAAGTAATAAAAGCTGGGGATAGGGATTATGCGTTCACAAGCAATTAATACAAATTTAAATTCCTACTTAATTTGCATAATCATTTAAATGCATTTTATCGCATTTCGGTTATTTCCACAGACTTTATTACCGTTCACGATGCCCTACCCTCAATGCCATCACAAGCAGATATCGTCCATCAGAAGACTTCCCTCTTTAAACAGATACAGGGACGGCGTCTTAGGAACCACGTGATCAACACCAAACATGGCTTGTCATTGGTCAAATGCGGCGGCGAGTGTAACAAACGAGATGACTGTGTGTCTTTTAACATTGGCAATGGTGTTTGTGAGCTTAACAACCGGGTCATTGGCGGCGCTGGTGTCAGTAGAGCTGACTTTGTTGAAGCCAAGGGGTATAAATACTATGAGAAACAATAAGGTTGGAGTTGATTTTCACAAGCTTATCAATGATTTGCGAACAAATGATTAACACTGAGTATGTACAAACCTTGCCTGTGAATTATTCCACTTCAAATAAACTAAGGTAATTACGTTGTCAATCACAGATAATTCTTTACCTAGATATTTATAATCTCTTTATGTGCATAACTTTTATTCATGTAGTAAACTGATTAAGAGTGGGCATCGATCTGCCGTTATGTTAATGATTTAAATTACCGTGTGCATGTAAATATTATGGTCTAGTCTTGTACATATTCAATACCAATTTTATTAAACGAATAATGTCTTATTCGCGAGAAAATGATACTGATATTTATGTTTTGACTGCGTCTTTTAACATTGGCAATGGTGTTAGTGAGCTTAACAACCGGGCCTTAGGCGGCGCTGGTGTCAGTAAAGATGATTTTGTTGAAACCGAGGGGTATAAATACTATGAGAAACAATAAAGTTTGAGTTGATTTTTAAGTTTATATACGATTTATTTAAGATGATTAACACTGAACTTGTATATAAATGAATCATTATGAATCATTCCACTTCAAAATAAACTAAGATCATAATTACATGGTCAATCACAGTGAATTCTTCACCTATATATATATATATATATATATATATATATATGTGTGTATATATCCCTCCGTCTTCTTTTTAAATCAAATGTTTTCCTAATTGTGAATGTATTATTATTTGTTTTAATTGACGGAAAATACAATACAATACAATATACATCACTTTATGTGCATAACTTATATTCATGTAGTAAACTGATTAAGGTTGGGGACCAATCTGCAGTTATGTTCATGATTTAAATTACCGAGTGCATGTAAATATTATGTTCTACTCTTGTACATATTCAATACCAATTTCATTTGACGAATAATGTCTTATTCTGTAGCAAAATGATTCTGAGGTTTATGTTTTGTCGTGATTAAGGCTATTTAAAATAATTTACTTGATTTTATGAATTCATAAATATGTTGAGAATAAATGCCAGTATATGCGTATTTTGACGTCTGCTTATGACATGTGCAACGAGACTATTTATTTTAATGAAAAATGCATTTATGAATAATTGATGAGTCTTTTCTCCCCTGCAGTTTCAAATACAATTCATGATTTATGAAGAAGATGGGGGAAAAAACCACTTCGCGCCAAATCATGAATGATAAAAGTATCATCATTGTATAAAAAGGGTATATGAATGTGTTAATGAAAGAACACATGCATGGCATGTCTTGAATACCGCTACGTTCGAGTCTTGCATTCTTGAATTGTGTTTTTTCTTGGGGGGGGGGGGGGGGGGTGTCACATACAAAAACATTGCACTTAACTTTATGACATCCACCACACAATGATGAGTTGAAATTGACATTCCATTTAGAGTTTGCAGATACTGGTGTAAGCAAACTGTGTCATGTATGATAAGCAATTCAGAATGACTTTTCAGCCTGGTTGTAATTAAGTGTTTTAATAGGTAGAGGTATATTCACGCAAGAACCCACGATCATAATACACGTGAACCTTTTGAGTGAACAGCAGAAATCTAATAATTCCTTTCTTGTTAGCCTAAAGCCTTGCATTAAGGTGAATTATTGTTTAAGACAAAGCTACATTTACACTTCTGCATTCTACCTAACAATATGACCAATTTTACCTGCGAAATAATGTTTTAGTTTAAATGATTATAAAACTTAAAATTCACAGTAAAACTGTGAATATATATTTTATGTATCTAAAGATTGTAACTTTCATTACGTCGTGTATAATATATTTGCAGGTGTATACTGTCATCAGACCCGTTCATACAAAAATAAAAACAAGATTGGGATCACGATTCAAATGACAATATTTATTTATTTATTTCCATGCCTGCATTAAGCATACCTAATAATGACCAGAGCAAAATGACCCCGCAACGCTTTGGATTTAGCGCGGATTTATAACGAATCTTGGCTCTCATGCATGACGATTATGCACTTTATTCTCACCTTCTATGATTTTTTTGCAATTCATTTTATGTTTCATTTATTATGATTCATTCTTTTAATGACTTTAATCACTGATCGATTTGTACGTGAATGGACGAAATGACGTTACTGTTGATGATTACTGAGATCACTTAAAGATCACATTGCAAGAAAATTCTATCAAAATAAATATTGGCTTAATACTTATTATTGCATAGATGGCATAAATTATACAAGGTTATCCAAATTCAACGCTTGGAAACATTTGAATTAATGATTATTATCAATTATAAAACGGTAAAATACAGCCCCCGATATAGCAGCTGAAGAGCTCCTTGAACGCTGCTGAGATGTGTGACGACACACGAAGGACCAGTCCTGTCTAAGCAGACGATGTCCCATAACATCTTACACATTTTTCAGTGCCTGTTTTGTCATCTCCTCTTCACTTATTTCTCTTACTTGACTAGCGTCAGTCTTAATGTTAGTCTGTTGCCTCACTCTTAATTTCGTGTATGGTATTATTTTGATGAAAAATGCAGCGTTAAAAAATAAAGGAATCAGTCACTTGTAAACAAAATAAGACGCCATTGTATTTTCAGCTGCTTGCACCGGGGCATGTTCGGCGTTTCAAGAGGGAACGAATACAATCTGTGATATTATTCGGAGGGCTTTTCAATTTGAAAGTGGGGTTTATTTCATTGATCATTGACCCTTCTCCTGTGTATTTACTATCAAACGGTTTTAGTTATCAGAATCAGTTCACTTTCCCTTTTAGAATGGTGTGAAATAAGGTCATGTTTAAATGTACCAAACTCTTTATAATTTGATAAATAATTGCATTGCAGTTACGTTTATTCATTATAGGACGTCGTCTGCTTAAGCAGGATTGGTCTCTAGTGTGACGATATCAAAACTTCGCTATATTTCTGGCGAATCCTCGGATATTCCAGATGCTGAGAAGAGCTTTTATTTGTGTTGTTTTTATAATCATCATAATACGCAGTTGACATAAAACTTATACGATTGCCATCTGTAAGCTTCCCAGTTTCTAGTGATACATTAATTGCCATATTTGTGATTTCTTTGGATTGCTACTTTAACAATCATCGTTAACAAGAGGTTGGTTGGTTGGTTCTTGATTATGATGGCGCTCTTGATCAAATAAAGACAGAGCCATCCATACATAGAGTTTGGCCAACTCAACAATAGGCGCCATGTTGTAACCCAACTACCGTGTGTGTATTGGGATATGGTGGGGAGCCTCTGTCTGCTCACCCGGCTATGATTTTGACCTGAAAATGAACAAAATTCCGTTAATATTCCTCTATAGATTAATTTTATATTATTCCTGATATTCTAAAGAGTATGTGTGCAAGGAATAACATCAAAATTAGAGCAAGATGACATTGCCATTTTCACAAGAAACGGGGGCCGTGTTATTTCCACATTCATTACACGCAATTCGGGAGTTTTGCCTTAAAAGACAACATTTTAAAAGCTTGTAAATAAAATTTCTTTAAAAAGACACCTTCCAATATTTTTACTCGTTGGATGCATATCAATTTTGTAACAGGTGCATAATATTGGTATATTATATCGATATTAACAAATGATCCATTTAATAGACTCTGGTAATATTGATAAATAAATTATATTTCGAAAATATGTCAGCTTTTGAACAACTTAGGAATTTATCGTCAAATGACTTAGCATACCTGAAAGACCCAACTTCTTGCTTCACCGTGTGCAGTAATTTTGCATATTACTTATTATGTTGTTGCACAGCTATAAAATTTCAAGAC
Organism: Heliocidaris erythrogramma; assembly: GCA_025617745.1. Lineage (NCBI taxonomy): Eukaryota > Metazoa > Echinodermata > Echinoidea > Camarodonta > Echinometridae > Heliocidaris > Heliocidaris erythrogramma. The sequence continues at coordinate 27,139,628 of CM046868.1, forward strand.
ATGGTTTTTCCTAATTATAAAAGACTGCCCTGTTCGTGTCAAAGTTGCTGCGATTCACTCCATGACGTAATCAAAATATACATAGAAAAAGAATACTTATATCAAGAACATTAACCCCATGTGCATTACAAAGTTTAAATATTGATTTTAAAAAAGAAGAAAATGTGTAAATATTCTCAATGACAATGAATGAACGCCAATGACAATAAACACCAACAAAATCCCAAATGGTTATTGGCATGAAAATGGAGTCACAAACGTATGTGGCACACATCCACTCCCCAAAGGCGTAGGCGGGGAGGGGGGGGGGGGGGGGGGGCTCAAAAAAGGGCCAAACCCCCTTGCTCTCAACCTATTAAAAAAAAGTATGGATTTATTTCCCGCACGACAGCACACATCCAATCAATTTTTGCTTCGACCAACTAAAATTATAAAATGTGGCTACTTGGGGCAACCATACAGAAATGTTCATGTAAAGGCCTTGCATGCAATATGTGTACAAGCAGTTCTCAAAATAAATCTTTGTATACCATGATACCTATAATTAGCACAGACAATTTCAATAACAACAATTTAAAGACAAATTGTGGGCTAATTATAGGAGTTTTAAAAATATTTTAAATGTTCAGAAAGTTTTACATCTTGTAATTTCTTAATTTCTCCTTCCAAAATTGTACAATGTTGTGCAAAACATCCTCAGACTAATGGGGTGTTGCAAGAAAGTTGCGATTGATTGCAAGTTGCAACTGATCGGTACTGACCAATCAAAATCATTGTTGCAAGCGCATCTTCTTGAATGGGCAGACCCTGAACAACTCAGAATGGTTGTTCTAATTTGCTTTACAATTTGCAATTGATTGCAACTTTCTTGCAACACCCCATAAGTGTGGTTTCTTCTATGTTGAATAACAATTTATGTTCTACAGCACCAATCCAAATATCACTTCTTCACAAAAATATTCAAACCTTCAGTTTAGCATCTGATGAATTTGTTTGTTTTTTATATACACAAACCTTGATTTAGTGCCTTGAACTTTACTCTTTTTCTTTATAACAAACAGTCTTCTATATCAAGTTTTTTTTCATATTTGTTCCCTTCCCTGAACAATTGGAATATCCACATGCAAAACAGCATGGCATTTTGAAGTAAATCTAGACAGCAGATTTCACGATTCTAGTTCTACATCTAATAGATATACGCAGTGCAATACAGTACATGCATGCTAGCTATTATGCGCTATGCATGCAGTTTTAACTCGCGGGCTCACACTACATTGGGTAACAACATGGCGCCTGTTGTCACGTGATCGCAAAAAAACTCGAAGCGGGTTGGCCAAACTCTATGTATGGATGGCTCTGAATAAAGAATGACTGTTACCAAACCCGTCATGGAACCATAACTACCTGAACACCATTCCTGCTGCCAGTCATTCTATCTTGTCGATTCCAATTTCATGCTCCTAGAAGCACATTGGTATCGAAAGGTGATGATATGATAATCATCTGAAGCCAATCATTTCATAAATATTTATTTGGGTTATGGGGTTGACCTATCAGCTAAAACCCCAGAAAATTGTATAGGCGTTATTTATTCCATATTTGAAGAAATAAAATTTTGTCGGAATTGGAGAATCCTGGTAGAGAATATTCATTTGATCGGAGACCGTTGTTCTGAGAAGAAGAGTTATATTGGGAATGATAATTTAAGATAATTTCGGTTTTGAACCTACAGAGATAGAAAAAACCCCAGAAGGAATGAAAGAGTGAGAGAGATAGGGGCAGAATAGAGAGAGAGAGAGAGAGATAGAGAGATAGCAGTGGGGAAGGGGAAGATTAATTAACAGCTATTTTGAAAATGATAATTATGAAGGATGGTTTTAGAACAGCCAGTATAGAAACAGCGGAATGCTCTAGATAATTTTGGCTTTGAACCAACAGAGATAGAAAAAAACCCAGAATGAATGAAAGAGTGAGTGAGAGAAAGAGAGAGAGAGAAAGGGGGACAGGAAGAGAGAGAGAGAGAATGAGAGCAGTGTGGGTAGGGGGAAGACTAACAGCTATTTTGAAAATAATAATTATAAAGGATAGTTTTGGAACAACCAATAGAAACAGAGGAATGCTCTAGATAATGTGGTGTATCATCATAGTCCAGTTACAATGCGCATGTTTTATCACATTCTGCCTTTTACTGCGTTTGGTAGATTCGAAGTGTAGAGCAAGCTACATAGTGTAAGGGTTAGTTTCAAAGCTCTTGTTTCATTTAAAAGATAAATTATTACAATGAATTTGAAGTGGAAGAAAAACGTAGCTATCTTTATTATAACAGGCTTTATACAAGTCGCAGCTGGTTCGGCTCCAACACGAGGTAAGAAAGATCCGATTTATTTTGATATCTTTTATTGGCAATATTTCGTCATGGAAGGGTGGGGGTGCTGTCGCCTTTTGCCCATTCAACTCTCCAGCAGATGAGTGAAGTGAGGGACTACAAGAAATATAGACTTCTCTTCTATACTGACAACCACTAGTGATAAATTAGACATCTATTTTCAGCTTGTCGAAAACACTTATTCATTGAAATATATGACTTTAAAAAATGTCAAAGAGAATGGATTATTACTGAGATATTGAGAGATTAATCTTTTTAACCCCTAAATATCCCTTTACCTCTCATGTCTATGATGACATCAACGCAGATATATAATTATGTAAAGATGCTTTATATCGCTTCAATTAGCTATATTAATGAAATATAAATTTGTAGCATACACCTGCAGACTATCAAGCTGCTTTAAGTTCTTCACAAATATGTGGTGTACGTGATGCCTTTATTCCGGAGAGTTAACAAAGTAAGTTTCAAGTTGTGGAGGATAGTTATCATAAGATACTGTTTTCGCTTCAAACTTGGTAAAATTTCAGCGAGATGGAATCCTACACGAGTTGGTATCAAATTGCTGATTATGTAAGATGAATGACAGATTAATCAAACAACGATCATATTGATTTTTGAACGAGCTTTTCATAAAGGATTTATAAACAAAAACTGCAAACATCAATCAGTTAGGACCAGATGATATGAATCCATACAAATATGTTCGTAAAAGTAAGATTTCCGCCACCTTTTCTTCAAATTGCAAAACTGACAGCCGCAAAATGGTTCATTGTCCTGTGTAGAAGAAATAGATGTTTTCCTATTTCTTTCCCTTCTTTACGTTTGTGTTAATCTATTTTCATGTTCCTAGTTATTGGATGTAACGACTATGTTGGTACTCCCTCGATCACGATCGAGTGTGACCCTGGTTCAACGATCAGAATCATCAAAGGAGTTTGCATACCGGTTTCTTCCTGTGATGCTTATGACCCCTCCCTAGAGAGCCAGTGTGATAACAGTGACTGGACGGCACGGTGGGCTCCGTACTGCGCAGTTACCAATCCATGTATCCTCACTCCCTCATGTGTAGGTGGTGCGACCTGCCCGGGAGACATTACTTACAGCTACGCTGATTACAAATGTGTGTAAATATGGACAAAGTTTGTTCGTTCCTCTCCTGATTTAAAGTAATTCATGATGCGTTTCGGATGCAAATGTTACGACTACAAAAGTTTCTACTTTCCAATAATTCAATTCAATTCAATTCAATGTGTATTTGATAATATAGCTGCAGCCAAATGGCTGAATTTCGATATGGTACAATATAAGATAATATACAAAGATTACCATCACAGTGAAAATGAATGTGAAATTACATATAATGTCAATATAAAAAGAGAAAATGTTATTATAGAAAGAGACAATAACTAGTTATTACTACAATTGCACGTGGTAGGAATTTCAACAATTCGTGTTGATAAACATAAAAAAGATTGCGTTTAATAGGAGATAGATTTCCATCCAAAACCTTCAGTTTTATGTACGTATCTGTCCTAACACAAATTTATGGAGCTTATTAGCAAAACTTGTGCAAATGTTGACAACAAAGATTTTTGATTGGCTAATAATATACATTGAAACATTACCAGAACAGTGTAATCAGAACAGGCTTTTTCTTTCGGTAAGTTCTAAATTCATTCAGCATTCATTAGTGATCTATATTTTCTGCATTCAGTAAACAAAGTACGGTATGGTATTTTTTTAAAATATAACTTTCAGTCCTGCATCTGATTTCGGGAAGTTTATGACATGACGGTTTCTGAGTTCTCCATGACAAAATCCTGCTGCTGGTAACCAATTGCAAAATCTTTTGATCAAATCCGATGCAAATTTTCTGCACAAATGATAATTATATCAATATAATGAAAAAAATTGATTTTGATGCATTTTTCAGAAATATATAAATAAAGTATTGACATACAGTTTTAAGCAACTGTACGCACTAAAACACACACACACACACACACACACACAGATAAAAATAATAAAAAGATTCCATACCTCAAATACCCCTAGTTGCACCCTTGGGTGCAAAGATGCACACTTTATTATACAGGCACAATGCATCATATGGATGGATTTCTGTTTTGCTAATTAAAAGTGAATATTTTGAACCATTAGGCAACATTAGTGCAACATTGTAACAAGCCATGTTGCAAAGTACCATACAGGGCTACAACATGTCACACCTTTAACAGGTTTAAGGTGATGCTGGTATTAACAAATGTAAAGCTTTTCCCCCATTCGTTTACTAATCTGTAAACAATGATATATCACCTACCAATTGAACGATTTGGAAAATAAGTATCAAAACCTTTGCGACGTGCTTTTACAATCGTATAACTGAAAGGCTTAGTCCGAAAGGGTGGGTAGCGTCGCGTCGCGTGGCGTTGAAGCGAACGCCACCATTCGTCCAAAGCCCCCCCCCCCCCGGTTTGACCGAAAGAGTGCGTTGGGAACGTCGGGTCACGTCAGATTGCGTCGCGTTGACTTGAACGCCACTATTCGTCCAAAGCACCCCTGGTTTTGCGGAAAGGGTGCGTTGACTTCTAAAATATTGTTATTATCATTATCAGGGGCGTATCCAGGGTGGAGGGCTTTGGACGAATGGTGGCGGTCACGTCAACGCGACGCTACCCACCCTTTCGGAGTAAGCCTAACTGAAATACATCATACATGTACTTTCACTGTCTGCACAATATTTGGCGATTTGTTCTATACCCGAACATTTTTTCTCACATATTTTCAATGTTTGTTCATTTCCATATTTACTCTTCACATCCATGAAGGTATCTCTGATGAAACAACAGTGCTGACAACGGTGCCAACGGTAAGATTTCAATATGGACAGTAAAACATATTGTAAATCTAGTTATAACATTGGATAACAATCATTACGTGGTCATTGATACTTTCTTTATGTTTCTTTTCCCCCACATATTAGAAAGCCGCTTAAAATGGATCTTTCGTGGTATAAAAATAGAGGGATTAGTACATACAAGATTAAAGGAGATAATGTCGTGAGTTGAGGAAGAAGAAAGAAAAGAAGGCATGTTAAGAAGAAGAGGTGGAGAAGGAGAAGAAGAAGAGTGATAAGAAGAAAGGAAGTGTGAGGAGGGAGGAGGAGAAGAACAAGAAATAGTTAAAGTAAAATGAAATATAAGCATCTATGCATGGTGTCCCTAAAAAGGAAACCAAGTTTATAGGTGCATTTGCAGTAATAAAATATATTTCTCAATAAAAATTACACATCATTGAAAGCCCATTTTCTTTCTTTTATATGACACCATAAACATTCTCAGAGAATTATGCATAACCAATGCCAGCCAGTATAAAGACGCACTGACAGATCCCCATTTGTTCAAAATAAGTGGATGGCTAATAAATTTGGTTCATAATGGTTATGAAAAGAGGAAAAATATTCGGCATTTTTTTCTTCCAAATATTGCACATGATTGGATAGCTCGTGTGCTCCTATTTCATAATGGCAGAATATTTATGATGGAAGGATTTCGCATCTGGTAACTGTATCCTAATTACTAATCATAAAGTGGGTAAATCTGCCACTCTTTTGCCTCGGCCTTAATGTCATTATTTTTTGGTCATATGAAAGAGAAGAATACAAGCTCTCTAATAATCTGCAATTTAAATAAAAGAAGTATTCCGAACCATTTCCTGTCTTTCAGAATCATTTTGAATCAACTGTAGTAGCCATCCACTTATTTTCGCCAACTGGGTTTCTGACAGTGTCACTTTTGCCACACTGTGATTCTCTGATCATGCCTTGGATCAGTTGGATGTCATATAAAAGTAGGGAACATGAGCTTCTGAATCCTATGTACATTAGCCCCAAATCATGTTGAATTACTGAGTAATCTACCCACAAATTTGGGTTACCCTTTGTTCAGAGACTCCCTGTATAATTACAAACAAAAGAAATCCGGAAAGACTCTCTAACATATTTTCTCCTTTTCTACTTTTATTTCTGTTTTTATATTGCTAGTGTGAAGCAAATTTCCACATTTGAGGACACAGGTTGGATGACTCAAAGGGGAAAAACCTTAATATGAACGATTAAAAAAAAAAAATATCTTAATCTAATAATTGCTGATCAATGGCACGTACAACATACCTCAATGTGTGTAATAAGAGCTTAAGGATTAAGGAAATTGCACCCCCCCCAATAAAAAACAATTGTGAGGTAATCATTGATTATTACTATAACATGTATACAGCTTAGTTAAATCGGTCGGTCATTCTGTCAAATAAATGGAACATGTAATTAAATATCATAATTAATAGGATTGAAGTAAATTGAATGTATCATAAAGAAAGTAAATTACAATGCCCCGACCGGGATTTGAGATTGTTACTTTGCTTCGACGGGAGCCCGGATGCGAACTTTTTTTTCCCACGAACTTTTGGTCACTATCGTCCTTGACGCATGCGCAACTGTGAAATAGCCCTACAATGCTTGGAGTTGGATGGGGTTTCAAAGTTTCATCCTACTTTTAGTAAAAATAGAAATACAAGACGTTATTTTTGTAATGTCCAAACTGAGAGTCGAACCCACATACCTCAGGTTAAATGTCCGAGGGGTAACGCATCTCGCCACAGCAAGACGCTGGCAGCAACCGTCATTATATCGCTTACGGAATAAACCCTATGATTGCAAAATTGATTTAGATCGGAAAGGATCAGGTGCGCATGCGCCAGGGAGGACAGGGACAAAAAGTTCGTGGGAAAAAAAATTTAGCAGCCCGGATAGCTCAGTTGGTAGAGCACTGGTCATGTAATCCAGGGTCCCGAGTTCGAATCCCAGTCGGGGCATTGTAATTTTCTCACATTTACTTTCTTTATGAAATGGATCATGTGCTCTATAAAGCTGAAATAGCTGAAACTGGATAATTTTCGTAAATTATTGACAACTGATGATCCTATTATATATTGACATAACAGAGTTGCAATTATTTTTCGCCCATAATAGACTGCTCCTGGATCCACATCTACTACAGGCAATCGATCTCTAACACCAGGTATTAGTGAAAGCGAGATTAACAAAAAATGCATTACCTTTGATCTCCAGAAATCAGTACGTGTTGCCACACACTGGAATAGTAGCAGTTCCTAATAATGCGTAGTATATACAAAATATAAAAGAACAATTAAAAAAACACATAATTGAAATGTGTCAAATGTCGTTTTTTCCGAAAGTTTCAGGCAGGGAAGGTTTATAAGGCTAATTCCGAAATCGAAATAGGGTTTGTAGTTCCGAAAATGATATAGGATTCATAACTCCGAAGGTTCATGATTCCGAAAATGCAATACAACCCTGTATCATTTTCGGATTTACGAACCTTGTTTACTAAAGAAAAAAACCCTCCCCATCTTACAATTTACTTCCGGATTAACTTATCTTTTTGAATTATAAAAACTGAAGTCAAGAAGAAAACAAAAAGGTAACATGGGGTAACATCATCTTTTCTACATTATTAGGCGTGGAATGTCTGGTTCGGGATACGTATATAGTTGAAGACAAAGAGGGCTTGATTAATGTTGACTACCTTTATGTCTAATCTATGGGTAATTCATAGGTTTAAAAAAAATATTTGTACTGATAATATGTTTCAATTTGGATCTAATATAAATTACAGCAAGTTGACAGCTCAGCATATCTACCCTTCTATATCTTTGTTTAAACTTTTCCTCTGAGATAGAGTATACGCTTATTTTACATAATTCTTGCCATTTGTCGTACATTTTTTGTAATTCTGACGGGTGTTGAAGGAGTTAATTTTTAATTTTGTTTTTATTTTCATCTATCTAAAGAAAAAAGAAACAAACAAGCATACTGTGATTTTTGAATAGATGAATTTTTAAATAAATCATGAAAGCAGATTGGGGTTGGGGATGTTTTTTATCGCATGTTATTTAAATTCCTACTTAAATTGCATAGTTGTCATATGTCAAAATCATTAAAATCAATTCTTTTTCTCGCGTTTCCGTTATTTCCACAAACTTTATTACCGTTCACGATGCCCTACCCTCAATGCCATCACAAGCAGACATCGTCCATCAGAAGACATCCCTCTTTAAACAGATCCAGGGACAGCGTCTTCTTAATCATGTGATCAAAACCAAACATGGCTTGTCATTGGTCAAATGCGGCGGCGAGTGTAACAAACGAGATGACTGTGTGTCTTTTAACATTGGCAGTGGTGTGTGTGAGCTCAACAACCGGGTCGTAGGCGGCGCTGGTGTCAGTAAAGCTGACTTTGTTGAAGCCAAGGGGTATAAATACTATGAGAAACAATAAAGTTTGAGTTGATTTTCACAAGTTTATCAATGATTGGCGAACAAATGATTATCATTGAGTATGTACAAACATTGCTTATGAATTATTCCACTTCAAAAACATTGCCAATAACTGAGAATTCTTGACCAAGACATTTATAATCTCTTTATGTGCATAAGTTTTATTCATGTAGTAAACTGATTAAGATTGGGCATCGATCTGCCGTTATGTTAATGATTTAAATTACCGTGTGCATGTAAATATTATGGTCTAGTCTTGTATATATTCAATACGAATTCTATACGAAAAATGATACTGAGGTTTATGTTTTGTCGTGATTAAGGCTATTTAAAAATAATTTACTTGATCGTGTGAATTCATAATTATGCTGAGAAAAAAATCCAATGTATACGTCTTTTGACGTCTGCTAATGGCATATTTTGTAAAATGAAAATTTCTTAAACGAATAATTGATTAATCTTTTCCCCCTTGAAGGTGTAGTTTGAAATACAATTATTGATTTATGATAAGACGGGGGAAAAGCACTTCACGCTGAATCATGAATGATAAAATCATTGTAAATTAAAAAAAAAGATTGATTGTAATAAATACAAAAAGGTATATAAATATGTTATTGAACGAACACATACTTGGTATGTCTTGAATTTTTATGAATAGTAAAATGGCATCCGCCACACAAAGATGAGTTAAAAATTGACATTTTATTCAGAGTTTGTAGGTACTGGTGTAAGCAAACCATTTCCTACAGGATAAGCAATTCAGAACGATTTTTAGCCTGGTTTTAACTACAAGACTGGTTTTAATAGGTAAAGGACTGGTATATATAGATTCACAAAAGAACTTACGATCACATTTATTCGATGACTTTCAGATTGTTCAGGCGGCTTTGAATGTTTGAGTACACGTGAACCTTTCGAGGGAACAGGAGGAATACAATATTGTAATGATATGTAATGTTTTCATGTTAGCCGAAAGCCTTGTACAAAGGTTCACTAATGTTTAAGACAAGAAAACATTACACTTCTGTAGTCTACCGAACAATACGACCAATTTTACCTGTGCATGGAAGAATATTTTTAAAAACATGATTACAAAATATAATTTCACAGTAAAACTGTGATCATATCATTATATACATGTATCTATATATTGTAACTTGTATAATTCTCTGTATGATATATTTGCAGGTGTTAAACTATCGCCACACCCGTTTAAACAAAACAAAGCGAGATTTGGATGGCGATGCCCATTCACACTCAGGAACAAATCTCACTTACCAGAAATTTTCCCGATGCCCACATTAAGCATGCCGGATAGTGATCAGGGCCAAATGATGCCACCACGCTTTGAATTTAAAAAGACTTTTGGCTCTTATGATGATTGAGCTCTTTATTCTCACCTTCTATGATTTTTTCAAACCATTTATTTCATTTATTGTATTGATTCATTCTTGTAATGATTCTAATCACAAATACTTGATCTGTACGCGAATGGGCCAAATGACGCTACTATTGATGATCAGTGGGATCAGTTAACAATCATCGTTAAAAACATATCAAAACAAAACCAAAAAAACTCTTGGCAAGGTGGCGCTCTTGATCAAATAAATAATGACTGTCACCAAACCGGTCATGGAACCATAACTACCTTAACACCATTCCTCCTGCCAGTCATTCTATCTTGTCAGTTCCAATTTCATGCTCCGAGAAGCAAATTGTAATCGAAAGGTGATGATATGGTAATCATCTTAAGCTAATCATTTCATAAATATTTATTTGGGTTATTGGGTTGACCTATTAGCTAAAACCCCAGAAAATATTATATGGTATAGGCGTATATATTTCATATTTTAAGAAATAATCATTTGTCAGAACTACAGAATCCGGGTATAGAATATTCATTTCGTCGAAGGCCATTGTTCTGAGAAGAAGAGTTATAATGGAAATGATTATGAAGAGACTTTCGACTTTGGAACTAACAGAGATAGAAACAACATAATGAATGGATGAAAGAGAGAGAGAGAGACGGAGAAAGAGAGAGGGACAGAGAGAGAGAGAGATAGAGCAGCGGGGGTAGGGGGAGACTAACAAATGGATGTTTTGAAAATGATTATTATGAAGGATGGATTTAGAACAGCCAATAGAAACAGAGGAATATTCAGATAAGACGGGTGTATCATCATAGTCCAGTTACTATGCGCATGCTTTTATCACATCATGCCTTTACTAGTATGGTAGATTCCAAGTGTGCAGGGACCTACTAAGTCTACGGTTTTGTTTCAATGCTCTCGTTTAGTTCAAAACACAAAGCATTACAATGAATATGAAGTGGAAGACAACCGTTGCCATATTGTACACTTTAGGCTTAATCGAGATCACGGCTGGATCAACTCCAACACGCGGTAAGAAAAACCGGATTTATGATAATATCTTGTATTGGCAATATTTCGTCTTTCGTCTTCGGTGGGCGGGGGGGGGGGGGGGAGGGCGGGGTTTGTTTTTTGCCCAAATGTTAACTTTCCAGCGAGTGAGAGAAGTGAGGAAGCACTTATATTTATATTTTCTCAAATTTATATACAAACTATAATAAAAAAAAAGGCAGTCTTCTATTTCTTATTTACACATGAAAAGCCCTTGTTCTATATTTTTATGGACGCAACTACCTATAATTGAATGTAATATAGACTCAATCTGTCGTCAGCATCAATTTCGTTAAAAGTATGTATGATTGGATATGAAGGAAGAAAATTGCAAATGGATGTGAGGAGGAATAACACAACTTGAAACACAGAATCGGTCAGCATCGGAATGAGTGATATTTTCAATGTATTTTCCATCTTACAATCTTGTGTCTCATTGTTCCTAGTTATTGGATGTAACGATGGTGGTGGTACTCCATCGATCACGATGGAGTGTGACCCGGGATCAACGATCAGGATCATCAAAGGAGTTTGCGTGGTGGTTTCTTCCTGTGATGCTTATGACCCCTCCCTAGAGAGCCAGTGTCATGGTAGTGACAGGACGGCACTGTGGGCTCCGTACTGCGCAGTTACCAATCCATGTACCATCACTACCGCATGTCAGGCTGGTGCAGCGTGCCCAGGGGGCAAGGAATACAGCTACGCTGATTACGAATGTGTGTAATCATAGACAAAGTTTGTTTGTTCCTTTCTTGATTTAAAGTAATTCATGATGCGTTTCGGATGCAAATTATCATATAGCTGCAGCCAAATGGCTTAATTTCGATATGGTACAATTTAAGATAATATACAAAGATTACCATCACAGTGAAAATGAATGCAAAATTAACACATAATGTCATTATAAAAAGAGAAAATAACTACTTATTACTACAATTGCAGGTGGTAGGAATTTCAACAATTCGTTTTGACAAACATAAAAAAGGATTGCGTTTAATAGGAAATAGATTTCCATCCTAAAACCTTTATTCAGTTAAATGTTATGTATCTGTCCTAACTCAATTTTATGGAGCTTATTAGCAAAAATTGTGCGAATTTTGACAACAAAGGTTTTTGATTGGCTAACAATATACATTGAAACATTACCAGAACAGTGTAATCAGAACAGGCTTTTTCTTTCGGTAAATTCTAAATTCATTCAACATTCATTAGTGATCTATATTTTATGCATTCAGTTAACAATGCACGGTATGGTATTTTTTAAAATATAACTTTCAGTTATATATGACTGTTTCTGAGTTCTCCCTGACCAAATCTTCCTGCTGGTAACCAATTGCAAAAATTCTTGATCAAATCCGATGTACATTTTCTGCACAACTGCTAATTATATCAATATGATGAAAAAAAGTGATTTTGATGTATATTTCAGAAATATATAAAATGTATATATTTATAGCTTATTTAATAAGGTATTGACATACAGTTTTAAGCAACTGCACGCACTAAAAAAACACACACACACACGCACACACATACTCACGCAGTACCCTACAGGGCTACAACTTGTCACACCTTTAACAGGTTTGCTGGTATTAACTAATATAAAGCTTGTTCATTTCCATATTTACTCTTCACATCCATGAAGGTATCTCTGATGAAACAACAGTGCCGACAACGGTGCCAACGGTAAGATTTCAATATGCACAGTAAAACATATTGTAAATCTAGTTATAACATTGGATAACAATCATTACGTGGTCATTGATACTTTCCTTATTTTTTCTTCCCCACCCCCATACATTAGAAAGCCGCTTAAATGGATCTTTCGTAATATAAAAATAGAGGGATTAGTGCATACAAAATAAAATGAGATAAATGTCGCGAGATGAGGAAGAAGAAAGAAGAAAAGGCATGTTAAGAAGAAGATGTGGAGAAGAAGAAGAAGAAGAAGTGTGATAAGAAGAAAGGAAATGTGAGGAGGGAGAAGGAGAATAAAAAATTACACATCATTGAAAGCCCGTTTTCTTTTCTCATATGACACCATACACATTCTCAGAGAATTATGCATAACCAATGCAATGCCAGCCAGGATAAAGACCCACTCACAGATCCCCATTTGTTCAAAATAAGTGGATGGATGATAAATTTGGTTGGTTGGTAGAGGTGTCGTAGTCGAGTGGTTTAAACACTTGACTGGAGACGGGAAGGTCGTGGGTTCGAACCCCGGCGCGGCACTACTGTTCTTTGGCAAGACATTAATCTACATTCGCCACTCTCCACCCAGGTGTTAAATGGGTACCGACAGGAATTAATTCCTTGAATGCTGTGAGCACCGAAATCGGTAGACGAGCTAGAGCCGGGCTAATATTGGAGCGCCTTGAGCACCATTCATGTTGGATATGAGCGCTATATAAATATCCAATATTATTAGTATTAGTATTATTCATAAGCTCGTGTGCTCCTATTTCATAATGACAGAATAATTATGACGGAAGGATTGCACATCTGGTAACTGTATCCTATTTACTTATTATGGAGTGGGTAAATCTGCCACCTTTTTTGCATCGAACTTAATGTCAATGTGCCTTGAATCGGCTGATGTACCATATCAATTATTGTGCCTGCTCAGTAATAATTATGTCGTCCTTCCATCATGATTGTTTTGGAGTCATATGAAAAAGAAGAATACGAGCTCTCTAATAATCTGCAATTTAAATGAAAGAAATACTCCGAAACATTTCATGTCTTTCTGAATCATGGTGAATCAAACGTAGTAGCCATCCACTTATTTTCGACAACTGGGTTTCTGACAGTGACACTTTTGCCACACTGTGATTCTCTGATCATGGCTTGGATGATGTCATATAAAAGTAGATAATATGAGCTTCTGAATGATATGTACATTAGCCCCAAATCATGTTGAATTACTGAGTAATCTACCCACAAATTGGGGTTTCCCTTTTTTCAGAGATACCCTGTATAATGACAAACAAAGAAATCCAAGAAGACTCTCTAATATATTTTCTCTTTTTCTACTTCTATTTCTGTTTTTATATTGCTAGTGCGAAGCAAATTTCCACATTTGAGGACAATGTTGGATGACTCAAAGGGGAAAAACCTTATGAACGATTAAAAAAAAAAATCTGAATCCAATAATTGCTGATCAATGGCACGTTCAACATAGCTGAATGTGTATAATAGGAGCTGAAAGATTAAGGAAATTGCACCCCCCCAAAAAAAAACAACCCTGATAGCAGAAAGTGTTAAAAAATGACGTGATATTTACGTCGCGGTTTTCGTCTTTTTTACGTCATGTAATTACGTCAATAAGACGACAACTTGCACCAACGCAAGACGTCAAGAGGACGTCTTATTTTGACGTCATCTCTACGTCTTCATTCCTCTTCCCTGATAGCAGAAAGTGTTAAAAATGACGTGATATTTACGTCGCGGTTTTCGTCTTTTTTACGTCATGTAATTACGTCAATAAGACGACAACTTGCACCAACGCAAGACGTCAAGAGGACGTCTTATTTTGACGTCATCTCTACGTCTTGTACACTGTAAAAACTAAAGTGCTACTTTTAGGGGCATGTACAGTGACTGCACCTGAAATGCTGTTTATAGCACTTGTAGTGTGCTAATTTACCAGCAAAAAAAAAAAAAATGTGACCGTGGCGAGCCTCGAACCAGGTTCCGCTGATTGAGAGGCGCTGACGTTACCGATGGACTAACAAATGCTTCTTGCAATCCAGTTTAGTCATGGGAGTCAAGTATATAACATGAACTATGTGGTGTTATAAATTCACTATGTAACAATATGATCTGCTCTAAATCGTACAATGCTAATCTAGCGGTAATGCCAGCGCCTCTCGATCAGCGGACCCTGGTTCGAAGCTCGCCCAAATCAATTTTTTTTATGAATGTTTAGCAGTTTAAGGAGCCGGTCCAGCTCCCGTGAAAGTGCTGAAATAGCACGCTGTGTGCATTCAATAGCACTCTGAGTGCAGTCCCTATGCATGCCCTCAAAAAGTGCTATATACAGCACTTCGGTTTTTACAGTGTACAGATGACGTCAAAATAAGACGTCCTCTTGACGTCTTGCGTTGGTGCAAGTTGTCGTCTTATTGACGTAATTACAGGACGTAAAAAAGACGAAAACCACGACGTAAATATCACGTAATTTTTACCACTTTCTGTTATCAGGGAATTGTACGGTAATCATTGATTATTACTATTACATGTATATAGCTGAGTTAAATCGGTCGGTCATTCTGTCATATAAATGGAACATGTGCTCTATACAGCTGAAACAGCTGAAACTTGATAATTTTCGTAAATTATTGACAACTGATTACCCTATTATATATTGACATTGTGAACAATTATTTTTCACCCATAATAGACTGCTCCTGGATCCACATCTACTACAGGCAATCGATCTCCAAAACCAGGTATTAGTGAAAGCGAGATTTTAAAAAAATGCATTACCTTTGATTGTGGTCAAAATTAATGTCCTGTTTCCGAAGGTTTCAGGCATGGAAGGTTTATAAGGCTAATTCCGAAATCGAAATAGGTTTATAGTTCCGAAAATGAAATAGGTTTCGCAATTACGAAAATGAAATAGGGTTCATAACTCCGAAGGTTCATGATTCCGAAAATGCAATACAACCCTGTATCATTTTTGGATTTACGAACCTTGTTTACTAAAGAAAAAACCCTCCCCATCTTACAATTTACTTCCGGATTAACTTATTTTTTTGAATTATAAAAACTGAAGTCAAGAATAAAACAAAAAGGGAACATGGGGTAACATCATCTTTTCTACATTATTAGGCGTGGAATGTCTGGTTCGGGATACATGTACGTAGTTGAAGACAAAGAGGGCTTGATTAATGTTGACTACCTTTATGTCTAATCCATGGGTAATTCATAGGTTAAAAAAAAATATTTGTACTGATAATATGTTTCAATTTGGATCTAATATAAATTACAGCAAGTTGACAGCTCAGCATGTCTTGCCATTGTATACCAATGTTTTAAAATTGCCCCTAAGAGTATACGATTATTTTATACATTACCTGCCGTTTATCGTACTTTTTTGTAATTTTGACGGTGGTGAGCAAGCTAGCTTAAAATAAAGAAACGAACAAAGAAGCGTAATGTGATTTATGACTTTTTAGTTTTTAAAAAGACCGTCAGTTTACATGAGGACTTATTAGCTCAACTGAGTCATAAAAGCAGACTGGGGTTAGGGATTATGCGTTCACGAGCAATAATAATTCAAATTCCTACTTAAATTTCATAATTGTCAATCATTGAAATTAATTTTATCGCGTTTCTGTTATTTCCACAAACTTCATTACCCGCATTGCCATCACAAGCAGACATCGTCCGTCAGAAGACATCCCTCTACAAACAGATCCAGACACGGCGTCTTAGGAACCACGTGATTAAAGCTAAACATGGCTTGCCATTGGTCAAATGCGGTGGCGAGTGTAACAAACGAGATGACTGTGTGTCTTTTAACATTGGCAACGGTGTGTGTGAGCTCAACAATCGGGTCGTAGGTGGCTCTGGTGTCAGTAAAGCTGACTTTGTTGAAGCCGAGGGGTATAAGTACTATGAGAAACAATAAATATTGAATTGATTTTTATCAATGATTTGCGAACAAATGATTAACAGTGAAGATGTACACACATTGTTTAAGAATTATTCCCCTTCAAAATAAACTCAGATAATTACATGGTCAATCGAAGAGAATTCTCGAGCTATATATACATCTCTTTATGTGTATAACTTTTATTAGTGTAGTAAACTGATTAAGATTGGGCACCAATCTGCAGTTATGTTAATAATTTTAATTTTAATTATAAAGAGGAGATTATCAATAATCATAATATTGTTTGAATAAAGCCTGAAAAAATCGTAGCGCCTCGACCGGGAATCGAACCCGGGCCACTGGCTTAACGTACCAATGCTCTACCACTGAGCTACCGAGACACGGCCGGACGGTACAATCATTTCAGGCTTATAGTCACTTGTTTTTTACCAAACTATACAGGGAAGGCATCCACATTCATTCTTGACGGTATAGCAGGCCGTGTCTCGGTAGCTCAGTGGTAGAGCATTGGTACGTTAAGCCAGTGGCCCGGGTTCAATTCCCGGTCGAGGCGTTACGATTTTTTCAGGCTTTATTCAAAAATATTATGATTATTGATAATCTCCTCTTTATAATTCCAATTTATACTAAAAACTGCTGCATAGGGGTATAAAGGTGATGGATTTCACCGCTTCTATGTGGCCGTCACTTAAATTGGAGGAGGCCTGCTATACGGTCAAGAATGAATGGTGGATGCCTTCCCTGTATAGTTTGGTAAATAATGGATGAATCTTTTTTCCCCGTGTAGTTTGTCATACAATTCATGATTTATGAATAAGAAGGGGAAAACCCACTCGATGAAAAAATCATAATTGATGAAAGCAACATAAATAAATAAAATGTTGTTTGTATAAAATGTGTCAATGAACGAACACATGCAAGGCATGTCTTGAATACCGCTATGTTCGAGTCTCAAATTCTTGTATGGGGGGGGGGGGGGGGTCGCATAATCTAACAAAACTTTCATGACCAGTAAATGACATCCCCCACACAAAGATGAGTTAAAATTGGCATTTGATTTAGAGTTTGCAGGTACTGGTGTAAACAACCCATATCATGCATGAAAAGCAATTCAGAATGATTTTAGCCTGGTTTTTATAACTAAGTGGTTTTAATAGGTAGAGGAAGATTCACACAAGAACTCACGGCTAAGGGCCGTTTATCCTATGGCTTTCAGACTGCTCAGGGCCGTTTTTAAAATGTAATTGAAAATAATCGGTATCAGTACAAGTGAACCTTTCGAGGAAACAGCAGAAATACAATATTGTAATGATTTGTATTCTTTTCTTGTTAGCCTATAAGCCTTGAAATAAAATACAGTTTGAGACAAAGGTACATTTACACTTCTGTAGTCTAATCAACGATATGACTAATTTTACCTGTGAAAGAATATTCTTAAAAACGTAACTACATTGCGCCCATTTCACAGTGAAAATGTTAATATACCTTGTATATATCAAATATTGTAACTATAATGCTCTGTACAATATATTTGCAGGTGTTGTCACCGACCCGTTCATACAAAAAACTCTAACCTCCTATGATTGTTATCAATTCATGTTATGTTTCATTTATTTTATTGATTCATTCTTTTAATGACTGTAATTACTGATCAGGCGCGTAGCCAGGGGGCGGTCGCATCACCCCCCCCCCCCGAAAACGCCAACTAAAAAAAAAAAAGAAAGGAGAGCGAAAAAGCAGGGGAAGTGAGAGAAAAAAAGCCTCTCAAAATTTAATAAAAACGTAAAAGCTTTCGCGCTTCGAGCGGGAGGGGGGAAACTTCCCTCTCCCTGCACCCACCCCCTTCGCGTGCTCATTAATACGCAACCCCCCCCCCTCTGAAATTAAATCCTAGCTACGCGGTTGTCATTTATTGATCTGTACGCGAACAGGCTCAATGATGCTATTAAACCAATAATCGTTAACAAAATTAAAATTCCCTTGGTGAAGTTGGCGTTCGTGACCAAACCCGTCAGGGAACCATAACTGTCGGAACACCAATTCTGCTGACAGTAATTTTATCTTGTCGATTCTAATTTCATGCTCCAAGAAGCACATTGTTATCGAAAGGTGATGATATGATAATCATCTAAATCAATAATTTCATAAATATTTATTTGGGTTATGGGGTTGACCTAACACCAAAACCCCCAAAAATTGAAATATTGGAAAGACGTAATTTATTTCATATTTGAAGAAATAAACATTTGTCAGAATCAGTAGAGAATATTCACTTAGTCGGACGTCGTTGATACCGTACTGAGAAGAAGAGTTATATTGGAAATGGTAAAGAAGATAATTTTGGCCTTGAAATTAACAGAAATAGAGGGCCGACAATAAGAGAGAGAGAGAGAGAGAGAGGGGGGAGAAGGAAAGAGAGAGAGCGAGAGAGGGGCGGGTTAGGGAGATTCATAGATAGATAGAGAGAGAGAGAGAGAAAGAGAGAGAGAGGAAGGGAGTGATGGAAAAGGGGTGGACTACAAAACAAATGGATATTATAAAAATGATAATCATGAAGAATACTTTTAGAACAGCCAATAGAAACAGAGAAATGCGCCATGAATAGGAAATGTAGGTATCTTTTAATTGTATGTATTTTTTGTCATTACATCATAGTTTTTCGGAACTGATTATTAGCGATTGTGAGGGGCATTCTCCTACATGTAAAAAATACTTTCAAAGCTATTGACTCATTCACAAGATATTTAGAATGGATTCGAAACGGAAGACAACCGTAGCCATCTTGTTCGCTATATGCTTAATAGAAATCACAGCTGGATCGGCTCCAACACGAGGTAAGAAAACTCGGATTAGCTGTGTATTAGCGATAATTTGTAAGGGGGTGCAGTCGACTTTTGCCCAAATGTTCACTTTCCAGTGAGCGAGCGATGTGAGGGAGTACAAAAATTGGCGCTTTTCTTTTATGCTGACAACCACTGGTGATAAATGATGAATTAGGCATCTATTTTCAGCATTTCGAAGTCAGTTATTCACTGAAATAATTGAGTTTAAACAAATCAAAAAGTACTTATTATCTAAATATTGGGAGATAAATATAGTTTTTTAGTCCCGACAATTTGCGCCATTCCCCATGTCTATGATGACATCAACGCAGATATACCCGCTCTTAATTGCCAACAGTATTGCAACATAGTGAAATTCGTTCGTTTTTTGGTAAATGAATATTCATTGTTATAGCGGTGTTTTGTTATAAATCATTGAATCATGACCAACAACTCGGTATAAAAGGAAGGAGAAAATGTACTGATACTAAGATCTTAAGTCATGTACTGGAAATTCATTAAAACATCACTTAATTACATGTCATAAATTGCCTCCTGTGTAATGCATGTGTCTATGTTGCAATGCTTTTGGCAAGGGAGGCTATATATAAAGATCCCTTATTGCTTCATGATTTATTAAGAGAAAAAAAATGTTGTAGCATACGTTGTAGACTATCAAGTCAAATTGTTCACAAAATTTAATATGCAGTTTACGTGATGCCTTCATTCTTAAGATGTAACAAATTAAGTAACAAGTTATGGAGGACCAGTATCCAGTAGAAACTGTTTGAGTTTCAGACTTGTTTGTTTCACGAAATGCTATCAGTTTGTTGATTTTGTAAGATAAATGAAACACTAATCAAGCAAGAGTCCTATTGACTTGCACTCATAGGGTCACAACGCAGGAATGAGAGAATACAAGAAAATACAAAAGTCAAGGAAGGGTGTGTACAGCGAGTCATATTGAGTTTCGAATGGGCTTTTTCATAAAGCATTCATAAACAAAGTTGCAGACATCGAACACGAGGACAAGATATTGTGAACCATACGGATGTCCTGGTAAATTTAAGCTGTCCGCCACTTTTCTCTCAAATTGACAAATTGACAACTGTAATTGGTACGAGTCCATCATTATCATATGCCAAAGCATCAACATTTTTTTCAATTGTTTTATGTGGGTGTGTTAAATTTTCTTTTCACGTTCCTAGTTATTGGATGTAATGACGGTGGTGCTCCATTGATTAGGATCGAGTGTGACCCGGGATCAACGATCAGGATCATCAAAGGAGTTTGCGTGTTGGTTTCTTCCTGTGATGCTTATCACCCCTCCCTAGAGAGCCAGTGTGATAACAGTGACAAGACGGCACAGTGGGCTCTGTACTGCGCAGTTACCAATCCATGTATCATCACTGGGGTATGTCGGTCTGGTGCAACGTGCCCAGGGAACACGGAATACAGCTACGCTGATTACGAATGTGTGTAATCATAGACAAAGTTTGCTTGTTCCTTTCTTGATTTAAAGACCTCAGCCTGACCCAAAACAACCATATATTGACGTAAAGCTTAGTAAACAAAGAATATAATTACCCTGGGTATTCATAAATTTTCGTCTCCGTTTATCCATAAAAAATAAAAAAGATAATTTTTTTTGGTCCGCCCCCTCCCTATGGCGTAACAACAGAGGAAACTGCAGGGGGTCGCTAGACGTGTGACGACATGTCATGTATACAGCTCCGAGTGCGTCTACACGATATGTCGTCATCAAATTTTCACCCCCCGCAAAGTAGCGTTCCTCAGAGACGGGGCCCTCGTCAGAAAAACCACCGGGGCTCAACATTCGGGACGCTGTTACTCATTCCACAGGAAACGGAATCTCATGAAGTTGGTTTCAATTTGTTCAGAAAATATATAGCTCCCCGTGGATGAATAAAGGGTATATTTCAAAATTCGGTCAGGCTGAGGTCTTTAAAGTAATTCATGATGCGTTTCGGATGCAAATTATTATATAGCTGCAGCCAAATGGCTTAATTTCGATATGGTACCATTTAAGATAAGATACAAAGATTACCATCACAGTGAAAATGAATGCAAAATTAACACATAATGTCATTATAAAAAGAGAAAATAACTACTTATTACTACATTTGCAGGTGGTAGGAATTTCAACAATTCGTTTTGACAAACATAAAAAAGGATTGCGTTTAATAGGAAATAGATTTCCATCCTAAAACCTTTATTCAGTTAAATGTTATGTATCTGTCCTAACTCAATTTTATGGAGCTTATTAGCAAAAATTGTGCGAATTTTGACAACAAAGGTTTTTGATTGGCTAACAATATACATTGAAACATTACCAGAACAGTGTAATCAGAACAGGCTTTTCCTTTCGATAAATTCTAAATTCATTCAACATTCATTAGTAATCTATTTTTCTGCATTCAGTAAACAATGCACGGTATGGTATTTTTTAAAATATAACTTTCAGTTATATGACTGTTTGTGAGTTCTCCCTGACCAAATCTTCCTGCTGGTAACCAATTGCAAAAATTCTTGATCAAATCCGATGTACATTTTCTGCACAACTGCTAATTATATCAATATGATGAAAAAAAGTGATTTTGATGTATATTTCAGAAATATATAAAATTTATATATTTAAAGCTTATTTAACAAGGTATTGACATACAGTTTTAAGCAACTGCACGCACTAAAACACACACACACACACACACACACACACACACACATACAGTCTTGTATTGCTTTATTTCCGAGGACAAGTATTGTTCCTCTATTGTTCCTCGTCCTCGGACAGTCGACGGAATAAGGCACAAATTCATTGTTCGACGTTCGAGGACTATTGTCCGGCTTCCGAGGACCATTGTTGTCATGATTTTTTTTTGTTCTCTGTCCGAAAATGTCCTCGGACATACTGCTAAACACACACACACACCCACACGCACACAAATAAAAATAATAAAACGATTCCATACCTCACATACCCCTAGTTGTACTGTAGGGTGCAAAGATGCACACTTTATTATACGGGCACAATGCATCATATGGATGGATTCTGTTTTGTTATTTAAAAGTGAATAAAAAGTAACATTTTGAACCATTAAGAGTGCAACATTGTAACCAGCCATGTTGCAAAATACCCTACATGGCTACAACTTGTCACACCTTTAACAGGTGTAAGGTGCTGCTGGTATTAACAATATTAATGTAAAACTTTTCTCTCATTTGTTTACTAATCTGTAAAGAATGATATAATCATCTACTAATTGGACGACTTGAAAATAAAATAAAATAAAAACCTTTTTACAATCGTATAACTGAAAGGCTTAGTCCGAAAGGGTGGGTAGCGTCGCGTCGCGTTGCGTTGACGCGAACGCCACCATTCGTCCAAAGCCCCCCCCCCCCCCCCCCCCGGTTTGACCGAAAGGGTGCGTTGGGAGCGTCGGGTCACTGAAATACATCATACATGTACTTTCACTGTCTGCACAAAATTTGGCGATTTGTTCTATACCCAAACAATTTTTCTCACATATTTTCAATGTTTGTTCATTTCCATATTTACTGTTCACATCCATGAAGGTATCTCTGATGAAACAACAGTGCCGACAACGGTGCCAACGGTAAGATTTCAATATACACAGTAAAACATATTGTAAATCTAGTAATAACATTGGATAATAATCATTACGTGGTCATTGATACTTTCCTTTATTTTTTCTTCCCCACCCCCATACATTAGAAAGCCGCTTAAATGGATCTTTCGTAATATAAAAATAGAGGGATTAGTGCATACAAAATAAAATGAGATAAATGTCGCAAGATGAGGAAGAAGAAAGAAGAAAAGGCATGTTAAGAAGAAGATGTGGAGAAGGAGAAGAAGAAGAGTGATAAGAAGAAAGGAAGTGTGAGGAGGGAGAAGGAGAATAAAAATTACACATCACTGAAAACCCGTTTTCTTTTCTTATATGACACCATACACATTCTCAGAGAATTATGCATAACCAATGCCAGCCAGTATAAAGACGCACTCACAGATCCCCATTTGTTCAAAATAAGTGGATGGATGATAAACATGGTTCATAATGGTAAGCTCGTGTGCTCCTATTTCATAATGACAGAATAATTATGACGGAAGGATTGCACTTCTGGTAACTGTATCCTATTTACTTATTATGGAGTGGGTAAATCTGCCACTGTTTTGCCTCGAACTTAATGTCAATGTGTCTTGAATCGGCTGATGTACCATATCAATTATTGTGCCTGCTCAGTAATAATTATGTCGTCCTTCCATCATGATTGTTTTGGAGTCATATGAAAAAAAAGAATACGAGCTCTCTAATGATCTGCAATTTAAATGAAAGAAATACTCCGAAACATTTCATGTCTTTCTGAATCATGGTGAATCAAACGTAGTAGCCATCCACTTATTTTCGACAACTGGGTTTCTGACAGTGTCACTTTGGCCACACTGTGATTCTCTGATCATGGCTTGGATGATGTCATATAAAAGTAGATAATATGAGCTTCTGAATGATATGTACATTAGCCCCAAATCATGTTGAATTACTGAGTAATCTACCCACAAATTTGGGTTTCCCTTTTCAGAGACACCCTGTATAATTACAAACAAAAGAAAGCAAAGAAGACTCTCTAATATATTTCTCTTTTTCTACTTCTATTTCTGTTTTTATACTGCTACTGCGAAACAAATTTCCACATTTGAGGGCAATGTTGGATGACTCAAAGGGGAAAAACCTTATGAACGATTTAAAAATAAATATCTGAATCTAATAATTGCTGATGAATGGCACGTAGCTGAATGGAATATAGCTGAATGTGTATAATAGGAGCTGAAAGATTAAGGAAATTGCACCCCCCCCCCCGCCACACAAACAACTAAAAAACAAAAACAATTGTATGGTAATCATTAATTATTACTATTACATGCATATAGCTTAGTTAAATCGGTCGGTCATTCTGTCAAATAAATGGAACATGTGCTCTATAAAGCTGAAACAGCTGAAACTTGATAATTTTCGTAAATTATTGACAACTGATGACCCTATTATATATTGACATAACAGAATTGGAATTATTTTTCGCCCATAATAGACTGCTCCTGGATCCACATCTACTACAGGCAATCGATCTCCAACACCAGGTATTAGCGAAAGCGAGATTTAAAGAAAATGCATTACCTTTTATCTCCAGAAATCAGTACGTGTTGCCACACACTGGAATAGTAGCAGTTCCTAATAATGCGTAGTATATATAAAATATAAAAAAACAATTAAAAAAAACATAATTGAAGGGTTCAGGCATGGAAGGTTTATAAGGCTAATTCCGAAATCGAAATAGGGTTTGTAGTTCCGAAAATGAAATAGGGTTCATAACTCCGAAGGTTCATGATTCCGAAAATGCAATACAACCCTGTATCATTTTCGGATTTACGAACCTTGTTTACTAAAGAAAAAACCCTCCCCATCTTACAATTTACTTCCGGATTAACTTATATAAAAACTGAAATCAAGAAGAAAACAAAAGATAGCATGGGGTAACATCATCTTTTCTACATTATTAGGCGTGGAACGTCTGGTTCGGGATACATAGTTGAAGACAAAGAGGGCTTGATTAATGTTGACTACCTATTTTACACAATACTTGCCATTTGTCGTACATTTTTTCTAATTTTGATGGTGTTGAAGAAGCTAATTTGAATTTTGTTTTTTATTTTCATCTAGCTAAAAAAACCCAACAAGAAACAAATAGGCATACTGTGATTTATGAATTTATGAATTAAAAAAAAACAGTCAGTTCACATGAGAACATTAGCTCCAATAAGTCATGAAAGAAGATTATGGTTGGGGATGTTTTTTCGCAAGTAATACTAATTTAAATTCCTACTTAAATTGCATAGTTGTCATCATGTCAAAATCATTCAAATCAGTTCTTTTTCTCGCGTTTCCGTTATTTCCACAAACTTTATTACCGTTCACGATGCCCTACCCTCAATGCCATCACAAGCAGACATCGTCCATCAGAAGACATCCCTCTTTAAACAGATCCAGGGACGGCGTCTTCTTAACCATGTGATCAAAACCAAACATGGCTTGTCATTGGTCAAATGCGGCGGCGAGTGTAACAAACGAGATGACTGTGTGTCTTTTAACATTGGCAATGGTGTGTGTGAGCTCAACAACCGGGTCGTAGGCGGCGCTGGTGTCAGTAAAGCTGACTTTGTTGAAGCCAAGGGGTATAAATACTATGAGAAACAATAAAGTTTGAGTTGATTTTCACAAGCTTATCAATGATTTGCGAACAAATGATTATCATTGAGTATGTACAAATATTGCTTATGAATTATTCCACTTCAAAACAAACTAAGGTAATTACATTGTCAATAACAGAGAATTCTTGACCTAGATATTTATAATCTCTTTATGTGTATAACTTTTATTCATGTAGTAAACTGATTAAGATTGGGCATCGATCTGCCGTTATGTTAATGATTTAAATTACCGTGTGCATGTAAATATTATGGTCTAGTCTTGTACATATTCAATACCAATTTTATTTAACGAATAATGTCTTATTCGCCAGAAAATGATACTGAGGTTTATGTTTTGTCGTGATTAAGGCTATCTATAATATAATACACTAAGGATTTGGGCTCTTTTTTTGGTTGGAATAGGCTCCTCCCCTGGCCCTTTCGGTCCCCGCATTTTGGTACCCACGGGTGGGGAATGGTTTTTAGAGTGGTGGGAGGCACTTCTTAAGGGCTGACGTCCCGTCCGTATTTCATAAATTCATTTTTAAACATTGAATTTCCGCAGGGAGTAGGCCTAATAATTCTGCCAACCCATGAAGCGGGTTTGTAGCTTCATGCCCAGCCAACCCATACCCTTTCCCTGTGAAGGGGAGGTATGCCAAAGAACAGCGTGGCCATATCCGCATGCATGGATGGCTTCAATGCACAGTACAGTGTTATACACACGTGTACAGGTCATACAGGTACATTACGCAAAGAGTTACATCATTTCAAGCTTCATTGTCACACACAGAGTTTAGTTAGTGTGTATGTTTCACGACGTTCGCTACCGCTACGGTATAGTCTGCAAGCACAGACCCTAATTTGACACTTTATCAGAAAATCTGATAAGAAGAAAATTCCTTCGAAAATATTTCCACTATGATATGAATACGTATAATGATATTAATCCCTTCTCCCCTCGCGCTGGGGGTGATGGGATGACAATGGAATGGGGGGGGGGGGGGAGCGGGTAGTAGGGGGAAGTCAGTCCGTCGGTCCTCCCAAGACCCATCATAGGGGGCCATAATCCCCCTGGAAATAAAATGACAAATTCATTTTTTTTTTCATTTTTGCATCCTTTACAGGGGACGTACCTCTAATTATGGATGTTATGTTTTCATGGCCTTAATTTCTCTGAGTATTAAACCACAGAAACATGGCAAGATCAAATCGCTCCCTCTAGGTCTATGCATGGATATTCTACTCGAACATTATTATATCCATATCATCAATTTTCATCAAGATGAAAATGCATTTTCTTCAGAACTCGTGCAAGCTTTGGATAAATAAGACATACTCACATGATCAGGGGCGGATCCAGAATTTAGTATAAGGCGGGGAACACAAGTGCAGGTTTGTCAACTTTTGGAAAAGGCAGACCTGGGGGGGGGGGGGGGGGGTGGGGGGGGTCGGGGAGAATTTTTTTTTTCGTCAGACTTACAAAATTCGCTCAGGAGGGGGTGGTTATGGGGGTCCCTCCATAATTCTCTGACAAGCAAAAAAAAAAGAAGGTTTCATTCTAAAAGGGGGCGGGGGCACAATCGACAAAAGGGCGGATCGTCTATGGTCAAAATGCATACTTTCCTTCCAAAAAGGGGGGGGGGGGGTGGGGAGGGCACGGGCCGGAAGTACCCCCCCCCCCCCTGGATCCGCCAATGCACATGTGTAAATACTTCTTTTTTATTTATTCACTTGATTATTGTAACAAATGCGGTACGATGATTAATCATAAACACAGCTAGCGCCCGTGGATGTCCACGGGCTGCTTCTGCTAGTATTGTAATAATATGTAATGTTTTCTTGTTAGCCTAAAGCCTTGCACGAAGGTGAACTATTGTTTGAGACAAGAGTACATTACACTTCTGTAGTCTACCGAACAATACGACCATTTATACTGTGCATGGAAGAATATTTTTAAAAAATATATAATTTCACAGTAAAACTGTGATCATATCATATAAATGTATCTATATATTGTAACTTGTATAATTCTCTGTATGATATATTTGAAGGTGTTAAACTGGGGGATGGCGATGCAAATTATTATTTTTTTTCATTCACATACCGGAACAAATCTCACTCACCAGAAATTTTCTCGATGCCCACATTAAGAGCCAAATGATCCCACAACGCTTTAGATTTAGCGTGAATTTGAAAAGACTTTTGGCTATCATGACGATTATGTACTTTATTCTCACCTTCTATGAATTTTGTCAATTAATTTCATGTTTCATTTATTGTATTGATTCATTTTTTAATGACTCTAATCACTAACTGATCTGTACGCGAATGGGCCAAATGACGCTACTGTTGATGATCACTGAGATCGGTTACCAATCATCGTTATCAAAAGTATTTAAAGTAGCTATCCGAAGAAAATCACAAATATGGCAATTAATGTATCACTAGAAACTGGGAAGCTTACAGATGGCAATCGTATAAGTTTTATGTCAACTGCGTATATGATGATTATAAAAACAACACAAATAAAAGCCCTTCTCAGCATCTGGAATATCCGAGGATTCGCCAGAAATATAGCGAAGTTTTGATGTCGTCACACTAGGGAACAATCATGCTTAAGCAGACGACGTCCTATAATGAATAAACGTAACTGCAATGCAATTATTTATCAAATTATAAAGAGTTTGGTACATTTAAACATGACCTTATTATTTCACACCATTCTAAAAGGGAAAGTGAACCGATTCTGATAACTAAAACCGTTTTGATAGTAAATACACAGGAAAGGGTCAATGATCAATGAAATAAACCCCACTTTCAAATTGAAAAGCCCTCCGAATAATATCACAGATTGTATTCGTTCCCTCTTGAAACGCCGAACATGCCCCGGTGCAAGCAGCTGAAAATACAATGGCGTCTTATTTTGTTTACAAGTGACTGATTCCTTTATTTTTTTAACGCTGCATTTTTCATCAAAATAATACCATACACGAAGTTAACAGTGAGGAACAGACTAACATTAAGACTGACACTAGTCAAGTAAGAGAAACAAGTGAAGAGGAGATGACAAAACAGGCACTGAAAATGTGTAAGATGTTATGGACATGTCTGCTTAGACAGGACTGGTTCTTCATGTGTCGTCACACATCTCAGCAGCGTTCGAGGAGCTCTTCAGCTGCTATATCGGGGGCTGTATTTTACCGTTTTATAATTGATAATAATCATTAATTCAAATGTTTCCAAGCGTTGAATTTGGATAACCTTGTTTAATTTATGCCATCTATGCAATAATAAGTATTAAGCCAATATTTATTTGGATGGAATTTTCTTGCAATGTGATCTTTAAAAAAACTCTTGCCGAAGATGGCGCTCTGATCAAATAAAGAATGACTGTCACCAAACCCGTCATGTAACCACAATAATTGCCAGAACGCCCATCCTGCTGCATGGCAGCCATGCTATTTTGTCGATTATAATTTCATGCTCCGAGAAACACATTGTAATCGAAAGGTGATGATGTGATAATCATCTTAAACCAATCATTTCATAAATATTTATTTGGGTTATGGGGTTGACCTACACAGCTAAAACCTCAGAAAATAAAAATATAATACAGGCGTAATTCATTTCACATTTGCAAAAAAAAAATCAGAACTAGAGAAAATTCTTGTTCTGGTTCTGAGTATATTAGAAATGGAAATGAAGAGAATTTCGACCTTGAAACATATTTGAAGAAATAAATGTTTGCCAGAACTAGAGAATCCGGGTAGAGAATATTCATTTGGTCGGAGGCCGTTGTTCTGAGAAGAAGAGTTATATTGAAAATGATAATGAAGAAACATTTGGCTTTGATTCTAACAGATATAGAAGAAACAGAATGAATGAAGAGAGAAAGAGTGGGTGAGAGAGAGAGAGAGAGAGTGAGAGAGGAAGAGAGAGAGAGAGAGAGGGGGAAGAGTGAGAAAAAAGGTGAGAGAGGGATAGAGAAATGGAGAGATAGGGAGAAAGAGATAGAGGAGTTGGGTAAGGGGGAACGCTAACACGAATAGTTTGAAATGATTATTACGAAAGATAGTTTTTAAAAAACCAGTAGAAACAGAGGTATGCTCCAGATAAGGGGGGGGGGGGGTGGGGTCCATCATAGGCCTCTTACAAACTCTTTTATCACCATGATCACATCATGTTTTTGACTGCGTTTGCTAGATTCCAAGGGTAGAACAAGCTATTAAGTGTATTAAAGGGTTCGTTTTAATGCTCTCATTTCGTTAAAAACACAAAGTATTACAAAGAATATGAAGTAAGACAACCTTAGCCACCTGTTCACTCTAGGTTTGATAGAGATTACGACTGGATCGGCTCCAACACGAGGTAAGAAAAATCGAATTTATCATCATGGTATTGTGAATTGGCAATATTTCGTAAGGGGGGGGGGGGGGGGGTGGGGAGTAATATCGTCATTTGCTCCATCAACGAGCGGTAGATACAAAGAGAGGGGCATCCTCTCACATGTAAAAATACTTTCAAAGCTATTGATTCATTCAGAAGATAAGTAGAATGAATTCGAATTGGAAGACAACTGTAGTCATCTTGATCATTCTAGGATTAATAGAAAAATCTGATTATGATATCCTGTATTGGCAATATTTCGTCAGGGGCCAGGGGGTGGGGTGATATCGTTATGTACCCAGATAACTTTCGAGGGAGTGAGAGAAGTAAGAGAGTACTGAACAAATAGCCTTTTCTGATGAAACTTCTTTTTTCAGCTTTTCGAATTTAGTTAATCATCAAATAATATATGATTTTTTAAAACAAATTCAAAGAGTTGTGATTATTACTCAGATATTGGGAGATTGATTATTGTTAATGCCTACAACCTCCTCCACCTCGCATGTCTATGATGGGGGGGGGGGGGGGGGGGTAGGGAACAAAAAAAAAATCGCCAAACCTTCAAAAATCACTCAGTAAGGGGTTATGGGGGCCAGTTTCCCTCCATAATTCCCTGACAAGCAAAAAAAGAAAGAAAACAAAAAAAGGTCCTCAGTCTAAAAGGGGGAGGGCACAATCGAGAAAAATGGCGGATCGTCAAAATTCATACTTCTCTTCAAAGGGGGGGGGGGGGGCGGCTGGCCCCCCCCCCTGGATCCGCCACTGATTAGATGTATAATTAAATTAATGTGCTGCTTACGACCCCTCCCTAGACAGCCAGTGTGATGGTCGTGACAAGACGGCCCTGTGGGCTCCGTACTGCGAGATGTACAATCCATGTCCCATCACTGTCTCATGTCAGGCTGGTACGACGTGCCCAGGAGACACAAATTACATCTACGCTGATTATGAATGGAAGTAATGTATTGGGATAAACTAGTATGTTAAAGGTGTTGGCCAAGGTCATGGATTGGTGAGATGATGCTCTTCAAAGTATACCTTGATAGTTATAAAGAAAGAGCCCTCTGTGATGATATACATGTCAAAGAGTGATTAATTAATTTTATTTGTCAAGTATAATAGAATATGCAATGTGAAACATTCCGAGGAAAATATATATACTGAACAGGATGACCCATGACAGCTTGCAATGAGTTATTTCCAATGGTATATCGGATGTGTATGTGTGTGTGTGTGTGTGGGCGTGTTTAGCCTTATGTCCGAGGACATTTTCGGACAGAGAACAAAATAAATTCATGAGAACAATGGTCCTCGGAAGCCGGACAATAGCCCTCGAACGTCGAACAATGAATTTGTGCCTTATTCCGTCGACTGTCCGAGGACGGTGGTGTGTGTACTTACAAACATGCAGTTGCGGGGTACAGAGAACAAAAGAGTACAATGACGGCCTTTATTCTGTCATACTTGCGGGTACAAAATACAATAGGAGAAAACAATAAAGTTCCCCACAAATCAATGTGTGTTGAGATATGGGGTTTGTGTGTGCGCGCTAGAGAGAGAGAGAGAGAGAGAGAAGGAGATTAGAGACAGAGTGAAAGAGAGAGGGAAGGGGGGACTATATGAAATAGCGAGGATAATTTTTGAGGTCAAGAAAACTTAAATAGCACTGTTAACCTTTTTTTTTTCTTATCATACAATTAAAACGTAACAGACGGTTTGCTTGAAGTGGAAATACACATATTCAGTGTAGATGATGATATTTATACCCCTTACAGCAACGGAACCAAGCCAGGCAGACTACCGACCGAACAAAATATTACATTAAAGCGATAGTCAGAATGGTCTCTTTGGAGGTGTGACTTTTTAGCTATGAAAGTAGTGATGGTGTGATATTATGAACAAACTTTATATGATACTAATGTGGGGTTTAGGTTGATCATAAGCTTTCAGCCAATTATGAACTAAAAACATGTTTTCTACACCTTATTCATTCTCATTTTGGACAAATTCAATTAAAAAGAAAATATGTTTAATTCAATTAAATTCAAATTAACATTTATTTTCATTGATTTTGACAACATGCAACATTTATACAAAAGTAAAAATCCCTTGGCGAAATTGGGGCTCGTGACCAAACCCGTCAGGGAATCATAACTGTCGGAACACCAGTTCTGCTGACAGTAATTTTATCTTGTCGATTCCACTTTCATGCTCCAAGAAGCACATTGTTATCGAAAGGTTACGATCTGATGATATGATAACCATCTTAATCAACAATTTCATAAATATTTATTTGGGTTATGGGTTGATCTATCGAGTAAAAACACCAGAAATTAAAATATTGTGAAGGTGTAATTCATTTCATATTTGAAGAAATAAACATTTTGCAGAATCTGTAGTAAATATTAACTTAGTTGGATGCCGTTGATCCCGTATTGAGAATTAGAAGTTATGTCGGAAACGGTAATGAAGAGAATTTTTGCTTTGAGATTAAACGAAATAGAGGGGAGGGAATAAAAGAGAGAGGGAGAAAGAAAGAAAGAGAGAGGGGAGGGTTATTGAGATGGAGAGAAGAAGA
Organism: Heliocidaris erythrogramma; assembly: GCA_025617745.1. NCBI lineage: Eukaryota > Metazoa > Echinodermata > Echinoidea > Camarodonta > Echinometridae > Heliocidaris > Heliocidaris erythrogramma. Next base: position 27,172,489 of record CM046868.1, read on the forward strand.
GAGAGAGAGAGAGAGGGGGGAGCCATGGAGAAGGGAGGACTATAAAACAAACGGATATCATAACAATGGTAACATGATGAATAATTTTAGAACAGCCAGTAGAAACAGAGAAATGCGAATACATTTTCGGAACTGATTATCTGCGATTGGTAAATACCAAGTGAGGGGCATACTCTTCCATGTAAACAAATATTTTCAAAGCTATTGATTCATTCAGAAGATATTTAGAATGGATTCGAAGGGTAAGACAACTGTAGTTCATCTTGATCATTCTAGGCTTAATAGAAATCACTGCTGGATCGCTCCAACACGAGGTAAGAAAAATCGGATGTACTATGGTGATATCGTGTACTGGCAATATTTCGTCGGGGGGGGGGGGGGGGGGGGAGCTGTCGACTTTTGCCCAAATGAGCGAGGTGAGGGACACAAATTTAGATTTTTATATGCTGACAACCATTGTGATGAATTATAAATTAGACATATATTTTCAGCATTCATGGGAGTTAGTTATTC